>JAKWJD010001756.1:15425524-15635524 GCA_027705065.1 Solanum peruvianum
TGAGGTTTTTCAAACTATTTATAAAAAATAAAAACCTAATAAAAGAAGGATTCTAATTACTGAAAATCTGTCAAAACGCATCCGGGTCGACAGACCTCGTGACGGACCGTCGTGGTCACGACGGTCCGTCATGGCCTATGTCGTCCCATACTTCACAAATTCTTCTGCTTGTGTCTTCATTACCCTCAACGGACAGGTATGACGGACCATTTCAAGCACGACGGTCCGTCGGGGGGCTTGCGTTCCATAATACTTAAACTTTTTGAAATTTGGGTACTGGGACTACTCTCTGATTACTACGACGAACTAGCAGGACGGACTATCGTGGATATGACAGTCCGTCGTGGACTTTCGTAATTCCACACTAGGTCAGACTTCCCCATATTTCTTCAGCAGCTTCACTACGATTCCACCTACGGACCGTCACAAGCTCCGTAGGTGGTCTCTTCTGCATTTCTCGCTCAAAAACTTCCGCGTTCATCTAAGGACAAATTTCCTGCAAATAAGGAGAAACTTACATAAAAATCAGTACAAAAAGGCTTTTGGATACACACTAAACTTAAGGAAAAAGCATTAAAAATACCGTGAAACCATGGTATATCACCTTCATAGTTACAAATCATCATAATATCATTAGAATATGAAAAAATTAGACATTGAGGATACAAATTTTTGAGCTAAATAGGCATCCAACGAGTGTAAATCTACCACTCATCAACACCCCTAACTTTAACTCTTGCTTGTCCTCAAGTAAATCAAGAGCACAAATAGCTCAACAAGGTGTCTACAATAGTTCTCAATGAGATCTAACACTCAAGTTCCATTACAAGACTACTCTCAACAATATGCTACCCAATTATGATTAAAAAAAGTTTCAAATAATGACTAGACGATATCAAACAAAGGTCAAGCTCACTATAGCTTCTTTTCTAGCGCAAGACCATATTTCAACAAATGCATTTAAATTCCATTACGTCAAGAACGATTCCATTATTTCACAAAGAAAATCAATAAAAAGTAAGGAATCAATACAACTCCCACTCTCACAAAAGAGAAACACATGCAAGTTTCATCTTGTAGGTTTGCCCATATTTTTCAATCAATATACTACCTAGTGTATGCAAGATCTCAAGAGTATTTTAGGATTTTAATGGGGTTAAGGGTTAAGGGATGATCAATATGACTCAGTGACTTGTGTTTTTCAAATCGTTATTGCAATCAACTTAACCTATTCTCAAGTTATTTTAATTTCTTTTTATTTAAAATTTCAAAGTTTGATATGCAAATTTGGAATCCACTTTTTATTTCACCAAACTCTCCTTTTCATTTCAATTTCTTTAGATATTGTTCATTACACATTGTTATAAGGAGGGATTCCTTTTTTTTTTTTTGTAACAAACTTCAAACAAACTTCAAACTTGAGTCTCATTTTATTTTCCTTTATCTTTTACTAAACTTTCATTCCTCCCTCCTTTCTACACCCTCAACTTTGGATTTTTTCTTCAGTTGGATACAAATATACCAATACTTCAAAAAGATTCCGGGTGAGATGTTAGGGACAATTTTGCTCAAGAGGCTTCAATATGGTTGTAAAAAATTGGTTTCGACTAAATGGTTTCAAAATGGATACACTCCCTCACAATGTAGTCATGATATGAAATTTGGGTTCACTCCCAAAATTTCTGTTCAAGATCATTCCTTACATTTAGCAAAGCTAAATAATTAAGCTAATAAGATCAATTCTAAGATCCCACAAATATGTTTTCTAGTAAAATCTCACCACATATTACACTTCAAACACAATTATTTATCACAGCCCAAAAAGATCAAAAGCTCACATGCGATATTCATTGCAAAACTTATATCAATATACAACTAGTCAATACAAGATTCAAAAAAATCATTCAATAGTATCCACCTCTATTACTTTATTGCAACACAAACACTATACACCATGCTCATCATGGTACTTTTCATGACATTGGTATTTAACACAATCGATCCTTGAAATTATCAATGAAAAAGTAAGCATTTCATGATTTCCAAAACTCACGGTTTAATTGATAATTTGAGAGAAAACAAAAGAGACCAAGTGAGATAAGGCAATCAAAATATTATATTAAAAACAAAACAAAATACTAGATCATCCAAAGACTGAAAATAACAAAATACAAAGTAAAGGGGAATATTGGCACAAGTGCCCTCACCCCACCAAAAAGTCAGTGCGGTGTACTCAATGCAAAAAAAACAAAAACAAAAAAGTATTGGAGGAAATATGAAATGGTCCCCCTTGATAGGCTAGCCTTTAGAGTGATCTCATTAGAAGTCATTGTAGGAGTGCCATCATCCGGGTATTAGTGCCCAATAATAAGATGACATGAGGTATCAGTGGTAGGCTCATTCAAGGCATCAGTGTCCAGCATAACATTAATAGGAATGTTAAAGCTTAAAGAGACTCACTGGTGCCTGCTGCAGAGGTATCCTCAAGAGATCTCTCCAAAGTCATAGGGACCATCATCTCCTCAACATTCGGCCACTCAATCAGTGTCAAAACAACCCTCTTCTCAACCTTCGCTCTCCTCAATTCCTCCTCATCTGTCTTCTCGTCCAAATAATCATCGACTCTATCATTCTCTCTCGTAACATCCTCAACTCCAACATTAGATACATCATCAATAGTTGGCTACTTAGCCACACCAAAACCAAGCTCATTGCTAGATATACTCAGGGGCATAGACACAAGCACATCAGGTAGGGTAACCTCAACCCACAACATAGAAATGTCTGAAGACCTCAATGTGTCTACATTGATCTTCAAGGTGCCAATCTCACCTTACATAGTAGTAATCACCTCTAAAATACCCTCGACCTTCTCTCGGACCTATAATCTAGTAGCGAGGTTGTCCAACCTAACACAATGAGACTCAATTGAAGCCTCACATTGAATCAACCTATCTCTTAGTAGAGATAAATATCCCATTCTAACAACTTAGGCAAATCAACCTCAACCCTTTATGCCCTCAAATCGCATACTAGGCAAAATTTCCAATTTGATATATCATGGCATGTGTCAAGGGGCGGGGGGGGGGGGGGGGGGCACAATAAACAAGAGTAGGGACATGCGAAAAGCAACAATAGTAGAAGTGGAAGTGCAAGAAACTAAAGGAGATTGAGGTATGCCCGACAACTCCATAGAGACAGGTTTAAAATGGTTCAAAGTTGACAAGAGTCCCATGCAGATGTTAGAAGAAGGGATATTGAGTTTGATGTAGATGATTGGGTCTACTTTAAAATCTTTGGCATGAAGGGTGTGATAAGGTATGGGAAGAAAGAGAAGCTTAGTCCCCCCTACATGGGCCTATATTTGATTTTGAGGTGTATTAGTGTAGTTGCTTATGAAATCGTTTTGCCTTATCACTTGGCATCATTGCATCCAGTTTTCCATGTCTCCTTGTTCAAGAAATTCTTTGGAGATCCGACATACATAGTTCCCTTAGAAGATTATGGAGTTAAGAAGAATCTTCCTTATGAAGAAGTTTCAGTTGAGATTTTAGACCGACAATTCAGGAAGTCGAGAAACAAAGAAGTTACTTTAGTAAAGGTTCTCTGAAGGAATCAACTAGTTGAGGGTGCTATATTAGAGTCTGCGGCTGATGTCCCATTATCCTCATAATTTTCCCTCCGTCCCCATTATAGCTTGAGGTATTCAGTCCCTCATGGTTAACTCTTTTAATTTCATGTGTCTTTGGTATTCCCATGATTCCTCATTTATGCATGTTCACAAAAACTTAATTTTTTTGAAAATGAGTTAGCTTTACGGATTGCTTCATGTTTATGTGTATTTGAGTATGAGTTGCAAATTGACTTCATGATATGATGTTTTGAACATGCTTAAGCTTGGAGTGGATGTTTCCTCCTCGAATATGTGCATTTATGTGATTACATTCATGTTGGGCTATTAGGTTAAGTTCTTACCTTCTTTATGATGTCTTCAATCTCATTGGAGGATGATGTTCCCAAGCGGGATATAATGTAACACTCTGGATTAGAGAAATACTAGAAAAAGGTTAACCGACCAAGTCAAAAACCCCAAAGTGGACCTTGGAACCCTCCACAGAGACCTATACTAGCCGCGTAGGGGACCGCAGTCTGTTAGGGTGCTTGTGAATATTTTTCAAAACCTGCCTCAAGCAGGAGTCACCTTGACGGAGCCCTAGATGGCCCGTTAAATGGGTTGTACAAGTCACCTAAATGGTAGATTCTTATCCAAGGTCACTCGATAAGGACCACACACATAAAAACGGATCCGTGAAGCTTCACATGGACCATGAAGTCCTCCGTAAAGGAGACTTTTCAGATTTAGAGTTTAGGGTCAACTTCAAATGATCATATCCTTCAGTACAAAATGAATTAGGTGTCCCATGACCTATCTTATTAAAAATAATTTAGTACGCTTTCCAAATCTACAGAGTTTTCCTAATTCCAAGCTTGGAGTATAATGTTATGCCCAAAATAGGGAATAGTTGTCGGGCAGAGCATGTTCACGACCTACTAGATGGTGGTGCTTTAGATTGCTCATGAAGCCCTTCTAGAAATTATGTGATTCTCACAACAAATTAAACATAAAATGTAGAGATTAAAATCCAAAAATAAAGATAGTAGTAGAAAGATTGACACAAAAAGAGGATACATAAGGCAACCAGAAGGTATATTAGAACTTAAGATCTTAATCAGCTAATCCTACAAGAAGCTCCTAACTCTGACGAAGACCTCGAGGGAATTAAACTCACCTCGCAACTAATTTTTCAAACGAAAGTCAACATCATTTGTTTCCTCATCAATGTCAATGTCTTGCTCATTGTATTTGATTTTTTGTCCCACATCATTTACTTTTTCAGACTTGGATACAATTTGCTTTGTTAGTAAATCAATTTGAGTTCTTAGATGTGCCATGTCCTGATCCCTTTCTTATTTCTCTCTTCCGCTGACATCTCATATGTATACCCTAATTTCTCCTACTTCTGCATCTCTAGTGTACCATGCCCTATTGTTTTTGGAAACTTCATCTACCAGTTGCATGCTTACAACAAATGGCTTCCTCATAAACGAACCTCCGCAGACTGCATCAGCATGTTTAGTCACATAATTCAGAGATCTATAGAAAGTCTGCTTAAGATGCCTCTAAGTAAGATCGTGGTTGGGGAATTTCTTCAACTTTTGGCTGAACCTCCACCAAGTGTCATGCATTGCTTCTCCCAGTAATTGCTTATGAGTACTGATCTCATCCTTCATTTGTAGTTCTTTCAATTCTGGAAAGAATAATTCTAAGAAAGCCTCTTTTTATTCACTCCAAGTTCGAATGGAGTCATCTGACATCTCGTTTAACAGTTAGTAGCTTCCCCAGTAAGAGATAAGGGAAATAACCTTAACATCATTGCAGTTTGATTAACTCCAGGAATCTCTGGGGATTTACGAATCCCTACGAAATTCATCAGATGCTGATTCACATCATCACCAACTGCCCCTCTAAACATTCCTTTGAGATTAAAGAATTGTATCATTGTATTGGTGAGAGTAAATTTCACTCCTGGAGGTAACACATGTAACACTATAGCTCCAGTGGCTCCAGCTCCATCCAAACCAACATCATCCTCTTCATACATCATGTGAGCTGGATGCTGAACTCTACCCCTTTGGGCTACTGGGGGACAATGAAGAGGAATTACATCATCTCTGTTTCCATCAACTCTCCTAGGTGGAACTAATCTAACATTTTGTTGAACATGTCTTTCAACATCCAGTTCAGCCTCAAGGGCCAACCTTTGCCTTTAATTCTTGAACATTAACCATCTTGCATAACCTTTTCTGGATTTCATCTCGTAAGGTAGCAATGTGGCTCGCTTAATTCTAGTGGTGGGCATACACAAACAGATTTATCTGTAATAGATCAAAAAGAGCAACACAAGTAAAATTAGGGAAGTATAACTACAAGTCAAATGAAAACTAGTAAAAGAATACTGAATTGAAATTCCTCGGTATGGCGTTAAAATTTCATACGTCCAAACTTACACCTCAAATGAGAGTGTAAACGGTTGTTATCACTTTACAGAACTGAACATGAGTTGAGATCGTTCCCACAATAATTTTCTTTACGACATTGTTTACTGTCGTTCTTATCCGATTGCTGTTACTATCTCCTAATGAATCCAAACAAAAAGTAAAATTTGGATATGAATATCAAATAGGAATTTCTAAGCATGAGACAAATATTCAGATTTCAAATCTATTTTTATCAATGATGACTAGGCATGGGTTTTACATTGATTAAGAGAAACCAAGTTAGTGTTCACTATGACAAGAACTTGTGACACTCATCTGAAATTCGGCGCTTCAAGCAATCACACTTTCAGAATACTCAATGATGAAAGTTTATCTAATGCTTCTCAGCCTAATTAGATAATAATCGCTTGTATTATCTCAAGCTACAATTGATTCTTATATAAACAACTGGTTTAACTGGATGTGAGGCTGAAGCTATTTTCTTGCGAACTCTAACTTTAACTTCAATACAATAAAGAGATTTCTGCTTTTCCTAACAAGTGTTTTTCTCTTGAACAACCACTTGATTCAGGCTAGTCTAAAGTGTGCACTCTTTAGACCAAATTAAAATCCAAGCTTAAATCTACAACATGTGAAAGGAGATTACTCTATGCTCGTTGTAATACTCCGAAAGTCTAAGACTTGTACTAGAGACTAAAATAAGTCTCAAAAGGTTTAGAAATTGTTTTAAGGTCATAAATAATGTATATCAGTAATTTAGGAAGTTTAGAAATCAAAATGTCAAGGAACGTCTATGACGTTCTAAAACTAGTTCAATGAGGTGCTAGTGTGCCTTAGCCTATTTGACTAAGTTTTAGGAATCGAAAAATGATAAATTTTTGTGGAAGATTGTCTAATATGTATTAGAGTTAGTTCATAGTCAAAATATACGGGTACGACTCCCAAGGACCAACCAAGGTCCTTTGAGGAGGACCCTTGAAACTTGGGGCAAAAGCTGCCGAAGGAAGTGTCCACAAACAGAACCAGTCGACGACTCGTGGTCCAATAGACGGAACGTCGATTTCCTACGTTGATGTAAACTTAAAATATTTGGCCAAATCTGAGATTTGAAAAGTCTCTTAATTAAATGACGTACCAACAGGACGATTGGTCCCTTGGTCCGTCGATTGACACACGAGGCGTCGACGTGGTCTTGTCTGTGAGCCACTGATTTTGCTGCACGTTTTTTGTTTAGTTAGATTAATTAATTAGGTGGTTAGTTAATTAGTTAGGGTATTAGGGATGTCTAATTAAGTTGGTTAATGATCTATATAAATACCCCAAGCTAATTAAACTAACATAAGCCCTCATAATTCCCAAACGTAAATTTTCCACCTTCTCTCTTCTTTCTCTCTCCCAAGTTGAAGAACACCATAGAAGGCAAGGTCAAGGTGGGTTATAGGGATGAAATGAAAAAATTTTCTCCATAAATCTTCATCAGATACTAAGGTGTGGGATTTCTTTCACCTTTGGTACTTCTTTCCCGAAGTGGTTCCATCAAAATGATTTCCAAAGTATGAAATTCAAGTGGGTTTTAATCCAATACAAAATTGATCTTTTGAATTGCTATTATGAATAGATTTACATGTATTATAACTTAACTATGTTAATTATTCATGGATTGGTCTAGTTTGTAGAAGATGACCTTTTCCCTTAACCCTAAGTTGTGGTCTTGAATTGAACTATCTAGTATTGTTGTAATTGTCTTGGTTAGTGTGTGAATTACTATCCTATGTTGTTATTATTCTAATTATGAGTATAATTTTATACACTTTAATCCAATTATTCTAGTTCTTGAGTAATTGACCTAGATTTTGAAGTAGACAATTAACTTGATCTAAGTCTCTAATTCTAGGCTATGAACTAGTGATGAGTTTTGTATGATGATTCAATTGGATTTGTTATCATGTTGGTTACTATTGTGTGATGATATTATACCCTTATTGAGTTGAGTTAAGGGTTGATGGTAAGACCCTCATGATGACATTGTGAACGAGATTGAGTAAGTCTTGTGAACTCTATTCTTTACTTCAATTGTGGTTACTTGTGATTAAGTGATGGTGTTGTATCTAAGTATACCTTATATTGAGATTGATAGGGATGATATGATGTTGAATTGAAATGTCTTAAACTATGGATTGTGAATTTATGGCTAAGATGTAAATGTTATAAGGATGGTGATAACTTACCAATCCGTCTTAATATGATGTGATTATGTAAATGTGCTAGCCTCACTTATATGAATTGTAATGAAAGGACAATACTCATGAAATTCTTATTGAGATATGATGATGATAATTATATAAAGTATAGACCCTATGACCTAAACTAAGTTTTGATAATATTGGAAAACTTAAAGACATTTCAAAAGGGACGTTAGCTTAACACCGAGACAACTTGACAATGGGAGGTGTTGACTTCATGTAGAGGAAAATTCACCCTATAGTTTCACATGAGGTTTTGACTCCCCTATGAGGGATACTTACCTTATGGATTCTCATGAGATGAGACTCCAATTGCCAAAAGGAATGTAGAGAGTTCATACCTATCTCCTAGTTCCTTAAATATGTTGTGCCCATAGGAAGACTAGATAGTGGATCCACCTAGAAAACTATGTTTATGTTTGGTTTTACTTTGTCTGGTAGACCACCTTCCATTGGTGTAAAGTTTTACAACACCGGATCGCACATTTAGCTCTTGTGGTCTATGTCGTTAAGGCAAGTATTCCCTAAACTAAAATGAAGTAATGAAGTACAAACCAGCTAGGGTGATTTAAGAGGATTGACTTAGCTTAGGTAGGGGTATGAGACTCTACCTATGTTGCACTAGTTTTCCTTGAATGAAGCTTTAGAAGGTTCATCTTATATATGTATATGCTTATTACATGATATGTATATGATGACCCTGAATATTGATTGATTAGGGTTGGTATGATGTTGAATTGGAATAACTTGAATTATGACTTGTGAGTTGTTGGCTAAGATGTAATGATATACCCTTGTGCCTTATCATAATGTGATTATGTAAATGTGCTAACCCAACATGCGTGAACTATAATAAAAGGAAAATACTCAAGCAATTCCTATTGGGCTATGATGACTATATAAGGGATAGACCCTATGACCTAAACGAAGCTATGATGATTAATAAACGCTTAAAGACATTCCAAAAGGGACTCTAGCTTAGCACCGAGTGAACTAGAGTAAGGAGTGTCCCTTCCCACATAGGGAAGGTAGGCTCACTAATGTACTCATGAGATTGGAGACTATAATGCATGTATCATAAAGAGGGTCCCAACTACATCTCCTAGTTCTTGAACTATGTTGCCCCATCGGAATACTAGCTAGTGGATCCACATAAATGCTATGTTCAGGTAGTGGTACTACCATGACATGTAGTCTGCCTTCTTACGGTGTAAGGTTCCATTGACACCGGATTCCACATTAGCTCATGTGGTCTATGTCAGTTAAGGCAATATGTTCCCAAAAGTAAAATGAAGTAATGAAGTGAACTCTAACTAGGGTGACCTAAGGGGTTAAGCTTAGTCTAAGTAGGGGTATGATACTCTACCTATACATTGCACTATTTATCCTTGAGGTAAGTCTTAGAAGGATGTTCTTATGTACTTATATGATTATAAATGTAAATGATATGTATATGATGATTTTACATGTTAATGACACTATGTGATGTTGGTTTAACTTATTAAAATGTGGTTGGTATCTATTTCTAAAGTATGTTGATATTTACTCTTAATGATATAGTATGTGAAGTTGGGAATTGCTTATAGTTATTGTTAGGTTTACTTGATTGAGTGAGGTTATAGGGCCTTACGTAGTCATTGAACTAGTTGACTTAATGGGGGTTCATGGGTAATGGTCTTGCTATGTTTATGATGTTATGAACTCTTACACATGCTTGTTGATATTATAACTTGATGATAGAGTTGTCTTGATGTGCTCAATTACGTAACTGAGATCACAACCTAGAATATATGGCACTCTTGGAGTGCAACCGGAGTACTTGACCTCTCGGAGGTGTTGTACAAGCCCATTCGCATTGTTCATCGCAAACATACATATGAAAAGTAGTGCGGAATCAAAACTTTTCACAAACATTTGCATTGTCTTTAATATCTCTTTCATATAAAACTCATAGGAAATACTAAGTCTCATTTCATCAATTCTTAGACACAAGAGTACTTTGGACACGTTCCATACACAATAGAAATATAGTACTACTAAGTCTATTACAATATTTCAATAAGAGAAATAAAAGACATCTATGCCCTTGAGTCAAATGAGGACATACTTTAACTTGCATGAAAGATCCTATAAACTATGCTTTAGCTCCCAAAAGAACTATCACCTATGAATCACTCTAGAGATAGATAAAAACATGGAATTAGTACAAACACAAGTACTAAGTATGAAATAATGCATAAAAATCATGAAAATGGACATTTATTGGAAATATGCATATTTTTATTTAAATACCAAAATCTAATAATAATAACGACATTTAAAACCTTAAAAACACATAAGAAGTCACTTAAAAAATTCATCCCATTTTTAAGAAAACCATACAATGAACTCCTTCAGTGTTACAGTGAAGTTTCTTAATTCACCTTAGACACTTCATACCATGTAATTCCCTCACTAAAAGCTATCCTAAGACTCACTTAAGTAAGACAAAGAGAGACCATCCATACCCCCTCTCTAGGCACACCTAAATGATCCTTAAGACCACCTATAATGAGATATACATACTTACAATACACCAAGCATATGAACATGAGATTCTCCTAGCAAAGGTGATCCTAAGGTTCACTTGAGTGAGTTGTGAAGCGACCGCCCATACATTCCCTTTTTTACACACTTAAGAGATCCTTTAGATTACCTAGGATAAGATCATGCTCACTTAACACAATAGAATTCACATAATATGACATTCACCTCCCAAAGGTTATCAAAAGACCTACTCAAGTAAATCAAGAAGAGAATGTGCATGATTGACGTCTTCAATAATAATCCTTAAGACTACCTAAGTTTGGATCATGTCTATCTAATCAACCAACTTCCCTAACTAGAGTCATTCTTAAGACTTATCTAGGTAAGATATGAAGTGACCATTCATATGCCCTCTTCACACCTTAACTAAACAACCCTTAAATACTCTAAATAAGTACTTATTCATTTAACATGCTTTTAACTTAAGTCATTACATTCCTTAGTTCATTTTAGAGTCATTCATCACATAAGGACATTCAAGTAATAGTCTTGGAGAAGACCTAGGGACTCTCACTAACATCGTCAAAGCCTATTGTGCAATGTCTAGATAGCGTCCCATACCACCACCTAAACTTCATAGAAGTTCTCCAATACTAGTAGGTATCCCATATGATGAGAATAGGCAATAACCAACATAGACCATCGTAGCAAAACATGGAATCCAGAGTTGTAACCTACTCCAATGGAGGGTGTTCTACTTTCAATGGTAAAACTTAGACACATCCCATGTAGGCACATGGTTAAGGAATATCAAGGGCTTACTTTATACTCTAGTCTCGTTCTTCACTAGAACTACTTCCCAAACCATACTCACTCGGTGCTAGCCTTTGTTCTCATAGAGTAATATACATTAAATGTTCATACAAAGGGGTTCAATATCAAGTTCATAACCCAATCACATTCACCCTACCAAAGAGGTCCCATAGGTCTTCCTTACAATGGCGACGAAGATAGCTCATAATGAATTTGTTAGTATGATATTATGAATTTCCATCCAACCAACCTTAACTCCATCATTCATAACAAGAAGGACACCATTATGACATTCGACTTCAAGGTTCATAACCTTACCACTAGGTTCAAGGTTCCACATAAATGACTTTCCTAGAATCATTCAAGGTCTTATATCATTCATACATACAATACTAAGAGGCTTTAGCATCCTAAGTCAAGACATCTCATGTTCACGTTCATACATGTATCAAGTAAGGGACACAAGTCTACCATAAGACACAATAATGACTTCACTTCATCACATATTGCATATCATTCTAGAAGCACATAGGAATAAACATTATCATTAAGTCACCCTATACACTACTATATCATCATCAATATAACTTCAAAGGCTCATATAGTCAAGTAGGAATAATCATGCATCAACTCTAAGACTACACACACAAATACTTAGTCATATTCTTACATGATCACCTAAAAACAATATAAGAAACACATACTTTCACTTAATCACAAGTAGATGAATCTGATCATACTTCACATAAATAAACTGCACAAATCATCATAATATTTCAATTAGTTTGCCGACAAGGCCATGATCATCATAATACATAAAGTAAAGCCGACAAGGCCACATCATTCACATAGCCCCGCCACCACAAGTGGACCATACCAATCATAACATAATACAAAAGCTACATTACTTAAAATAAAGATAATTAGGGCAGTGTACCACCAATCCATTCTCACCACTTCAATCCAAAACTAAATCATCCAATTCAATACCATAAGACCCTTACCCATGGGCATGAACATCAATTCAATACAAAAATCATAATAAGCAATGAATCTAGGTAAATTAAATATAGGATTATAAATCTAATAAAACCTATACATCAACTGAATACAATTCTTACATCAATCAATAGCCCATAGAAAACTACACTAGAATTCATAAGCATTAAGTGAATATCGAGTAACCCACAAAATAGTCAAAAATTCGGGTTCATAAATTACATGGGTTCATAGGTTAAATTGAAATAAAATCATCTAAAATTACAATTCAATCAATATACAGTGCTTTACAACCTTTAATGCAAGAACCCATAGATAAATCATAAAATTGGACAAGTTTATCTTTAGAAAACCTTAGAAAACTCTTTGAATTTTGGGCTCCTTGATGAATAGAGTTTCAAGGATCAAAAACCATAACTCAATTTTGTTAATCCACCAATCTGATTAAGAATCGCTACTCAATTCTACAATCCAAGCTCTTCCTTGAGTTTTGACTTCAATGGAGTTCTAGAGAATTTCTTATGGATTTTGGGGTTTTGATTTGGAAGAATGAAATAATCTAGAAATTTAGGACTTATAAACCCACTTAAAATACATAAAAAACCCTTAATTAACTGACAAAACTCTTATTTGGATGTTGGGTGAATTTACCAATATACCCTTCAACTTAAAAGTGAACTGCGCATAATGCAGTCACCATCGATGATTGACCATCGATGGGGCGTCATTCCTTTGACGGGCCATCCTGTCCTTCGTCAATTGGATCAGAGCCTTGAAAATGGGGGATTATCTCCCTAGGATAAGTTCTCATAGACAATCTCCACCTACGGGGCGTCGACCAGGCCACTGGCCGTCGTTTTCCATCCGTAGGTGGGACTGCCTTGGGCAGTTTTTCCCACCAACATGGGTCCTTCCTCAAGGACCCTTGGATGGTACGGGATGTTTTATCGGATGTATCCAATCCGAATATATTCGTATAAGAGTTTAGAACCTCCCATATCAATTTCATCCAAAACTAACACATAAAACTCAATAAAATATGCCAAGACACATAAGGTCGTTTGAAGGTAAACCTTTCAAATGTGATGGATGTTCTTTGATGCTGGACCTCGAAACTTCATGAAAATTGACACACGGAATATAAACACTATAATAAATCATATAAGGACCTCATTAACTCATGAAAACACATATATAGGCACATGAAAACACATGAGGCACATAGGTGACTTAGTCGTTGAACGTCTTGGTTATCCCTTGACGTTTGACTTCCAATGCACCTAATCCTTTAGAAACTTCCTCAATACCACATTATAGACCATTTTATGACCTTAGACCCTCATGAAAAATATGTTAGTCTCTAGCTTCACCTAAGTCATTTTCAAGGTATTACAATATGCATGTTGACTTGATTAGAATTGGTATTGTTGGTCTTGTGATGTACATGGTATTTAGTTAAGAAATATGTGTTATAGACTTGTATTGATTCTTTAATGTGCATAAGGATTTTCAAAGTGACTTTGAATATTTTTAATAAATGTCTCTTTTTAGCATAATTTCTATGCTGTATGTGCATATGATTCCATACTTAGTACAAGTGATGTGTGTAACAACCCTAAAAATAGATATGCTAAGTAATGCTTAATGTGTCTAGAATGCCAATGATTAGACCGGGTTCACACGGATTGATGCGCGTAGAAACAGACCTCATAATCCTTTCTACATCCAAGCCAACTAACTTGGGGAGTTATTTGAGCTAGGAAAGGTTGGGTCCAACCATGTAGGGCTGTCGAATACGAAGATTTACTCGAAGGAGTCTTTACCGGACTTAAAAAGAGGAAATCTTAGGTTGGAGGGTCTAGGGATAAAATTGTCTTTTTCCAGGCTAAGGGTAGTATCATAATTATCCTAAATATATAATTAATTATTTAATTAATAAGGTGAAGGGTCATTTTGGGGAGAGAGGGCCAAAATTGGGATCTTGAAGTGAAGTCTTGCTCCACCCGGGTTCGAACCTTGGTGGAAGCAATGAATTATTTTTTTTTAATTTAAGTTGGTAAATTAATGTAATTAATTTATATTTATTAGTTATTAGCTGATTTAAAATAAAAGGAAATCAGATTTTAATAATTAAATAAAACCTTATTTGACTAAGTCCTAAACTAGACCCCTAAGCCTAAGAAAACACTTCTCTCCCACGCTTATCTCTCTCTCACGTATCTATCACTCTCATTCACATTTTCTCTTCAAAAATAACTCCAAAAAACAATCGGTAAACCAAAGTTCTTCACACTTAAAGAACTCACACGAAAATATAAGAAAAACAAACGAAATCAATTACGTAGGCAAAGATAAGTTTGTCCGTCGAGTAGGTGTTGACTTTGAGGGGATTTGAACATGATTTTTGGAGAAGATTTTGAGCAGCAAGTCGAGGTTTGAACGTCATAAAATTTATGGGTTTTCATACTCTTGGTACCTTTCCCAATAGTCCCTTAAGGCACAGATGAATCTACTAAAAAACTAGGGTTGTTCCCGTTCTGTCGAAGTCCTTGTCCCTAGTATCCCTTTGATCTCAATGTGAAATAGGTTAGAGATCATGTTGTTGGTATGTTTGCTGGTAGTTTAAGAATGAAGTTTGATTTTCGTGATAATTTGTTCTTGATTATGTCTTTGGAATTGTAAGCATGTTAAGTTATGTCAACCGAAAGTATGTGAAAAACGATATGTTTTTATTGTTGAATTTTATGTGCGAATGTTTGTGCAAATCATGAGGTGTAAAAGTTGAGTAATGTTTCTGGATGAAATGGTAATTTTTGGATGAATATAATCATACAAATATTACACTTAAAGATGCACCAAATGATCCACGAAATGCCTTAAGAAATAACGTATGAATGATCATATAAAGAAGCTGAAAAATAGTGAACAAATTTCCAGCATTTGGTAGGTTGGGTTCGGCCAAATAAAATAGCACAAAATGAAATGAAAAATAAATGTAAAATAGTGAGATAACTAAGGATTGAAGCCAATACATCATTACATGAAAGCTACAAAAAAAATCAACAAAAGATTAAGACAAAAATGGATTGGAAGAGACTAAATTTCAAGCTTGCTGGAAATTGTAGTCTCGCCCAACCTTTAAAAAAATGAGCTTCGTTTATTTTTTTTTAAAAGTGTGAGGTCATTGATGATTGAACCCATGACCTCACTAAATGAAAATTTCATAAAAATTTCATGAGAAAAATGCAAGGAAAAATAGATGTGTGAGTGGGGATTGAACTCACAACCTCTTGAATGGATGAGAGAGTTAGGAGAAAAATAAAGGAGAAAATAAATGTGGAGAGTGGGAATTGAACCCACAACCTCTTGGATAGGTGAGAAAGTTAAGAGATAAATTAAAAGAAAAATAATGAGCTTGTGGGGGATTGAATCCACAACCTCCTTGACTAGAACGGAAAAGGAGAGGAGAAAAAGAAAGGAAATATTATGGGGTTGATGAAGATCAAACTAGGGTCCCCCAAATATGAAAAAATGCGATTATCAAATTCAAAATAAGATTAAGTGTTTTCCAAGGGATTCGAAATCGGGTTCCCTTGCCCAATTCCATATTGACACATAAGTCATACGTAAGTAAATATTTAATGAATGCTGCCTCTAAAGATCGAAATCATATCTTCTCATATCTATAAGATGCATAAGTCTTGTACCACATAATATTGGGTAAATATGAATCACTTAGATAAACTAAGAATGAAGCCCCATGGCTTCTGCATATAGATCCATAAGTGTAGCATACGTTTAAAAGTAAGTGAACCTAAGATGTATGTAATGAAATGATGAAACCCTAAAAGGGTTAAGCATGAGTGTAAAATACACTAAATATCCAAGTGCATTGGAATATGATGAAATGAACAATGAAATGATGAAATGAACAATGAAATGATGAAAACCTAGAAGGGTTAAGTAAGACTGCGAAACACACTAAATGGCCAAGTACATTGTCATATGATGAAATGAACATTCACGTAAAATGGGTTGAGTAATTATGAAGAGAAAATGTGCTAATGTTAATTAATGTGGTGACAGCACGATATGGGGCTAATGTAAAATATGAGAGAAATCTCAAATGAGCGTAAGTAAATGTTACCAAAACGTACTCACCTATGATACTTTAAAGTTAATGAAGAGACCAGTCTCTATGAACATTCTAAAGAAACTATTGAGATTAACACACTTAATACTAATGATGAGATGAGAAATCATCTATTGAGATATGATGTCCTCATACTAGAAGCCAACTTCCATGACGTATGAGTTGAATGTAATGGAACTTTATGCTGAGCACCGATAGACTAGCTATGAGCGGTGATGCCTTCTTTCGGGAAGGGTGGAGAATCACGTAACTCTCATAAGATGAGACTGTCCGGCATGCGGAGTATGGGTCTCCTTATATCTCCTAGTCTTCGAACCTTTCCTGCCAAAATAGGGATCTGGCGGGGTTCATTTCCCATGTACGCTAGCATGTTTTGGGTCACTTTGGCGGTGATTCCACCTATTTTCGGTGTGGGGTTTCATGACACTGGATTCCATGATGCTCACATGATCTATGTTGGTTAATATTAAAGTTCCCAATGAATGAATGAGGCCATCCTCAAATGATGCACATAATGAAACGAATGATACCACATGTGTTAGGATAGGATAATCAAGAGGTGAGTTAGATTCAAGTAATGACATTAGGTCATTCTTAGTCATTCACAACGAACCCGATGAAAGTCTTAAACTACATCTAGATATAGCTGGTGTTTACATTGGCCCATGAATGAAATAAAATGAAGTACGTACGAATGAATGAAGCAGACTCTGTGTTTGCTAAAGCATACTCCCTAATTGAGGTCCCATATGTTGAGCCCTCATTTTTGGGAAGTCTTAATGTCAAGTCCATGATTTCAATGTCTCATGGCATACAAATGAATGATATGAACAACATTATGTGCTATAGGAATTATGATATGAGCTATATGTACGCTGTTGTGTGCTGTGTGCAAGATGTTAAGTATGATGATGCATTTTGCTCTCATGGCATAACTTTGCTAATCCAAATTTGGAAAGCTCATAAAATTTCCTAATCCAAATTTGGAAAGTTCTCTCACTTTCCTAATGTCAATTTGGCAAGTCTACTGACTTGACCTGCTATAATCATGTTGCTAGGAAAGAGCTATTCTTACTCATGAATGTCCTTGGTGTGTGCTTGCATATATCCATACTTAGTAAAAGTGTGTACTAACCCTACACAACTCAAAACTTTTAGGGAAGGCACAGGTGGACGCTAGATCTACATTATCAACGCTGCAGTTATCCGGACGTCGAGCATTTATCCGGACTTGGTAGGTCCTCATGCTTTCAAGGATGCTTTCCCATTTACATTCTAGCTTAGTTGTAGGATTGAGGTAATGAAGTATGTTCCACTAGCATTTCTTTCTCGTTTTTGTTCAGACATTGTATTGGTGCCATTTTGACAAGTACATCTTTATCGTTATAATAAACTGTTTCTTTTATTTGTTGATCTTAATGTTAGATGGTTGATGGTGAACAATTATGTATGTAGTAGAATGTTTAGTAAACATGTTAATAAACAAAAAGTTTCAAATTTTCCGCTAAAATTAACCTAGATGAAGTAAGAATGATGTAAGTAGGCTTGTATGCGACCTCTGAGAGGTCAACGACGATGGTCTCGTCTGGGGTCTAGACTCTGGTTGTGACAATGTGTTAACCCCATTTCTCCCCCCAATATTTTAGGTTGCAGTCATTTAAGGGTTCTTGAAATTTTTTGAAGGAAGGCTTGGAATCATTCTCAAAGTGTGGGTATGTCCTCATGTTCCAAGATGATGCCTTTCTATCAGTCTAACTATGTTACATTGTCATAGTCTAAAGGCAATCTTTTCATTAATGTTGTTTCAAGATATTGTTGTAAGCCCTAAGTGGCATTTCTATATTGTGTAAGGGCTTATGCTATCACGACCCGAAAGCACCCCTATAAGTTAGGGAGAACCCTCGGATCATGACCGGGTGTACTTGACCCTTTGGGGTCATGTACAAACCCTTTAACTATCGTTCATTACATAAGACATGAAAAGTAGTGCGAAATTTAAAAACTTTTCACGAATAAATTAATAAAAGGAAATATTTCATAAATACTTAAGGAATCTCATCGTCACAAGCCAACTTAATGACACGACATAATATCTTAGGGACACGACCCTTAACAATAAAAAGAAATACATAAATCTTTAAATAAGAAACTAAGAAAAGGACTATGCCCTCGAATATATGAGGACATACTTTGCCTTGAGATGAACTTTCCAAAGCTTCACCTTCAAACCTTCAAAAGCTTCTAACCTATACTTATAGAGTATATAAAAGTATGGGGTTAGTACAAAATAATGTACTAAGTATGACATATGCAAAATCATGCAAAAAAGGACATTTTAGTAAAATTAAAATTTCATGCCAAATAATTAAAACATTCATAAATTTAGAAGTAAAACAACATAAGAAACATCATTTAACACTTAGATAAGGATTTCCATAGTTTTGACCAAAAGAAGCACTTTACAGTAAACACACCAAACATTACAATGAACTATCTAACATTTACAGTAAATTCCTTTTGACATTACAGTGACAAAAATGACTCTAAAGTAGTGAACTTCCAAAGAATTACCAATAATGAAGTAAGCATCATTTATATCGAAGTTTCCCTATCTAAGGTAATCCTAAGACTCACTAAGGTAAGACATAAAGGAAGTACACATATGCCTACTTCAATGCACACCAAAGCAACCCTCAAGACTACCTCCCTTTTTGGCATACTCACCTCGGGAGAACAAGCATCCACTCAATGGCAATACAATAGAAGAACACCCAACAACACACCAAGAATTCCCATTCGGAATGCCTAGTTAGTGCATTGAGTAGATGGCGTCCCATACAACCACCTACCCTAAGTAGTACACTCTTTTATAAGACTTGGCACCAAGACTCCCCTTTTGGAAGTGGATAGATAGCGTCCCATACTACCACTTACCCGAAGTAGTACGTTCTTTTAGGAGACTTAGTTCATTCAATTCAAATAAGACTCACCAAGACTCCCCTTTCGAAATGACTACCTAGTGCAATGTATAAATAGCATCCCATTCCACTACCTACCCTAAGTAGAACACTCCTTTACAAAACTTAGCACATTCATTGCTTTTGTGGGAGTTAGCTTAACAGATATAGAGCATGAGATATAGACATAGAATCCCTATATTGACCCCTATCGGATGAGGGATCGTCACTTGCCTAAAATGAGGTCATTCTCTCAGCTTTTACATGGCTTGCCCAATAGCTACACCTATGCGGGCGCATAGTTAAGGGATAAGGAGATTGATACTAAGTAACTTATTCTCTACTAACGAGGAGTACTTATCCCAAGAGGTACATTGGAATACAACATCTCAACTCACAAACTGTAACCACCTCTTCTTCATATCCTCTCGGTGCTAGGCATAACTTCCCACGGATTCTAAACATTATAAACTATAGTTTAAGGATAACTAGTGACCACCTCATCTCAACTCACGTAGGGCATTCATCCTCCGACCTATTTTAGAAAGATCTTAGGATGTAGTGTGGTTGCTACTAAACACTTCATCTCAACTCACGAAGAGTGTTCACCCCAAAACTCCATTTTAGGACTTAGCTTAGCTTCATTCATTCATTTAAGTGTGAGTGTGTCTGTACATGTAAGCACACCTTGCATATAAGCATCAATTCATTTACATTTAACTTCTATACATTCTTAGACCTTTATTTATTACATAACACACTTTACATGCTTCAGATAATCATATAAGGCCTTTAGACATAATTCTTAGCATACTTCTCATAACAAGCTTCATAAAACAATTAACAAGAATAACTTCATTTAAGCATACACTCTAGCCTACTTCACATAATAACTTCATAAAGAACATTTAACAAGAATAACATTATTATCATCTCACTTCACATAACAAACCTTCATGGCCTCATTCACAATAATCATACAATTCAAATAAACACTGTCACCAAGAAGGTGGACCATACCACTTAAGAGCATTTTATAGCTAAAGCTTAATCAACATGACCAACTTACCATTTAATCCAAGATTCCATCACCTGTATCATTTTAATAATTAATTCATCATAAATTATCCCTTAGGGCACTAGCTAAACATCAATAACAACATAAGGAAACCAAAGTTCAAAGATTACAAAACTAAGCTCATTTAACCCATTTCTTAAGCCAACATTAGATGAAAAGCTTTAACATGATTTAATTGAAGTTTTAAGCTTTAAATAATAAAATAACATTATAAACATCATTATTAAGTCATTAGAAACGTTTTCATGCAAGACCCATATTTAGAGTTAAAGATCGTAGATATTAGAGTTGAAAACCCTTTTTCAAAATTCATTAGAAGGGACTCCTTGAATGGAAGAGAGTTCAAGGATGGATACCATACCTTAGATAAGAGAAATTCCAAAGATTTTGGTGAAGAAATTGGCCACCAAAAGCCCTCCTAGCTCATCGTGACTTCTAGCTTCAAAGAGACTTGAGAGAGAATTCTAAGGGAGAAGGTTTTTGGGTTTAAGAAATGAAGTCTAAAATTAGGTATTAGGGTTTGAAGTACTTTAATATACCTAATAAAACCTAAAAATAACTTACTAGGGTCATAAAAAACTTAGTATTAATTTACCTACCCAAGACTTCATAGTAAAAAGGGACATCTTTTAGGGCAGTCTCCATCAACGGACCAACCAATGGACCGTTTGTCAAAGGACGAACCGTTGGTGGGGTCTCGTTGGTTGAGACTTAGATCCATTTGGAGACTGGCCAACTGAACTTGCAGGTACAATCGACGCTCATGGTCGACGGACCGTTGGTTGACCAACAGACCGTCCCTTGTGTTGTCGTTTGGTCACTTTTTTGGCAGCTTGTTGCCAAGAGGTGGGGTCCTCTTCTATGTCCCCTTGTCGATCCTAGTTGTAACCAAATGTTGAACCCCTAAACATTGTCTTCTAGGTGTTAGGAATATCTTATACGAAAGGTGTATGTATACTTCATACGAATTTATTATGTGTAAGCGAGAGATCTAAGTAAACCTCATGAAGTAGTTTAGATGAATTTTTTTATATTTTATGAATTTTTAACCTATGAATGTATTTATGAATGCTAAGAGTCTAATCTTAGTCCTCTTCGAGAACACCTCCGCCGGTTAAATCTAGGGGGTGCTCACCGGATGTGACAAATTTGGTATTAGAGCATGATGTTGAATATCCCTAAAAAAGAAGTCTCATTAAACCAGGTATGTGTATATTCTTAGTCATAATTGTGAAGCACACCACACTTATGAATGAGAAACTACATGATGCTTAGAAATTCTCATCTTTTTATATTATTAAGTCGTACCTCTAGAGTCTTATTATGTTCCTTCACCTAAACATTGTATTGTGGTTATGGGTATGAATAATCGAAGAAGTTTCTATGGGTGATCAAGTTTTGGATGTTCCTACACCGATGACCGATGGAGAGATAAGGGCGACTTTTCTCACTTTGGCTCAAGCCATGACCTCTCAAGCTATTTTTGTCACTTCTCAAGTTCAAGCTATAACGTCCCAAGTGAATAGGGAGGTTGGACCTCGAGTGCCTCAACATGATAACACTATAGCCTTACGTTTGAGAGACTTTGGTAGATTGAGTTCACCTATATTCCTTGGGTCGAATTCGGAAGAGGACCCTCAAGATTTACTCAATGATGTCTATAAGATTCTCTATTCTATGGGTGTGACCTCAGTTAAGAAGGCCGAGTTAGGAGGTTATCAACTCAAGGATTTTTCCCAAACTTGGTAGTGCAATGGAGGGATAATAGGGCACTAAGAGGTTGTCCGGTGACTTGGGAGATCTTTAAGAAGGCTTTCATAGAGAGATGACGGAAGCTATGTTGGAAGTATTAATCAACGTTCGTCAAGGAGGTATGAGTTTACTTGACTATTACTTGAAATTCACTAAGTTTTCCAAGTATGCTCCATCCTTGGTTTCAAACCTATGGGATGAGATGAGTCGTTTTCTTATGGGGGTGTCTGATGAATTGGTAGAAGAATATCGTTCGGCTATGCTTCATTATAATATGAATATCTCTCGTCTCATGGTTCATTCACAATAAGTGGAAGAAACTAGGTTAAGGAGAAAGAGTAGGGAGGCCATGTCTTATGAAGGTGGTTCTTCAAAGGGTAGGCTTGACATTCAAGACAAGCCTAGGTTCAAGAAGAGGGTTTCTAATCAAGTTACTACCAAATATCCCAAGGCTCGTGATGATAGAATGTCTAACCTTAAGTCTCAAAAGGGAAGAGCTACTATCTCACCAAGCAAGAAACCAACTTGTGGAAAGTGTGGCAAGAAGCCAACTTGTGGAAAGTGTGGAAAGAAGCCAACTTGTGGATAGTGTGGCAAGAAGCATTATGGTGATTGCCTTGTTGGGATGGACAATTGCTTTGGGTGTGCCAAGAGTGGACAATATGTTAGGGATTGACCTAAAGGTAGAGGGCAAGTCAAACTAGTGGTTCTAATGTGTATCCTCCAAAGAAGAATAACTTTTATGGACTTCGCTATAGGGGTGAACAAGAAAGTTCTCCTGATGTGGTGACGGGTATATTACAAGTCTTCTCTATTGATGTATATGCTTTAATTGATTCGGGTGCTAAATTATCTTTTTTTACTCCCTTGATATCTAGAAAGTTTGATATTTTCCCCAATATTATAAATGAATCTTTCATAGTAACTACCTCGGTAGGTGAGTCGGTCGTTGCAAACAGGGTATATGGAAATTGTCCTATAATGTTGCCCAATAGCGTTACTCATGTTGAATTAGTACTTGATATGGTCAATTTTGATATCATTCTGGGGATGGATTGGTTGCATGATTTTTTTGCTTTCATAGATTGTAGAACAAGAATTGTCAAGTTCAATTTGCCAAATGAACCCATCTTAGAGTGGAAGGGGGGAAATTCTATTCCTAGAGGTCATATTATCTCTTGTCTTAAGGCTTGTAAAATGATCTTAAAAGGGTGTTTATACCATATTGTAAGAGTCAAAGATTTAGACTCCGATATTCCTCCTATTGAGTTAGTCCCCGTAGTAAGGGAATTCTCGGAGGTATTTCCTAATGATCTTCCCGGAATCCCTCCCAAATGGGAAATTGATTTTTGTATTGACTTGCTACCAGATACCAACCCCATTTCAGTTCCTCCTTATCATATGGCTCCGGAAAAATTGAAAGAATTGAAGGCTCAAATCAAGGACTTACTAGACAAAGGCTTCATTAGACCTAGTATTTCTCCATGGGGTGCTCCAGTTTTAGTTATGAAGAAGAAGGATGGGTCTCTTAGAATGTGCATTGATTATCGCCAACTCAATAAAGTCACTTTTAAGAACAAGTATCCTCTCCCTCTGATTGACTTGTTTGATCAACTCCAAGGGTCAAGCTACTTTTCTAAGATTGACTTGAGATCGAGGTATCACCAACTTAGGATGAGCGGTGAAGATATACCAAAAGTGGCATTACGAACTAGATATGGTCACTATGAGCTATTAGTAATGCCCTTTGGTTTCACTAATGCCCTGACGATGTTTATGGATCTCATGAATAGGGTATTTCGGAGTTACCTAGATTCATTTCTCATTATCTTCATTGACGACATCTTGGTATATTCGAAAAATGATGGAGAACACATGGACCATTTAAGGGTGGTGTTACAAGTGCTTAAGGAGAATCAACTGTTTTCCAAGTATAGTGATTATGAGTTTTAGTTGAGGTCGGTGGCGTTTCTTGATCATATCATCTCTAGTGAGGGGGTTGAGATAGATCTAAGGAAAATTGAGCGGGTCAAGAATTGTCCTAGACCATTCAATCCAGTCGACATTAGAAGCTTTTTGGGTCTAACGGGATACTATAGGAGGTTTGTGGATGGTTTTGCGTCCATGCATCTACTTTGATTACTTTGCCCCAAAAGAGTATGAAATTTTAGTGGTCAGAGGCATGTGAAAGAAACTTCCAAATCTTAAAAGAGAGGCTTACCTCCGCTCTTGTATTGACTTTACGAAAAAAGGTACCAAGGACTTCATTTTATATTGTGATGCATACCGAGTAGGCTTAGGGTGTGTCCTTATGCGACCCGGGAAAGTAATAGCCTATGATTCTAGACAACTTATGGTGCATTAGAAGAATTACCCAACTCATGATCTGGAGTTAGCGGCCATGGTATTTTCCTTAAAAATATAGAGGCATTATTTGTATAGTGTCCATGATGATACGTATACCGACCACAAGAGTCTTCAACATGTGTTTACTCAAAAGGAGTTCAATCTTCGGCAAAAAAGGTGGGTGGAATTGTTGAAAGATTACGACATGAGTGTTCTCTACCACCCTGACAAGGCCAATGTGGTTGCGGATGTTCTAAGTCGTATGACCATGGGAAGTGTGTCTCATGTAGAAGAAACCAAGAAAGACCTAGTGGAAGATGTTTAAAGATTGGCTCATTTGGGTGTTAGATTGGAAGATTCTCCGAATGGTGGTTTTATGGTCCATCATAACTACGAATCATATTTGGTGGTTGAGGTGAAGTCCAAAAAACACCTTGATCAACCATTTATGGATTTCAAGGAGTCGATTATTAGTAAGCTTAATGAGTCATTCTCCTTAGGGGGGAGATGGTGTCTTGAGGTATCAAGTAAGGTTGTCTATTCCTAATGTAGATGACTTGAGGAATCGGATTCTTGAGAAATATCATGGGTCCACAATTCCGTTCATCTTGGTTATACAAAGATGTATCATGACCATAGAGAAGTGTTTTGGTGGGAAGGCTTGAAAGGAGACATAACGGAGTTTGTTGCAAAATGTCCAAATTGCCAACAAGTTAAAGCCGAACACCAAAAGCCTGATAGTTTACTTCAAGAATTCAAGTTACTACTTTGAAGTTGGAAGACATTAACATAGATTTTGTGGCAGTGTAGCCTCGGACACAAAAGCAACCTGACTCCATATGGGTGGTTGTGAATATGTTGACCAAATCAATTCATTTTATTCCCATCAAGTACACATACTCGGCGGAGGATTATGCAAGGATATTCATAGATGAGATTGTGTGTCGCCATGGTATTCCTTTATCTATCATATCAGATAGGGGTGCACAATCCACATCTAGGTTTTGGAGGTCCTCCCAAAGAGGGTTGGGTACCAAGGTCAACCTAAGCACCACTCTTCATCCCAAATGGATGGTCAAACGGAGCATACTATTCAAACCCTTGAGGATATACTTAGAGCTTGTATAGTTGATTTCAAGGGAAATTGGGATAAACACTTGCCTTTGGTTGAGTTTTCTTATGATAATAGTTACCATTAATCTATATATATGGATCCTTATGATGCCTTGTATGGCAGGAGATGTGGGTCTCCAATTGGATGGTTTGAAGTAGGCGAGTCTTTAATTTTGGGTCCCGAATTGATTTGTAAGACTTTGGAGAAAGTTTATATTATAAGTAATCGCTTGAAAGCAGCCTATAGCCGTCAAAAGTCTTATGCCAACCATAGGAGGAGAGACTTAGAGTTTGAATAAGGTGTATTTAAAAATTTCACCTATGAAAGGGGAGGTGAGATTTGGCAAGAAAGGGAAGTTGAGTCCTCTTTATGTGGGTTCTTACGTAATTTTGAAAGAGGTTGGAAAGGTGGCATATGAGTTGAGACTACCTAGTGAATTAGCTTTGGTTCATCTGGTGTTCCATGTTTCCATGCTTAAGTAGTGTATCGATGATCCTGAGTCCATTCTTCCTATTGAGGGTCTAGGTGTTCAAGAGAACCTATCCTACCAAGAGGTTCCGATTAAAATCCTTTATAGACAAGTAAATAAGTTAAGGAACAAAGAGGTGGCTTCCGTAAAGGTGTTACCGAAGAACCACCTAGTTGAGGGGGAAACATGGGAGAAAAAGGACAACATGAAGTCCGTTACCCTCATCTATTTGATAACTAAGGTTAGTTGTTCCTATTTATAGTGAAACTAATGAATTTATTTGAAGTTGCCTTGATGTTTGGTAAAATAGTGAATTATAAGCTTGGTACTGTGAACTACAGTGGTTTATGCCTAGTGAAATTAAAGTTTTCAAAAAAAAATTGCTCTTTTACTTGATTTGAACTTATGTGGTGTATTTTGGTAGGTCGTGCCTTCTTGAGTTGTATTGAGCATGTTGATGTGTGTTGAAGAAATCTTTGACATAAATGAATAAGCATGTAATGTATGTTGAACTCTTATGGGTTGAAAATGATGTTTTGAGTTTCATGGTGTAAGCGGTCATGTGGTTTTATTTATTTGAATTGTAAGTCATGTTTTGATATGTTGTTGTTGGTTGGGCTGCTAGTCTTGAGTCTATTCCTTTCTTTTAAAGAATATTACTGTCATTAGAGGATGAATGTTCATAAGGGGTGGGGGGGGGATACTGTGATACTCCGAAAGTCTAAAGTGTGATATAGAGCCTAACATGAGAGTCTAAGAGTTGTAACACTGTTTTAAGGTCAAATAGAATGTATACCAGTCATTTGGGAAGTTGTAGAATCAAAATGTCAAGAAACATCCATGACGTCCGAAAACTAGTTCAAGAGGTGCTAGAGTGCCTTAGTCAATTTGACAAGGTTTTAAGAGTCGTAAAATGATGAAATTTGGTAAAAAGGTGTCTAACATGTATTAGAATTGTTTTATAGTCAAAAAATGTGGGTACGATTCCCCAAGGACCAACCAAAGGGTCCTTGAGGCGGACTATAGGAGTCCAGACCAAGTAACTCGACATGGGCATGGGCATGGCAAAGTGTTGGCATGAATGACTTTGTCAAAGGCCAAAATTCTGGTGGAATCAATCATGTGTTGTGTGAGCAGAGTGTTTACATGGTCTACTGAGTTCAAATTATGTTGGTAGTACAGTGTCAAGACATGACATAGGCGTTGGCAAGGCAACAACCCATGGCATGACTTGGGCGCTGACCGACATCGATTGTGAACAAAGTTGGCATGCAAAATAACATGGTCTGGTCAAATGTGGGAAAATCAAACTGCGATAAATTAAGGCATAGTCAAATATGTATGAAACGCAGCAAGAAAACAATGAATGACACGAGTGGATTAAAAGTTAGATTGACTAAGGTAAGACAATGGCAGGCAGCGGCAGGACGTCGGTGGTTCGCAGGCATGGAAAATGTGCGGAGGCATTAGGTGTACTTTGATGAGATGATTACTATAAAATATTTAGAAATAGTATTGGAGACAAAAATTTTGTGGGAAAATTCAGCAAAGGGACGAAATCAAGTCAGCCAAGTCCCATGCCAAGCACATGCAACAATTACCTTTTTGTAACCGCTTGTGTCCACATTCATTGTATCTTGTAATAGCTTTTGAATTCGAAATTTTAAATGCCTTATCTGTTGGGGATGTCACTGAAGTTTAATTTTGTGGGATAATAATTTAACAGGTGTTAGACATGTGTCACAACACTATGGAATGTAAACACAAGGCTGCCAAATGTTATATAAATGGACATCCTTTTGTGTTGGACTTTTGGAGAGAAAATAGGATAGACTTGTTATCGTAAAGGTTAAAGAGGGAAGATTCATCTTGAATTTTACCAAGACACTTAGAATAAAAATTGAGGGTTTTAAGAAGTGTCTAAGGCAACAATTAACTTTTGATTGTGCATTAAGTCGAAGTCGAAGTTGGACAGAATTGTTGTTCAACGAGTGAGTCCTTTGTATTATTTTGATTATAATTATAAAGGATGAGTTTGAACTTATTTTTATTCGTTGATTTCATATTAAATTCTGAAAAAAAATATAATCCATAAAGCGTCCTTTAACGTTAGGCAGAATAGGCTGCGAAAGGGGATGAGTTGAAAGAGACTTGACTACCATTAGGATGGGCTAACTTCTTGCACGAAATTAAGGTGGAGTAGTGTACCCGCCTAAAATGCTTAGATTATTCGATGGCTGGGGAAATGCTGAACTACGGGAGAGGGTGTCACGACCCGAAAGCACCCCCTAGAAGTTAGGGAGAACCATCGTTTTGTGACCGGGCGTACTTGGCCCTGTGGGGTCTTGTAAAAGACCTTTACTATCGTTCATCACATAAGACATGAAAAGTAGTGCAGAACTTAAAACTTTTCACAAATAATTAATAAAACACAACCTTTCATAAATACTTAGAGAATCTCGTTGTTACAAGCCAACTTAAAGACACGATATAATAGACATAATATCTTAGGGACGTGTCCCTATACAATAAAGTAAAATACATTACATGTCTTTAAGTAAAAACTAAGAAAAGGACTATGCCTTCGAATATATGAGGACATACTTTGCCTTGAGAGAAGCTTTCACAAGATCTTCCTTCTAGCCTTCAAACCTTCAAAACTTCCAACCTATACCTATATAGTATAGAAAAGTATGGGGTTAGTACAAAACAATGTACTAAGTATGGCATATGAAAAAACATGTAAAAAGGGACATTTTAATAAAAATAGTTTTTCATGCAATTTAAGAAAAATTCATGCATACAAAGGCAAAACATCATACTAACCATCATTTACAACTTAGGTAAGAATTCCCATAATGATAAACCAACAAGAATACAGTAAACCAACTTGACCT
Organism: Solanum peruvianum; assembly: GCA_027705065.1. Taxonomy (NCBI): domain Eukaryota; kingdom Viridiplantae; phylum Streptophyta; class Magnoliopsida; order Solanales; family Solanaceae; genus Solanum; species Solanum peruvianum. Next base: position 15,454,932 of record JAKWJD010001756.1, read on the forward strand.
TCATAGTAAAATCCTTAAGCATTTACAATAAATACATTTGAACATTGAGAAAGTGAATTCATTTTCCTTAAGAGTTTCCCTAACCTCAGAATTATCCTAAGACTAACTAAGGTAAGATTTGGAGGAAGTATGCATACGCCTCCTCCAATACACACCAAAGCAAGCCTCAAGACCACCCCTTTCGGCTTACTCAACTCGTGAGAAACAAGCCGCTCAATCAATGGAAAGACATTAAAAGACACCCAACAATCCACCAAAGTCTTCCCTTTCGGAATGCCTAAATAGTGCAATGAGTAGAGAGATCCCCATACCACCACCTAACCTAAGTAGTACATTCTTTTAGAAGGTTTGGCAACAAGTCTTCCCTTTGGAAAGGTCCTACCTAGTGCAATGAGTAGATAGCGTCCCATACCACCACCTACCCTAGATAGTACGTTCTTTTAGAAGACTTAGTTAAATCAATTCTTTGTGGGGGGTTTTCTTAATCGACATAGACCATGAGTCCTAGATATGGAATCACGATATTAACCTCTATCGGATGAGGGATCCTCACTTGCCTTGAGTAAGGTCATTCTTCTTAGCTTTTACATGACTTACCCAATAGCTACACCTGTGTGGACACATAGTTAAGTGATAAGAAGATTGCTACTTAGTAACTCATTCTCTACTAATGAGGAGTACTCATCTCAAGAGGTACTTTAGAAATACAACATCTCATCTCACAAAGTATAATCCACCTCTCCTTTATCCTCTTGGTGCTAGGCATAACTCGCACATATTTTTTAACATAGTAGTCTATCATAGAAAGCTCACTAGGAATGGAGAGGTTGCTACTAGACACCACATCTCAAGTCACGAAGTGTGTCCACCTCAAGATTCCCCTTTTTACTCAACTTGGTATAATACATTCTTAAAAGTGTGTGTTGTAGATGTGCACACCTTGCATATAAGAGTCATTTCATTTTCATCAAGTTCTACACATACTGTAACCTTGGTTCATCAAGTTATATACCCTACATGCTTCTAATAATCATGTAATTCATTTGGACTTAAAATAGGTCAAGCATGCAATTCAAGCTACACAAAAACACAATACAAGACCCATTTCCAATATCTGTTCATTTCACATGTTAGACCTTCAAGATTACATATTCATACATACTAAATAACATCAAATTCCTCAATTAGCACCACCATCTATACTCACATAATAAGAACTATATAATGAAAGTAACTCAACATCAGTTCAAACCATCATCACTCATTAGAAATTTATCAATATTTAACCATATTAAGTCCCTTAGGGCAGTATCTACACCAACAAGACAAATACAAGAAGACCCAAGTTCATACTCTACTTAAATCATAGTCACATAACCCATTTTCAAGATAAAAGTTGAAGTATACATAAACAAGAGTTTCATTAGAGTTTTAACATCAAAATAGTCAATTAATACCAAACTAAATACATTCAAACCATTAAAACTGAAATATAAAAAGACCCCTACTATAAATCAAAGTTAAAAGGAGTTTGAGTTTAGAAACCCTTTTTGGAAGTTTGCTTCTTGAATGAAAAGATATTCAAGAATGGATACATACCTCACTTAAGGAAGCAAAATACATGAGGTTTTGATGAATAGACACGTCCAACCAGACCTTCTATACTTCCTTGACCTCTAGCTTTCAATGGAGAGTCTTGAGAGAGTTTGTCTTTAGAGAGAGAGATAGTTTGAATATTTTGAAGAGAGGGGTCTTGTCTAGGTATAAGGTTTAAAACTATTTTAATATAACCTAAAAACACTAAAATTATCCACCTAGGTTCTTAAAAGACTTGGGGTGTATTCACATAAAACACCCCAAGTTGGCATCTACTTAGCAGATTTTGCAGGCCTCACCGACGGACATTCACCAACGGACCGTCGCAGAGCCAACGGACCGTTGGTAGGGTCTCGTTGGTGGATACTTAGATACAAATGGAGCATGGAAAATTTGAACTCATTGGTCCAATTGGAGACCTAGGTCGATGGACCATTGAGGGACCAAGGGACCGTCGTTAGGGTCGTCGATGGCCACTGCTTTTTGGCAGATTTTTGCCCAAGTCTTTGGCCCTTCATCTAGAGCCCCTTGTGGGTCCTAGGTGGGGTCATTCCCAAACGCTAAGCCCCTAAACTAAGTCGTCTAGGTCTTAGGAACATCCAATGCAAGTTTCAAATAAAATAACCACGTAAAACTCGTCTAAACACAACAAGACACACTAGTACATTTAAGGCATACTTTCCGAACGTCATGGACGTTCTTGGTCGATTTAACTCCTAACTTAATAAAACTTCACAAACTTCCTAAGGAAACCAAAATAACTTATTTTTACTTAAAATTAACTCAAGAAACAACTACGAGGCTCTAGTTCACCTTAGTTTATTTTGGGGCGTTTCAGTGGGTGACACAATTGGAAGGACTAATTGGTGGAACAAACGATGGGAAGGACTTGGTTGATCTGGTCACTCAAATTCCAAGAGTGAAGGTAAAATTATCCTTGAAAAAAGAGGTCTTGAACGAAAAAAGTGTTGATGAATGACACTGCCCAATAAGAAAAATGGCTCCATAAGAATGTAGGTTCTAGAACCAAAACTTACAATGGTGTGAGGAGTGCCAAGAAATTTGAGAATTTTCTTTTGGATATAGAAAATTACTTCAAGGCAACAAAGGTTCAAGATGCTGAAAAGGTGTCAGTCACAACAACGTATATGATGCCAACGTTTGGTGGAGAACAAGGGTTGCTGAAGTAGAAGGTTTGAATTTTCCACAGATTGAAACGTGGGAAATGTTAAAGAAAGAATTTAAAACTCAATTCCTTCCAAACAATTCGTCTTGGTAGGCAAGAGATGGGCCACGACGTTGGAAACAAAGCAGCACAATGATGGATTATAAAAAGGAATTTTCTTCCTTGATGTGTAACATAGGAAACATGATTGAGGAAGACAAGTTGCACTATTTCGTAAGCGGGTTGAAAGGATGGTCACAAAGAGAGTTAAGGAGATAGAATGTTCAAACTCTCAATTCTTCCATAGTGGCAGCAGACAAGTTGACTGACTTCGATGAGGGTAATGAACCAAGGGATGGTTCTCACCAAACATAAAGACAGTGCGGAGGATTGGAAGAAAAATGGGAAGGGACAAGCTGCCGAAAAGTAAGACGAAGGTGGGAAAATGAGACAAGGGGGGTCTTCTTTTCCAAAACAGAACGGAAAGTTTAGGGGAATCTTGACTTGTGGTGGTCCACATTTAAAAAGGGAATGTCCATTTCTAGTGAAAGTGAATGCCTTACTTGCTGCCGAGTTGGAAAGGGAAAAGAACAATGAGGCAGGAACGTCAAATATAACTCTTTGGTGTTAGTTGAAGATGAAGATGATGGCAGGAGATGATTCTTGTACGAAATCCGAATAGGATCAGATGAGAGATTTCTTCGATGAAGACATCGAGTTTAATTAGGTGGGGGAAGTTTGTAAGAGTCCTGACCAAGTAACTCGCCAAAGGCATGGGCGTGGCAAAAGGTTTGCATTAATGACTTTGTCAAAGGGCAAAATGCGATGAAATCAATCATGCATGGTGTGAACAGAGTGTTGGGTTAGTAAAATGGTTTCAAATCACGTTGTTAGGACAGTGTCAAGACATGACATGGGCGTTGGCAAGGGAACAACCCATGGGATGACTTGGGCGCTGGCCGACATCGGTTATGGACAAAGTTGGCATGCGAAAATAACATGGTCTGATCAAATGCGGGAAAATTGAGTTGAGATAAATAAAATCATAGTCAAATATGAATGAAATGCAGAAAGTAAACAATGAATGGCACGAGTGTATTAAAAGTTAGCATGGCCAAGGCAAGGCAGCGACAAGACGTCGGTGGTGCGCAGACATGGAAAATGTGCGGATAGATTCGAGTGGACTTTTATGAGATAATGACTATAAATTTTTTATAAATTTTATTAAAGCCCAAAATATTGAGGGGAAAATGCAAAAAAGGAACGAAATCCAGTCAACCAAGTCACATGCCAAGCACATGCGACAATCACCTTTTTGTAACTGCTTGTGTTCATATTCGTTGTATCTCGTAATATCTTTTGAATTCAAAATTAAAAATGCCTTATCAGTTGAGGATATCTCTTGAAGTTTAATTTAGTGGACTAAGCATTTGACAAGTGTTAGACATGTGTCACAACACTATGCAATGTAAACACAAGGCTGCCAAATGTTCTATAGATGGACAACCTTGTGTGTTGGACATTTTGGAGAGAAAATACGATATATTTGTTATCTAAAGGTGAAAGAGGAAAGATTAAGTATGGAATTTCACCATGATGCTTAGAATAAAACGTGAGGGTTTTAAGAAGTGTCTAAGGCAACAACCGTCTTGTGATTGTGCCTTAAGTCGAAGTCGAAGTCTAAGTTAGACAAAATTTTGGTTCAAAGAGTGAGTCCTTTGTATTGTTTTAATTATAAATATAAATTTTAGGTTTGACCGTATGTTTATGTATTAATTTACATTTAAATTCTGAAAAATAATTTGAGGCATAAAAAAAGAGAAATGTATTTTAATGTTAGGCAGAATAGGCTGCGAAAGCGGCTGAGTTGAGTGATACTTGACTGCCATTAGGTTGGGCTAACTTCTTGCACGAAATTTAGGTAGAGTAGTCTACTCGCCTAACAATTTGGTATCAGAGCATTTATTAGATCATTTGATCGCTGGGGGAAATGTTGAACTGCGCTACAGGGTGACACGATTGGAAGGATTAATTGGTGGAACAAACGATGGGAGGACTTGGTTGATCTGGTTACTCAATTCAAATAGTGATGGCAGAATTAACCTTGACCAAAGAGGTCTTGAACGAAAACGTTTTGATGTTAGTGGTAAAATATGCAGCCAAATAGGACATTACCCAACAAGAAATGGAACTCGTTTGCTGGAGAAGGAAAACTTGCATGGTGCAGTTCTTCTTCTATGTCGGGCGTTGCAAAATGAAGGTTCTAGCGCCTAAGGCTTACAATGGTGTGAGGAGTGACAAGAAATTAGGGAAATTTCTTTGGGATATCTAAAATTACTTCAAGGCAGCAAAGGTTCAAGATGTTGAAAAGGTGTCAGTCACAACAATGTATTTAAGTAATGATGCCAAGGTTTGGCGGAGACAAGGGTTGCTGAAGTTGAAGGTTTGAATTTGTCACAGATTGAAACGTGGGAAATGTTAAAGAAAGAATTGAAAACTCAATTCCTTCCAAAAAATCGTCCTTGTTGGCAAGAGATGTCTGCCATGTCGGAATCAAAGAAGCACAGTGAAGGCTTATATAAAGGAATTTTCTTCCTTAATGTTGAACATAGGCAACATGGTTGAGGAAGACAAGTTGCACTATTTCATAAGATGTTTGAAAGGATGGTCACAAAGAGAGTTAATGAGATAGAATGTTCAAACTCTCAATTCTGCCGCAGTGGCAGTTTACAAGTTGGCAGACTTCAATGATGGTGACCGTCACGACCCGCAAGTACCCTCTAGAAGTTTAGGAGAACCCTTGGATCGTCAAAAGGCGTACTTGACCCTTTGGGGTCTCATACAAGCCTCTTAACTATCGTTCATTACATAAGACATGAAAAGTAGTGTGAAATTAAAAATTTTCACGACATCTAAAGTGAAAAGGAATCTTTTATAAATACTAAGAAAGTCTCATTGTCACAAGCCATCTTAAAGACAGTACATCAAAATCATAGGGACACGATCTTTACATTTGAAAGAAATACTATTAAGAACTTATACAAAACTAAAAGAATTAAGAACTCTGCCCTCGAATATATGAGGACATACTTTGTCTTGAGAGAATCTTTCCCAAGATTTGCCTTTCTAAACTTCAACCTTGCTTCCAAACCTATACTTATAGAGTATAGAAAAGTATGGTATTAGTACAAATATTGTACTAAGTATGTCATATGCAAAAACATGCAAAAAGGGACATTTTAGTATAAATACATATTAATGCCAATTAAGTAAAACATACATGAATATAGAAGTAAAACAACATAAGAATAAACACTTAGAGATAAATTTCCATAATTTTTCACAATTGGGACAATTTACAGTAAACTAAAAAATGTTACAGTAAACCGTTTCAACTTACAGTGAATTCATGTTATCCAAAACAGTGAACTCCCAAAGTCAAGACAAGTGGAAGTGAACTCATTTCCATAGTAGTTTCCCTAGCAAAGGTTATTCTAAAGACTCACCAAGGTAAGACATAAAGGAAAACACCCATACACCTCCTTCAATACACACATAGGTGATCCCCAAGATTATCCCGTCTAGGATTACTCACCTCGGGAGAACAAGTCCCCACTCAATGACAAGACGTTATAATAACACTCAAACAACACACCAAGACTTCCCTTTCGGAATGCCTACTTTGTGCAATGAGTAGATGGCGTCCCATTCCACCACCTACCTTAAGTAGTAAATTTTTTTTAAAAAGACTTAGCTTGTTCAATTCATATAAGACACTCCAAGACTCCCCTTTCAGAAGGTCTACATAGTGAAATGGATAGATAGCATCCCATACCACCACCTACCCAAAGTAGTAAATTCTTTTAGAAGACTTAGATCATACACTTTATATAAAACACCAAGACTCCATTTTCGAAAGGTCTGCTTAGTGCAATGAGTAGATGGCATCCCTTTCCACCACCTACCCTAAATAGTACGTTCTTTTATAAGACTTAGTTAATTCATTTTTTTGTGGGGGTTAGCTTAGATGACATAGACCATGAGATCTAGACAATGAATTCCGATTATTCCCTTATCGGATGAGGGATCCCCACTTGCCTAGGGTAGGGTCATTCTCTTAGATTTTACATGGCTTCCCAATAGCTACACCTATGCGACCGAATAGTTAAGGTATAAAGAGATTGGTACTAAGTAAGTCATTCTCTACTAATGAGGAGTACTCATCTCAAGAGGTACATCAGAATACAACATCTCAACTCGCGAAGTGTAACCACCTATTCTTCATATCCTCTCGGTGCTAAGCATAAATCCCCACAGAATCTAAACATTATAAACTATAAGTTAAGGATAACTAGTGGACACCACTTCTCAACTCACGAAGGGTATCCATCCTCCTCCCTATATTAGAAAGCTTTTGAAGATAAATGAGGTTTCTACTAAACACTTCATCTCAACTCACGAAGAGTGTTCACCCCAAAGCCCCCCTTTTCATTCACATTCTTTACTTCATTAATTCATTAATTCAAAGTGTGTGTATGTCTATGTACATGTGAATACATCTCGCATAAGAATCATTTCATTTATATTGGATTCTATGCATGCTTAGACCTCCATTCATCACATTACACACTTTAACATGCTTCACTTAGTCATATAATTTATTTAGCCATAATCTCTAGGATCTTCTTATAATAAGCTTCACAACTCACATTAAAAAGAATAACATCATAATTATCTTACTTCACATAATATGACTTTATGGCTTTTTTCACATTACACAAGTAACTTCACATTCATACAATTCAGGAAAACACCGCCACCAAGAAGGTGTACCACTCAAGAGAAATTCATATTGAGAGTTAATAATGATACCAACTTACCGTTCTTCCAAATCCTTCACACCTATTTGAAATTTACTAACAATTCATCAGAAAATAGCCCTTAGGGAAGCAACTAAACAATAATATCCACACAAGGAAACAAAAGCTCAAAGATTACCAAACTATGTTCATTTAACCCATTCCTTAAGCCAAAAATTTATAAAAAACATTGACATTTATTTATTCAAGTTTTAGCATTAAATCACCAAATAACATTAGAAATATCATATTTGAATCATTTTAAAAGTTTTCATGCAAGACCTATGTTTAGAGTTAAAGATACAACAAGTTAGGGTTAAAAACCTTTTTGAAAATCTATTTGAAAAAAATCCTTTAATGGAAGAGAGTTAAAAGACGACTACCATGCCTCAAATAGAAGAAACCCCACTAATTTTGGTGAAGAACTCGACCACCAACAGCCTTCCTAGCTCCTTCTTGACTTCCAGCTTCTATGAACTTAATGCACTGTCTAAGGACATCAATGTAAATCTATTTAACATAAAATTAACTCAAGAAACAATCACAAAACTCTAGTTTGCCTTAGTTCATTTTAGGGTGTTACATTCCCCCCCTTCGAATAACATTCATCCCCGAATGACACTAAAAACTTTAAAATCATCAAGGACTCACTTAGTGTCACATCTGGGAGTATCCCCTAGACGTAACCATCGTCGTCGTCCTGTTTGAGAACTAAGACTAGCCTCTGAGCTTACATCATATATATATATATATATATATCGACTATACATAGACACTTAGTTGGAAGATTACTTAGTCTTCTACTTCTAATACACTTGGATATATAAAAGATAACATAGTCATAATAGATGTCTCATCCGATAAGGAGGAATTGAAATGGTTTTCTTATCCGGTAACAAGTCGATACCAAAATCGATTTCCCGCTCGGGGTGAATACTGGGAAGATCATTAGGAAAGGCCTTCGAAAACTCCCTCACTACGGGGACCGACTCAATGGGAGGAATTTTGGAGTCTTAATATTGGACTCTTACTATATGATATAAACAACCTTTAGAGATCAATGTACAAGCTTTCAAACAAGAGATGAGACGACCTTTAGGAATAGAATTTTCCCCCTTCCACTCCAAAACGGGCTCATTTGGAAAGTTAAAGTTAATCACCCTTGTTCTACAATCTATAGAGGAAAAACAAGCATGCAACCAATCCATACCCAATATGACATCAAAATCAAACATATTAAGTTCTACTAGTTCAACATAAGTAACTATATATGGGGAAACATTATAGGACAATTCCTATATACTCTTTTTGCAACAACTGACTTACCCACCGGGATTCACACTATAAAAGGCTCATGCAAAATATCAGGCAAAATGTCAAACTTTTTAGCTACTAGAGGGGTAACAAATGATACAGTAGCATCGAAATCAAGTAAGGCATATACATCAACAGAAAAGACTTTTAACATATCGGTCACCACGTCGGGAAGAAGTCTTTTGCTCACCCCTAGAGCGGAGACCATAGAAGCGATTCTTCTTTGGAGCCTCATAAGAACCACTAGCTTGAGCTTGACCACTAACCTTGTCTTGACCCTTCACATTAGGGAAATACTAACCTAGTGGCTACACTTGCCACAACCAAAGAAAATTCCCGTTCCAACTAGAGATTTACCAAGATGACCCTTTCCACACTTGGCACAAGTAGGCTTCTTGGTTGGCGAACTAGTACCCTTTTCGTTTTAATCTTAGGGTTAGACACCCTATCATCACGAGTACTAGAAAACTTGGAAGAAACTTGATTAGACACACTCTCTTTGAATCTAGGTTTGTCTTGAATCTCAAGCCTTCCCTTTGAAGAACCACCATAAAAAAATCTTGCTCTCTTGGTGTCTCTATTCTTCCTTTTAGATCTTGCCTCTTCCACTTGTTTAGAATGAACCATGAGACGAGCAAAGGTCATATTGTCATGAAGCATAGCGGATTGACACTCTTCTTGCAAGTTATCCGATACTTCCGTCACAAACTGATTCGTTTCATCTCTAGGGTCGGAAACCAAAGAGGGAGTATATTTTGACAATTTAATGAAATTCAAAGAGTATTCAAGAACACTCATACCTCCTTGGCGAAGGTTGATGATCTCCACTACCTTGTTTTCCCTCTTTTCCCTTGGAAACAAATTATCAAGAAATGCGTTCTTGAACACTTCCCAAGCCATTGGTCCACCCCTTAACGACTTATTGTCCCTCTATTGGACATACCAAGTTTGGGCCACATCCTTGAGTTGGTAAGTGGCTAACTCGTCCTTTTCACTAGTAGATAACCCAATAGCATGGAGAATCTTTTAGATATCATCAATAAACTCATAGGGGTCTTATTCAACTTTGTCCCGTAAAAAGTAGGAGGATTGTTTATAAGTGTAGTCCCTTAGACGAGAGGCCATAGTACAAAATTGTTTATTTTCCCTTTGTACAACCTCGAGATTAGCTTGGGCCATCATGTATTGAGCTTGAGTAGTGACGTCTTGTGATTTTGTAGTGATGGCTTGGGCCATTTGGAGAAGAGCAACCCTTATGTTCAGATCCGTCATAGGAGGAGGATTCGCCGGAGTTAGGTCATCATTCAAACCTTTCTCAAGAGGATGACCTTGATCACCACGGGGAGGAACTCTCGCATTGGAAATATCTTCTTAAAGACTTCGTGCCGCATTCCTTCTAGTATCCATAGTCTATAATCATAAAAAGAGGATTATATGCAAAAGCACATAGAGTTAACACTCCAAAGGCACGATATTGGACTTCTAAGAAAGTTAGAGTTTCCTAAGCATCATGTAGGTTCCTATCCTTAAGGGTAGCGTGCTTCCCAAATATGAATACAAACTTACATAGATGTGGTTGAGAGAGACATTGACTCAAAGATAATTTAACCTCATGCTTTGATACCAAGTTTGTCATATTTGAGAGTAGCCCCTAGATGTAACCAGCATCATCGTCCTGTTTGAGGACTAAGACTAGCCTCTTAGCTTACATTAGTACATTCATAGGTCAAATTTAGTGGAAATTTATAACTTTTTCATTATAGATTACTTAGTATTCTACTTTTATTTCACATGGATATATAAAATATAACATAGTCATACTAGTCGTCTCTTAACATAACCATCTAATAAGAGTGTAAGAACTTGAGCATAACCCATACATCAAGTAAGAATGGCTTACATGGGCTATACAATGTTTCATACAAAATGAAAAAGGGAGAACATAATAGTCTTAAACTCAAAAAAACTCCATTATCTAGATAGTGGCATCGCCCTCAGAACGTGAAAACCTACCCTACTTCGATGAATAAGAGATCTAAGTCTTCTTCAAGTCATCTTCAAAGAACTTCAACGATCGGAACGTAAAATATTGGGAAAAAGGAAGAAATGGGGTTAGTACACCACTTGTACTAAGTATGAGACCATAGACACACAAACTTTTAAAATATGATAAGAAGAAGGGACTATTTAGGGCATGCAATTACTTTGAAAATACTTATGCATAATAAACAAGACCATAGCTGTAACGACCTGTTTAGTCGTTTTGAGCAGCGTATTTTATTTCCGGAAAAACTGCCTGAGTCGACGGAACCCACGACAAACCGTCATGGGCACGACGGACCGTCGAGGGGGTCTCGTTCCAAAACACTTAGAATTCTGAAATTTGGGTACTGAAATCAACTCTCTGAACTTCGTGACGGAATGGCAGGACGGACCGTCGTGGGCACGATGGACCGTCACACATCTTCCACAGAAATTAAGTCTCTGAACTTTGTGACGGACCTGCAGGACGGACCTTCATAGCCATGATGGGCCGTCACAGGCTGCGTAAACCCTGACTGGGTTGGATTTCTGTTAAATATTTTAAGGGCGTTTTGGACTATTCCTGCTATAATTATAAATTTAGTGGGTTAATATTAATAAGTCAATTTCTTGGGGGTTAAAAGAGATAACCTTGAATTAATTAATGGGTTAATTCATCATCTTTTATACTTAATTATATGCTAATTAGGGTAAAAGAAAAAGGGTTTGAATAAGAAAAATAGAAAGAACAAGAGAGGGAGAAAACGAACGAACAAGGGAGAGAAGAAGAACGCTGCTTTGAGGATTAGCTTGCTTGATCACAATTCTTCGGTGGAGGTAGGTTATGGTTTATGCTATTCGTAGTAAACTCTTAATAGCGAATGATATGTATTGGGTAGTATTGTAAACCCTTCTATATGCTTAATTGTATGCTTGCATGAATGTGATTATATAATTGTGATAAAATAAGCATGATGAAGCTATTGAATCCTAAATCTTGAAAAAACGTAATCTACTTTGTTAATAATGATGCCTTGGTATAAAAGAAGGCTTGATGAACGAAAGTAGTGAGATTAGGGGATCGGGTGTCATGTTCCGACACCAGGATAGTAATAGAGGATCGGGTGCCGCGTTTCGGTACCAGGATAGAATGAGGATCGGAGTGCCACGTTCCGGCACCAGGATAGAATATGGATCGGGTGTCACGTTCCGACACCAGGATAGAATGAGGATCGGAGTGCCACGTTCCGGCACCAGGATAAGAATATGGATCGGGTGTCACGTTCCGACACCAGGATAGTATATGAGGATTGGAGTGTCACGTTCCGAAACCAGGATAGTATATGGAGCGGAGTGTCACGTACCGACACGAGAGGAATAAAGATAATGAATCTTGAAAGATGTTAATATACTCAATTTAATGAACCTATTTCCCAAATGAGTATGGTATTGAGGCTTGAGTCCTCATGTGTGGTACTTGGCGTTACTTATTTATGATTACAGAACTTGATGTTGCTATCTTTTGAGTATTGTAGTTGGTTTTTATGATATTATCTGATATATACTGTTTTTTATTTTTAGTTGGACGATGATACTTACTCAGTACTTGTGTTTTGTACTGACCCCTACTTCTATGTCTCTTTCTTTGTTATTTGTGGAGTGCAGCAAACGTACCGTCGTCTTCAACTCAACCGCAACTCTAGCCAGTCTTCATTACACCGGATTTCAGGGTGAGCTAATGCTTCTAGCTTGGACTGGATCTTCTTCTTCATGTCTTGATGCCTTGAAGTTCCGGCATGGACTAGCTTTTATTTATTTTAGCTTTCTTAGATACTCTTAGTTTTAGTAATTTGAGGATAGATGTTCTTGTGATGATGACTTCCATATTTTGGGGATAATAATAGTTGTTGAGTTTTTAGAAGTTATTGAATCAATTTTCATTAATGAGTTTAAGTCTTCCGCATTGTATTTTGTTCATTATGTTTGAAATGTTGGGGTTTAGATTGGTTGGTTCGCTCACATAGTAGGATAAGTGTGGGTGCCACTCGCGGCTCGATTTGGGTCGTGACAACCTTGGTATCAGAGCATTAGGTTCGTTGGTCTCATCACACAAGAACGAGTCTAGTAGAGTCTTAAGGAACGGTAGGGGGACGCCTTTACTTTTATTTGAGAGGCTATAAGACTTTAGGAAAATTCCATTCTTTCATTCTTTCTTTCGTGCTATTTCTTGGATCCAATTGGTATCTAGGTGATACAAATTGGTATCTGACCATCTTCACTCTATTTCGCAGATGGTTAGAACTAGAGCAACGACTGCACCAACACCAACACCGGCAATATAGGATGTGTCTGAGCCAGCCACTGGGCTGTAGCTCGGAGAGGAACAGTGGCAAGAGGCCGTGGTAGAGGTCGCGGGAGGACGTACTCTAGAGGAAAAGGACAAGCACCTAGCCCAACTAGTACTAGGGCGGTGACTCCTCCACCGACTGAGGAAGTGATAAGAGAGGGTGAGGAAGGGGAGAATGAACAAGTGCAGAATGAGGAATTACCACCCCAACCTACCCCAGAGATGATTAATCAGGTTCTTGCTTATCTTAGCGGGTTATCTGATCAATGCCAGACACCTCCAGTGTTTTCTGAACCAGCACCTCAGGTTCCGGAAGTACGACATGCCGTTGTTGAGGCTCCCCGCATGGATGCCTCATTGGAAATAGGCACGTTTCCTCGTTTGACTACAGGGCCTATAATGACAAACGATCAGCATGAACTTTTCAGTAAGTTCTTGAAATTGAAACCTCCAGTCTTCAAGGGTGCTGAATCTGAGGATGCCTACGATTTTCTGGTTGATTGCCATGAGTTACTACATAAAATGGGCATAGTGGAACGGTTTGGCGTTGAGTTTGTAACCTATCAATTTCAGGGAAATGCCAAAATGTGGTGGCGGTCACATGTTGAGTGTCAATCCGCACAGGCGCCACCTATGACTTGGGCGTCATTCTCTAGCTTGTTTATGGAGAAGTATATACCCCGTACTTTGAGGGATAGGAGGAGAGATGAGTTTCTAAGCCTAGAGCAAGGCAGGATGTCGGTTACTGCTTATGAGGCTAGGTTTCGTGCACTATCCAGATATGCCACCCAGCTTTGTTTCAGTCCACTAGAGAGGATTCGCCGTTTTGTGAAGGGGTTGAGGTCAGAGTTGCGGATTTCAGCCTTACAGGTAGCGGCTACAGCGAAATCCTTTTAGGAAGTGCTTGACTTCGTGATAGAGGTGGAGGGAGTGAAGCCAGATGACTTCACCATGGCATCGACATCAAAAAGGTTTTGTAAGGGAGGTGAGTTTAATGGTTCGTACTCCAGAGGGCAAGGTTCAGGAGGTTATCCAGCCCGACCCATTCAGTCTTCACTACAGACTGTAGTTGGGGTTCCACCTCAGATCGGTCAACATTTCTCTGAGGTGGGAGGTTATTCCCAGACTTCGTCATTCTCACAGAGACCGATGCTTGAATCCAGAGAGTGTTATGGATGTGGGGAGACTGGACACATTAAGATTATTGTCCAAAACAGAGTTACAGACCTCCCATAGGCAGATGTAGAGGTGGTCATGGAAGAGGCCGTCATTCTGGAGGACGTGGTGGTCGAGGTAATGGTGGTCACCAAAACGGCCGGGGTGACGGGCAAACTGGAACTACTACAACACCACCTGGTAGGGGCAACGGGTAGACAGGTTATAGGGCCCATTGTTACGCTTTCCCCGGGCGGTCTGAAGCGGAGACATCTGATGCTGTTATCACAGGTAATCTTTTGGTTTGTGATTGCATGGCTTCTGTTTTATTTGATCCTGGCTCTATATTTTCATATGTATCTTCCTCATTTGCTACTGGTCTTAATTTACATTGTGAATTGCTTGACATGCCTATTCGTCTTTCTACTCCGGTGGGTGAGTCTATGATAGTTGAAAAGGAATATAGGTCTTGTCTGGTGACTTTTGTGGGGAGCAATACTCATGTAAACTTGGTTATTTTAGAGATGGTTGATTTCGATGTAATTCTGGGTATGACTTGGCTTTCTCCAAATTTTGCAATCTTAGATTGTAATGCTAAAACTGTAACGTTGGCCAAGCCTGGGACAGATCCGTTAGTGTGGGAGGGTGACTACACTTCCACTCCGGTTCGTATCATCTCCTTTATTCGTGCTAAGAGAATGGTTAGTAAAGGGTGTTTAGCTTTCTTGGCACATCTCAGGGATGACACTACTCAAGTATGTTCAATTGAGTCGGTTTCGATAGTCCGTGAGTTTCTGGATGTGTTCCCTGCAGACCTTCCTGGTATGCCACCGGATAGAGATATTGACTTTTGCATTGATCTGGAGCCGGATACTCGCCCCATTTCCATACCCCCTTATAGAATGGCTCCAGCAGAGTTAAGGGAGTTAAAGGCCCAACTTCAAGAGTTGTTAAGTAAAGGTTTCATTAGACCAAGTGCATCCCCTTGGGGTGCTCCGGTGTTATTTGTGAAGAAGAAGGATGGGAGTTTTCAGATGTGCATAGACTACCGGCAGTTGAACAAGGTAACTATTAAGAACAAGTATCCCGTTCCTCGCATTGATGACTTGTTCGATCAGTTACAAGGTGCTTGTGTCTTCTCTAAGATTGACTTGAGATCCGGTTATCATCAATTGATAATACGGGCAACGAACGTGCCAAAGACTGCTTTTCGAACCAGGTATGGGCATTACGAATTTGTATTAATGTCTTTTGGTCTTACGAATGCCCCTGCTGCTTTCATGAGCTTGATGAACGGGATTTTTAAGCCATATCTGGATCTCTTTGTGATCGTATTTATTGATGATATACTGATATACTCCAAGAGTAAGAAGGAACATGAGGATTATTTGAGAATTGTGCTGGAAGTATTAAGGGAGAAAAGGCTTTATGCCAAATTCTCCAAGTGTGAGTTTTGGCTAGATTCAGTGTCCTTCTTGGGGCACGTGGTTTCTAAGGATGGAGTGATGGTGGATCCTTCTAAGATTGAGAGAGTGAAGAATTGGGTAAGACCTACTAATGTGTCAGAAGTAAGGAGCTTTGTTGGTTTAGATAGCTACTACCGCCGATTTGTCAAGGGGTTCTCTTCTATTGCTTCCCAATTGACAAGCTTGACTAAACAGAATGTTCCATTCGTATGGTCGGACGAGTGCGAGGAAAGCTTTCAGAAGCTCAAGACTTTGTTGACTACTGCACCCATTCTCACCTTGCCAGTGGAAGGTAAGAATTTCATTGTCTATTGTGATGCATCCTATTCGGGTTTGGGTGCAGTGCTAATGCAAGAGAAGAATGTAATTGCTTATGCTTCAAGGCAATTAAAGGTGCATGAACGTAACTATCTGACCCATAATTTGGAGTTGGCTGCGGTAGTATTTGCATTAAAGCAATGGAGACACTATTTATATGGGGTTAAGTGTGAAGTCTATACGGATCATCGTAGCCTACAGTATGTGTTTACTCAGAAAGATTTGAATTTGAGACAGAGGAGATGGATGGAACTACTGAAGGACTACGATATCACTATTCTGTATCATCCGGGAAAAGCTAATGTTGTGGCAGATGCTTTAAGTAGAAAGGCAAGAAGCATGGGAAGTCTAGCTCACTTGCAAGTTTCTAGACACCCATTGGCTAGAGAAGTTCAGACCCTGGTTAACGACTTTATGAGGCTAGAAGTAAATGAGAAGGGTGGATTTTTGGCCCGTGTGGAGGCGAGATCTTCTTTTCTTGACAAGATCAAGGGAAAACAGTTTGATGATGAGAAACTAAGCCGAATTCGGGATATGGTGTTGCGAGGAGAGGCTAAAGAGGCAATAATTGATGAGGAAGGTGTTTTGAGGATTAAGGGAAGGGTATGTGTGCTCCGTGTTGATGATTTGATCCACACTATTCTTACAGAGGCTCATAGTTCCGGATATTCTATACATCCTGGTGCAACCAAGATGTACCGTGACCTAAAGCAACACTTTTGGTAGAGTAGAATGAAGCGCGACATTGTTGATTTTGTTGCCAAATGTCCAAATTGTCAGCAAGTAAAGTATGAACACCAGAGGCCCGGAGGAACACTTCAGAGAATGCCCATTCCTGAATGGAAGTGGGATAGAATTGCAATGGACTTCGTGGTTGGTCTTCCAAAGACATTGGGAAAGTTTGACTCTATTTGGGTAATTGTGGACAGATTAGCTAAGTCTGCTCACTTCATTCCGGTCAAGGTGACTTACAATGCAGAGAAGTTGGCCAAAATCTATATCTCAGAAATTGTTCGATTGCATGGAGTTCCACTCTCCATCATATCAGATAGAGGTACACAGTTTACTTCTAAGTTTGGAGAACATTGCATGCGGAATTAGGTACTAGGTTGGACCTTAGTACTGCATTTCACCCTCAGACCGATGGTCAGTCTGAGCGAACGATTCAGGTGTTGGAAGATATGCTTCGTGCATGTGTGATAGAATTTGGTGGTCATTGGGATAACTTCTTACCCTTAGCTGAGTTTTCATACAATAATAACTATCACTCAAGTATTGACATGGTCCCATTGAAGCATTGTATGGGAGGAGATGTAGGTCTCCCATTGGTTGGTTTGATGCATTTGAGGTTAGACCTTGGGGTACTGATCTTTTGAGAGATTCATTGGAGAAAGTGAAATATATTCAGGAAAAGCTTTTAGCGGCGCAAAGTAGGAAAAAGTAATATGCAGATCGAAAGGTTAGAGACTTGGAGTTCGTGGAGGGTGAACAAGTCTTGCTGAAGGTTTCACCCATGAAAGGGGTGATGCGGTTTGGTAAAAGAGGTAAGCTAAGCCCAAGGTATATTGGACCATTTGAAGTACTTAAGCGAGTAGGAGAGGTGGCTTATGAATTAGCCTTGCCTCCAGGACTGTCAGGAGTGCATCCGGTATTTCATGTGTCTATGTTGAAGAGGTACCATGGGGATGGAAACTACATCATTCGTTGGGATTCGGTTCTGCTTGATGAGAATTTGTCTTATGAGGAGGAGCCTGTTGACATTCTAGATAGAGAAATTCGCAAGTTGAGATCAAGAGAGATTGCATCCATCAAAGTTCAATGGAAGAATCAACCAGTTGAAGAGGCCACTTGGGAGAAGGAGGCTGATATGCAAGAAAGTTACCCTCACCTGTTTACAGATTCAGGTACTCCTTTTCGCCCTTGTTTCTTTTTTTTTTTGTGATCGTTCGAGGACGAACGATGGGTAAATTGGTATCTATTGTAACGACTTGTTTAGTCGTTTTGAGCAGCAGATTTTATTTCTGGAAAAAATTGCTTGAGTCGACGGAACCCACGACGGACCGTCATGGGCACGACGGACCGTCGAGGGGGTCTCGTTCCAAAACACTTAGAATTCTGAAATTCGGGTACTGAAATCAACTCTCTGAACTTCGTGACGGAATGGCAGGACGGACCGTCGTGGGCACGACGGACCGTCACACATCTTCCACAGAAATTAAGTCTCTGAACTTTGTGACGGACCTACAGGACGCACCGTCACAGGCTGCGTAAACCCTGACTGGGTTGGATTTCTGTTACATATTTTAAGGGGCGTTTTGGACTATTCCTGCTATAATTATAAATTTAGTGGGTTAATATTAATAAGTCAATTTCTTGGGGGTTAAAAGAGATAACCTTGAATTAATTAATGGGTTAATTCATCATCTTTTATACTTAATTATATGCTAATTAGGGTAAAAGAAAAAGATTTTGAACAAGAAAAATAGAAAGAACAAGAGAGGGAGAAAACGAACGAACAAGGAAGAGAAGAAGAACGCTGCTTTGAGGATTAGCTTGCTTGATCACAATTCCTCGGTGGAGGTAGGTTATGGTTTATGCTATTCGTAGTAAACTCTTAATAGCGAATGATATGTATTGGGTAGTATTGTAAACCCTTCTATATGCTTAATTGTATGCTTGCATGAATGTGATTATATAATTGTGATAAAATAAGCATGATGAAGCTATTGAATCCTAAATCTTGAAAAAACCTAATCTACTTTGTTAATGATGATGCCTTGGTATAAAAGAAGGCTTGATGAACGAGAGTAGTGAGATTAGGGGATCGGGTGTCACGTTCCGACACCAGGATAGTAATAGAGGATCGGGTGCTACATTCCGGTACCAGGATAGAATGAGGATCGGAGTGCCACGTTCCGGCACCAGGATAGAATATGGATCGGGTGTCACGTTCCGACACCAGGATAGAATGAGGATCAGAGTGCCACGTTCCGGCACCAGGATAGAATATGGATCGGGTGTCATGTTCCGACACGAGGATAGTATATGAGGATCGGAGTGTCACGTTCCGACACCAGGATAGTATATGGAGCGGAGTGTCACGTACCGACACGAGAGGAATAAAGATAGTGAATCTTGAAAGATGTTAATATACTCAATTTAATGAACCTATTTCCCAAATAAGTATGGTATTGAGGCTTGAGTCCTCATGTGTGATACTTGGCGTTACTTATTTATGATTACAAAACTTGATATTGCTATCTTTTGAGTATTGTAGTTGGTTTTTATGATATTATCTGATATATACTGTTTTCTATTTTGAGTTGGCCAATGATACTTACTCAGTACTTGTGTTTTGTACTGACCCCTACTTGTATGTCTCTTTCTTTGTTATTTGTGGAGTGCAGCAAACGTACCGTCGTCTTCAACTCAACCGCAAATCTAGCAAGTCTTCATTACACCGGATTTTAGGGTGAGCTAATGCTTTTTGCTTGGACTGGATCTTCTTCTTCATGTCTTGATGCCTTGAAGTTCCGGCATGGACTAGCTTTTATTTATTTTAGCTTTCTTAGATACTCTTAGTTTAAGTAATTTGAGGATAGATGTTCTTGTGATGATGACTTCCAGATTTTGGGGATAATAATAGTTGTTGAGTTTTTAGAAGTTATTGAATCAATTTTCATTAATGAGTTTAAGTCTTCCACATTGTATTTTGTTCATTATGTTTGAAATGTTGGGGTTTAGATTGGTTGGTTCGCTCACATAGTAGGATAAGTGTGGGTGCCACTCGCGGCTCGATTTGGGTCGTGATAATACCAAATGATACATAATCATAAAGTCATAGGCATGTACTTCACAAGACCCACAACATTAAAAGTAGTAAGTCAACATACATATCATGTAATTAGACGTATAGTCAAATTAAATCTACGATGAAGTCATAACCATAAATAGCATGAATAAGAGTTCATTATAACATAACATAAGCAAGATAATTGCATATAACCCCTATCAAGTCAACAAGTGCAATGACCAAGCAAAACCCCATAACCTTACTTAATTAAGTAACCTAAGAAGAAATAGAATAACTTTCTACTTCACATAGCATAGCATTTAGGAGTACATACCATCATACTTTAAAAATGTTGACCAACACATCATATATTACATCAATCAACATATAGTATCAACAATGTTCAAGTTAATCATATATATATCATGTATCATTTTATTAGCATATTCATACATATTAACAACCTCCTAAAGTTCCCTTCAAGGAAAATTAGTGCAAGGCGTAGGTACAACCCCATACCCCTACCTAGGCTAAGTCAACCTATCAAGTAACCTTAGTTACTTCACTCTTCATTACTACATTTATTTTAGGGAACACTTGCCTTAATCGACATAGACCACAAGATATAAGTGTGGAATCCGGTGTTGTAAAAACTTACACCGAAGGAAGGTGATTTACCGGCAAAAGTAAAATCAAACATAAACTTAGTTTTCTAGGTGGATCCACTAGCTAGTCTTTCTATTGGGCCAATTTAGTTCAAGAACTATGAGAAAGGTGTAATCCCTCTACATGCCATTTGGAAATTGGTGCCTCCTCTCATGGGAATCCAATGGATGAGCATCCCTCATAGAGGAGTCAACACCATATCTGGAACTATAGGGTGAATCTTTCTCTATGGGCAGTCAACACCTCCCAATGTCAAGTTCACTCGGTGCTAAGCTAAGTCCCTTTTTGAAATATCTTTAATGTCTTTAATCATCATGGCTTATTGTAGGTCATAGGGTCTAATACTTGTATAAATATTATCATCATCATTGATCAATAAGAATTGCATCAGTATAATCCTTTCATTGCAATTCATATAGGTGAGATTAGCACATTAACATTCTCATATCATCATAAGGCACATTGGTAAATCATTCACCATCCTCGTAACATTTACATCATAAGCTAACACCTCACAAATCATAGTCAAGACATTTAAATTCAACATGATACCATCCTATAAACCTTAATACAAGACATACTCTAATACATCATCATGACTTAACCACAATTAACCATTATTTGAAGTAAAGGATAGGGGTTACAAGACTTACCAAGTCTCCTTCATAATCCATCATCGAGGTCTTACCATCAACCCTCAATTCAACCAATTTGGATATACATCATTATAAGTCAATAACCAACATGATAACACGACTAGAAGAACTAATACATCACAATTCAATGCTAGATCAAAGCTTAAGGAAAGATACTTCAATCAATTCAGAACATACTGTATAACCTAGATCATCTTCTCAAGAACTAGCATGAAAAACTACAATTCACCCTAATTCATTCATGTTTAGTGTAAAAACATCATCTAGTAGTAATTAAACTTATATCCAAGTCAAATTGAACCAATACAATCTACTTCATATCAAGATCAAAACCTAGAGTTAATGGTTAAGGGTTAAGGGTAATCTTCTACAAACTAGACCAAAACATAAAGATATATTATAATTAGGTTAGAATACACGTAAATATATTCATATTTTCCAAAAGAAATCATAAAAAAAATCAGTTCATAATATCAATTTCGTATTGGATGAAAACCGAATTGAAAACTCAATTTGATGGATCCCTTAGAGAAAAGAGGTCTCAAAGGTGAATTAGATCTCATACCTTGTTAACTGATGAAGATTGATAGAAGAAATTTATCACTTGCAGCACTTAAACCCTCCACTAGATTAGTCTTCAATGGTGTTTTCCAATAGAGAGAGAAAGAGAGAGAGAGAGAGAGAGAGAGAGAGAGAGAGAGAGAAAAAGTGAAAAGGAAGAGAGTTTTGTTTTGTGAGTTATGATTAGTCTAATGGGGTTGGGGTCATTATTTGGGGAATAATTAACTTAATTAGGATTTCCTAATCTCTAAATAACGACCTAACTCCTTAATTAATTAACTGGAACTAATTATAAATCTGCAAAATATTACAATGATCACAAACGACACCATGATCGACGGATCATAGGTCAATTGACGACCACTGTCCCCTTCCGTGCTGCACTATGTCGATAAGTTCAGGGATTTTGAAAAAGAGGCCCTCAAATGATTTGGCTACGTGTTGGTCGACGGATGACATCGATGCCCCATTGATCCAGACACGTTAAGTCGATGGCCTTTCGTGGGTACATACTGCCTAGGCAGTGTTTGACTCCAACATGCAAGGGTCATCCTAAAGGACCCTTGGTCAAACCTTGGGAAGTCGTACCCGAACGTTTCAACCATGAATCAACGTAAACACATGTTAGACACCCTTCCACCAATTTTCATGAATATGCAACTCCTAAAAGCTAGTTAAATAGGCTAAGACATGCTAGTACCTCCTTGAACTACTTTACGGACGTCATGGATATTTTGATTTCTAGACTTCCTAAATTAATTATATTTATTAAAATGGACCTTATAACAGTGTCTAAACATTAGGATACTTATGTTACGCCCTAGAACACGTCTTGGATTTTTGAAGTGTTGCATTATCCCCCAAGGAATATTCGTCTTCGAATGACACTAAAATCTTTTGAAGGAAGGAATATTCTCAAGACTAGCAGCCCAACCAATCAACAATACATAACAACATATACTATATTAATTACACAAGGCAATTCAAAACTTCAATTACCACACATAAAGCTCAAAATCACATTATGAGGAACTTTCCTTGTCACAACAACTTCATCAGCTCAACATATCATTTGTGTGTCAATTATACCGTATCTTAACTCATCAACATGATACATATTATTTCATAAAGACTCCCATATCAAAATGCATAACGTAACTCAAAACAATCCAAAGCGCAAAATTGACAATTTTTAAGTTAATTAGGCATGTTTTAATGTAACATTCATTGTAACCACATAAGAATTGACCTTTTTCAAAACCTTAAAAAAATGAAAACAACTTCAATTGTAGTCATTATTTTCATTATTAGTAAGAACTACTAACCTTAATATCAAATCGATGAGGGTAACATGACTTCATCTTAGCCTCGGCCTCCCCTGTTGCACCCTCAACTAGGTGATTCTTCCATAAAATCTTTATGGAAGCCACCTCTTTATTCGTCAATGTCTTTACTTATCATTCGAGGATTTGAATCGGAACATCCTCATAGGAGAGGTTATCTTTCACACCAAGACCCTCAATAAGAAGAACAAACTCGAGATCACTGATACACTTCTTAAGCATGGAAACATGGAAAACCGTATTAACCAAAGCCAATTCACTAGGAAGTTTCAATTCATAGGCAACTTTACCAACTCTTTGCAAGATTTCATAGGGACGAGGACTCAACTTCCCTTTCTTGACAAATCTAACCACCCTTTGATAGGCAAATTTTCAGACACACCTTATCACCTTCTTTAAACTCCAAATTTCTTCTGCCATGATCGACATAATACTTTTTCCAACTATAGGCCATTTGCAAGAGAATCCTTATCAAATGAACTTTCTCGAAAGTCTTATAAATCAAATAGGGACCAAGAAGCAAAGTCTCACCCACTTAAAAAAACCAATAGGATAACTACACCTCCTACCATACAAGGCTTCATAGGGAGCCATGTATATGGATGAATGAAAAATATTATCGTAAGCAAACTCGACCAAAGGCAAATGCTTATCCCAATTTCCCTTGAAATCAATAATACAAGTCCTAAGCATATCTTCAAGGGTTTAAATAGTACACTCCACTTGACCATCTATTTGGGCATGAAAAGCGGTGCTTAGCATGGCGACACAAAATCTTATATATGAAGATCCTAGCATAATCTTCTGCCGAATAAGTATACTTGACGGGAATAAAATGAGCGGACTTGGTCAACCAATCCAGAACCACCTATATAGAATCGTATTGCCTTTGAGTCCGACGTAAATGCACTATAAAATCCATATTGATGTCTTCCCACTTCTAATAAGAAACTTTGATTTAATATAGCAATCCACCTGGCTTTTGATACTCGTCTTTCACTTGTTGGGGATTTGGAAGCTTATCAACCCACTCCGCTATGTCCTTTTTCAAAACTTCCCACCAAAATACTTCCCTAATGTCATGGTACATTTTTGTCGAACCCGGATGAATGGAATAATGGGACCCATTGGCTTCCTCAAGGATCCGATTCTTAACCCATCTACATTGGGAACACATAACCTCCCTTGGTATCTCAATACACCATCCCCCCTAAGGAAATTGACTCATTGAGTTCACCAAGAACTGATTCCTCCATCAGTTCTTGATTAAGGTGTTGTTTGGACTTTACCTCAACCACCAAAGATGACTCGGAATTATGACCTACCACCACACCACCTATGTGAGAATCTTCAATCTGAACCTCTAAACGAGCCAACATATGAACATCCTTTACTAGGTTTATCTTGGATTCCTAAACATGGGACACACTTCCTATAGACAAACGATTCAAAGCATCCTCTGCTACATTGGACTTAACGAGATGATAGAGGACACTCATGTCATAGTCTTTCAACAACTTTAACCATTTCTTTTGCCGTAGATTCAACTCTTTTTGTGTGAATACTTATTGAAGACTTTTATGTTTAGTATACACATCAATATGGACACCATACAAGTAATGCCTCCACATTTTCAAGACAAATACCAAGCCGCTAATTCAAGATCATGAGTTGGATATTTTCTCTCATGTACCTTAAGTTTCCTAGATGCATAGGATATTACCTTCCCCTGTTACATAACCACACACCCTAAACCAACTCAGGATGCATCACAATGCCAACGAAACCCTTTGTACCTTCTGATAAGGTCAATACCAGAGCGGAAGTAAGCCTATCATTCAAAATTTGGAAGCTTCTCTCACATGCCTCCGACCACTCAAATTTCTTACTCTTTTGGGTCAAGTTATTCAAGGGAGATGCAATGGACGCAAAACCATCCACAAACCTCCGATAATAACCCGCTAGAACCTAGAAACTCCTAATGTCGGTTGGTGTCAATGGTCTAGGCCAATTCTTGACGACTCTGATTTTCCTTGGATCAACCTCAACTCCCTCACTAGAGATAATTTGACCAAGAAATCCCATCGACCTCAGCCAAAACTCACTTTTACTATGTTTAGCAAATAATTGATTCTCCTTAAGGACTTTCAACACCACCCTTATATATTTCATGTGATCACCATAATTTTTCGAATATACCAAGATTGATAAATGAAGACAATGACAAATGAATATAGCTAAGTTTGAAACACCCTATTCATGAGATCCATAAACACCGCCGGAGCATTCGTGAGACCAAATGACATTACTAAGAACTCATAGTGAACATATCTAGTCCAAAATGTCATCTTGGTATAGCCTCACATCTCACCCTAAGGTGGTGATACCCCAATCTCAAGTCAATCTTAGAAAAGTAGCTTTCCTCTTGGAATTGATCAAACAAATCGTCAATTCGAGGGAGAGGATACTTGTTCGTAGTAGTGACTTTATTGAGTTGGCGGTGATCAATACACATTCTAATGATCCATCCTTCTTATTCACAAATAAAAATGGAGCACCCCATGGATAAATACTAGGTCAGATGAAACCGTTGTCTAGTAAATCCTTGAGTTGAGCCTTCAACTCTTTCAATTCGTCCGGAGCCATCCAATAAGGAGGAATCGAAATGCGATTCATATCCGGTAACAAGTTGATACCAAAATCAAATTCCCGCTCGGTAGGAATATTGGGAAGATCATTAGGAAAGACCTCCGAAAACTACCTCACTACGTGGACCAACTCAATGGGAGTAATTTCAGAGTCTAAATCTTGGACTCTTACTATATGATATAAATAACCTATAGAGATCATTTTTACAAGATTCCAAACAAGAGATTATACAACCTCTAGGAATAGAATTTCCCTCCTTTCACTTGTAGACGGGATCATTTGGAAACTTAAACTTAACTACCCTTGTTCTACAATCTATATGGAAAAAACAAGCATGCAACCAATCCATACCCAATATGACTCAAATTAAAACATATCAAGTTCTACTAGTTCAACATAAGTAACAATATTGGGCAACATTATATGAAACTTCCTATATACTCTTTTTGCAACAATTGACTCACCCACCGGGTTAGAGCCTATAAAAGGTTCATGAAAAATGTCAAACTATTTAGCTACTAGAGGGGTAACAAATGATAAGGTAGCACCGGTATCAAGTAAGGCATATACATCAATAGAAAAGACTTTCAACATACCGGTCACCACATTGGGAGATGTCTCTTGCTCACCCCTAGAGCGGAGAGCATAGAAGCGATTGTTTTTTGGAGCCTTATTAGAACCATTAGCTTGAGATTGAATACTACCCTTGTCTTCACCCTTGACGTTAGGGCAATTTCTATCCTTGTAGCCACTCTTGCCACAACCAAAGAAAATTCATGTTTCAACTAGAAATTCACCAAGATGACCCTTTCCACAGTTGGCAAAAATAGGCTTCTTGATTGGCGAACTAGTACCCTTTCCCTTTTTAGGTTTAGGGTTAGACAACCTATCATCACAAGCTTTAAAAAACTTTAAAGGAACTTTATTAGATACCCTCTAGTTGAATCTATGATTGTCTTGAATCTGAAGTCTTCCCTTTGAAGAACCACCATCAAAATATCTTGCCCTCTTGGCGTATCTATTCATCCTTTTAGATCTTGCCTCTTCCACTTGTGGAGCATGAACCATGAGATGAGCAATGGTCATTTTGTCATTTAGCATAGCCAAATGACACTCTTCTTGCAAGTCGTCCGACACTCTCATCACAAAGCAGTTCGTTTCTTTTCTTGGGCCGAAAACCAAAGAGGGAGCATATTTGGACAATTTAATGAATTTTAAAGAGTATTCAAGAACACTCTTACCTCCTTGTCAAAGGTTGATGAACACCACCACCTTGGCTTCCCTGTTTTACCTAGGAAAGAACCTATCAAGAAATGCCTTCTTAAAGACATCCCAAGTCACCAACCAACCCCTTAACGACCTATTGTCCCTCCATTGGACATACCAAGTTTGGGCCACATCCTTGAGTTGGTAAGTATCTAACTTAGCCTTCTCACTAGTAAACAACGACATAGCATAAAAATCTTGTAGATCTCATTAATAAATCTTATGTGTCTTCTTATACTTTGGACCCATAGAAAGTAGGAGGATTCATCCTAGTGAAGTCCCTCAGATGAGAGGCCATAGTAGAAACTTGTTGATTTGCCCTTGGTACAACCTACCGATAATCTTGGGTTGTCATGGATTGAGATAGAGTAGTGGAGGCTTGTGCTTGGGTAGTGATGGCTTGGTCCATTTTTATAAGAGAGACCCTTATGTTCTAATCTGTCAAAGGAGGAGGATTCGCCGGAGCTTGGTCATCATTCACACCTTCCTAAAGAGGATGAACTTGATCACCACGAGGACGAACTCCTGCATTAGAAATCTAATCTTAAAGTCTTAGTGCCACATTCCTTCAAGTATTAATTGCCCATAATGAAAACAAGAGGATAAGATGCAAAAGCACATAGAGTTAACACCCCAAAGGCACGATATTGGACTTCCAAGAAAGTGAGAGTTTCCTAACCATTATGTAGGTTCCTATCAATAACTATGGTACTATTCATAATTATGAATACGAATTTACATAGACATGGTTGAGAGAGATATAGACTCAAATATAATTCAACCTCAAGCTCTGATACCTAGTTTGTCACATCCGAGAGTAGCCCATAGACGTAACCGGTGTCGTCGTCCACTTTGAGGACTAAGACTAGCCTCTTATCTTATATCATTATATTCATAGGTCCATTTTAGAAGAAATTTAAAACGTTTTTATTATGTCTACTCAAATTTACGTATACCTCTACATACACATAGTATATATATATCAAGTATGCATAGACCCTTCATATATGAAGATTACTTAGTCTTCTAGTTTTATTGCACATGGATATATAAAAGATAACATAGTCATAATAGTTGTCTCATCTAATAACCATCTAATAAGAGTGTAAGAACTTTGGAATAACCCATACATCAAGAAAGAATGACTCACATAGGCTATACAATGTTTCATACTAAATGAAAAGGGAGAACATAATAGTCTTAAACTAAAACAACTCCATTAGCTAGGTAGTGGCGTTGCCCTTGGAAAGTGAGGACCTACCTTACTTTGATGAATAAGAGATCCAAGCCTTCTTCAAGTCATCTTCAAAGAGCTTAAACGACCAAAACCTAAAATGTTGGGAAAAAGGAATAAATGGGGTTAGTATACCACTTGTACTAAGTATGAGACCATATGCACACATGCTTTGAAACCATGTTAAGAAGAAGGGACATTTCATTTAAGGTATGCAATTTACTTTGAAAAGACCTATATATAATAAAAAAAGACCATACCAATTTAATAAGGCATATTCTTGAAGTCATAGGCATGTACATCACAAGACCCACAACATCAAAAGTAGTCAAGTCAACATACATAACATATAATTAGACGTATAGTCAAAGTAACCCTACCATCAAGTCATAACTACAACTAGCATGAATAAGAGTTCATTATAACATAACCAAAGCAAGACAATTACCCATAACCTCTTAACAAGTGCAGTGATCAAGCAAAGCCCCAAAACGTTACTCAAAGAAGTAACCCAACAAGAGTCATGACTAACTTCGTACTTCACATAGCATATTATTTAGGAGTACATACCATCATACTTTAAAAATGTAGACCAACACATATTCATAAGTGACACCATCAATATATAGTATTCACACATAGTAACAACCTCCTAAAGTTTCCTTCAAGTCAAACTAGTGCAAGGTATATGTAGAGTCCAATGCTCCTAACTAGGCTAAGTCAAACTATCAGGTCACCTTAGTTAGTTTATACTTTATTACTTCATTTTATTTTAGGGAACACTTTCCTTAACTGACATTGACCACAAAAGCGAAGTGTGGAATCCGGCGTTGTAAAATCGTACAATAAAGGAAGGTTGTTTACCGTCCAAAGTAAAATCAAACATAAATGTTAGTTTCTAGGTAGATCCACTACCTAGTCTTCTTATGGGGGAATCATAGTTCAAGAACTAAAAAAATGTGTAATCCCTCTACATGCCATTTGACAATTAGGGCCTCGTCTCATGGGAATCCAATTGATGAATATCTCTCATAGGGGATTCAACACCATATGTGGAACTATAGGGTGAATCTCCCTCTATGGGAAGTCAATACCGCCCAATTTCAAGTTCACTTGGCGCTAAGTTAAGTCCCTTTTTTAAATGTCTTTATTAATTATCATAGCTTATTGTAGGTCATAGGGTCTAACACTGTATAAACATCATCATCATCATCATAGCTCAATAATAATTGCATGAGTATAATCCTTTCATTACAATTCATATATATGAGATTAACACATTATAATTATCATATCATGATAAAGCACATTGGTAAATCATTCACCATCCTTATAACATTTACATCTCAATATAACACCTAACAATAGTCAAGACATTTCAATTCAACATCATACCATCCTATCAATCCTAATACAAGACTTTCCAAGTCTCCTTCACAATCCACCATCAGGGTCATACCATCAACCCTCAATTCAACCCAATTTGGGTATACATCATCATAAGTCAATAACCAACATGATAACATGGCTAGAAGAACCAGTACATCTAATACTAGATCAAGGATTAAGGCAATATACTTTAGGTCAATTCACAAAAGACTACATAACCTAGATCATCTTCTCAAGAACTAGCATGAAAGACTAAAAATTCACCCTAAT
Source organism: Solanum peruvianum (assembly GCA_027705065.1). Lineage (NCBI taxonomy): Eukaryota > Viridiplantae > Streptophyta > Magnoliopsida > Solanales > Solanaceae > Solanum > Solanum peruvianum. The sequence continues at coordinate 15,485,001 of JAKWJD010001756.1, forward strand.
TCATTCATTATTAGTGTAACAACATGATATATTAGTAATTCAACCAATAACCAAGTCAATTGAACTAATATAATCTAATTCATATCAAGATCAAAACCTAGGGTTAAGGGTTAAGAGTTATCTTCTACAAACTAGACAAAACCATCAAGATATATCATAATTAGGTTAGAATAAATATAAATATATTCATAATATCCAAAATAAATCATAAAAAACTAATTTCATAGCATCAATTTTGTATTGGATGAAAACCAACTTGAAAACTCAATTTGATGGAACCCTTTGAGAAAAGAAGTCTCAAAGGTGAATTAGATCCCATACCTTGTAATTGATGAATATTGACGGAATAAGTTGATCCCTTGCATCCCTTAAACCCTCCCTAGATTAGTCTTCAATGGTGTCTTCCAGTAGAGAGAAAGACGATAGAAGGAAGAGAGTTTTGTTCTGTGAGTTGTGATTAGTCTAATGGGGTTGGGGTTAATTCACTTAATTACGATTTTATTATACCCTAACTAAAGACCTAATATATTAATTATTTAGTTGGGACTGATTCAAAATGTGCAGAAAATTATAGTGACCACAAACGACACCACGATCGATGGATCGTGGGTCAATCAACGACTTCTGTTCCCTTCCATGTTGCACTTCGTGGATGAGTTCAGAGATTATGAAAATAAGTCCCTCCAATGATTTTTTTAAGCGTTGGTTGATGAATGGAAGGGACGCCCCGTTGATCCACACATATTCCATGAATGGTCTTTCGAGGATGCACACTGCCCACACAGTGTTTGACTCCAAGGTGCAAGGGTCCTCCTTAAGGGCCCTTGCTCGGTCCTTGGGGAGTCGTACCCAGACGTTTCAACCATGAATCAAATTAAACACATGTGAGAAACTCATCGACCAATTTTCATGAATTTTTGACTCCTAAAAGCTAGTCAAATAGGCTAAAGTATACTAGTACCTCCTTGAACTACTTTCCGAATGTCATGGATGTTCTTGAACGTTTTGATTTCTAGACTTTCTAAATGACTTATATTCATTAACATGGACCTTAAAACAGTGTCTTAACTTTAGGACACTTATGTTAGGCTCTAGAAAACGTCTTGGATTTTTGAAGTGTTACACTTAGCAACACATAACACATTGCAATCATGATCAAAACATCATATTCAGGGAACCAACTAACAAGGAGGACAACTTTACACTTTCAAACACTTTGCAATACAAGCAATTTGTAACAACATTCATATTTCAATATCCACTCTTATTCTTCACTTATGGAGGAACTACCTTCTGCAACATTAAGCATGCTCATATACGACACTTTTACACCTATTGAAGCCATAATTCATTACAAAGCAGTTTCTTTCAAAATGAAGATTTTTACAATGAGCATTATTGTAACACAGGCAACTTCACAAAACTTCATAAATTAAAAACTCAATTTCATTTAGTCACTTATGGAGGAACTTCCTTCTCCAACATTAAAAATGCTTATACACATCATTTTCATACTCTTCATCCATGAAAAATGTAATTTTTTCAAAATTTGAACTTCTTTACAGTGAACTCAAAAATTCACTATGTCACATTCTTAAAATTTCAATAATGCACCTTTCAAGCAACTTTAATAGGAAGGCATGACAATATGAGAGATAAGGTCATACTAACTCACTCCAAAGAGACTTGGTAAGTTACAATAAGTGCAATATGAGAGTACATCCCATACTACCCCTCCTACTTAATGACCCTTAAGGATTCTCTTGGACTAAGTACACTACATGCGATTCTGCTTAACATTCATTATGCAAAACTTAGCTGTAACTTGCTTATTTAACATTTGATCCTAAGTCATCTAACTTTATATACAACACACGTTAACTCATTCATACACGTCATATTTAAAACAACCTTGAAGCATTTAAGCACTATCATTAGCTACACCTTAACAAGAGACCATATGTTGACTACCAATTTTTCCCATGCCATCATGATAACTTCAATAGCCTCCCAAACATTTTTCCATCAAGACACTCATAACATAAATATCAATGCAACTCATTATAATATGCAATACTCTTAATCATTACGAAGCTACTAAGGGTTTGGTCATAAGCTTGATTAAGAACAAAAAGGAAAGTTGAGGATATAAACTACCTTTCAACTCACTCATCCTCCCCCACTTAGGTTAAATCAATCTTCAAGGCCTCATACTTAAAAGTCACACTATGCTTCTGACAATATAGAAACTCATACTACTCTTAACACATGATCTTCAAGACTAAACATCAACCTTACAATTCAAGTATCACACTTTCCTCTTAAGATTCAATCTAGAAAAACACCCTTAAGGATCAATCATTCAACTCTTGAACATCACATATCTTAACTCATGAAATAAAATCCCTTATTACTCACAATATTACCACATTCTTTCAACACTCTCCTAATTTATACCTTAGTTCTTCTACTATCATTGAGCACAATCATAAGATAACTCATTTTTCACAAAAGGGACTCCACTCAACCATTTCAACTCTTACCATGCCTGGAACTACATCACCATACCATTTCACATCACTATGCTTCAAACCTCATAATTCACACATAGCCATAAATGACTTCGTATCAGAATTCTCAAATTAACTGTCACATTTTTTCTTCTAGCCACAAAACCATCATAGGCATCAGAACTCACCTTTCTCTCCCTTAACATAGAAACATCTCCCTTTCCAAGCAATCACACCTAGAAAACCACCAGAAAATTGAGAAGAAGAGAGAGATCTTATGGATTTAATTCCTGTGGAACGATACAAGAGTAATGAAGAAAGTGAAACTCTATCGTCCTATAGACTCTTGCCTATGGATGTGTCGCGACTCACACCAATGACCAAGACTCTATTAGACGTGGATTCTTACAATTATAGATCATAAACTATTTCCCATAAACTTATTCTCTGATACAAAGTTTGTCACGACCCGCAAGTACCCCCCAGAAGTTAGGGAGAACCAATGGATCGTCACAAGGCGTACTTTACCCTTTGGGGTCTCATACAAGCCTTTTAACTATCGTTCATTAAATAAGAATTGAAAAGTAGTGAGGAATTAAAACTTTTCATGATATTTAAAGTAAAAAGGAAATCTTTTATAAATACTAAAAAAGTTTCCTTGTCACAAGACATCTTAAAGACACGGCATAAAAATCATAGGGACATGGTCCTTTACATTTGAAAAAGATACATAATAAGAACTTGTACAAAACTAAAAGAATTAATAATTAATCCCTGGAATATATGAGGACATACTTTGCCTTTGAGAGAATCTTTCACAAACTTTGCCTTCTAAACTTCAACCTTGCTTCCAAACATATATTTATAGAGTGTAGAAAAGTATGGGGTTAGTATAAATAATGTACTAAGTATGGCATATGAAAAAACATGCAAAAAGGGAAATTTTAGTATAAAAACATTTTCATGCCAATTAAGTAAAACATTCATGAATATAGAAGTAAAAAAACATAAAAATCATCATTTAACACTTAGAGAAGGATTTCCATAATTTTTCACAAAAGGGCCACTTTATATTAAACTACAAAATGTTACTGTAAATCATTTCAACTCAAAGTGAATTCAACTTATCCCAAAACAGTGAACTCCCAAAGTCAAGCCAAGAGGAAGTAAACTTATTTCTGTAGTAGTTTCCCTAGCTAAGGTTATCCTAAGACTCACAAAGGTAAGACATAAAGGAAAACACCCATACACCTCATTCAATACACACCTAGGTGATTCCCAAGAATACCTCGTCTGGGCTTACTCGCCTCGGGAGAACAAGTCCCCACTGAATGGTACGACATTAGAAGAACACCCAAACAACACACTAAGACTTTACTTTCGGAGTTCCTACTTAGTGCAATGAGTAGATGGCGTCCCATTCCACAACCTACCCTAAGTAGTACACTCTTTTAGAAGACTTAGGTCATTGAATTCATATAATACACACCAAGACTCCTCTTTCAGAAGGTCTACATAGTGAAATGGATAGATAAAGTCCCATACCACCACCTACCCTAAGTAATACGTTCTTTTAGAAGACTTATATCATACACTTCATATAAAACACCAAGACTCCCCTATTGGAAGGTCTACTTGGTGCAATGAGTAGATGGCATTCCATTCCACCACATACCCTAAGAAGTACGTTCTTTTAGAATACTTAGTTCATTCATTCTTTTTTGGGGGTTATCTTAATCGACATAGACTAGGAGAGATAGACATGGAATCCTGATACTATCCTTATCGAATGAGGGATCCCCACTTTCATAGTGTAGGGCAATTCTCTTATATTTTACATGGCTTTCCCAAAATCTAGACCTATGGGGGCACATAGTTAAGGAATAAGAAGATTGCTAACAACTAACTCATTCTGTACTAATGAGGAGTACCCATCTCAAGAGGTACATTGGAATACAAAATCTCAACTCCTGAAGTGTAACCACCTCTTCTTCATATCCTCTCGGTGCTAGGTATAACTCCCTACAAATTCTCAACATTATAAACTATAGGTTAAGGATAACTAGCGGACATCATATCACTACTCACAAAGGGTATCCATCCTCTTACCTATGTTTGAAAGATCTTTGATAATAATGAGGTTACAACTAAGCAATTCATCTCAACTCACGAAGAGTGTTCACCCCAAATCCCCCCATTTTCATTCAAATTCTTTATTTCATTCATTCATTCATTCATTAAAAGTGTGTATATATGTGTACATGTGATTACACCTTGCACATAAACATCATTTCATTTACATTCAGTTTTGTACATGCTTAGACCTTCATTCATCACATTACACACTTTAACATGCTTCACTTAGTCGTATAATTCATTGAGCCATAATCTCTAGCATACACCTTATATTAAGCTTCACAAGTCACATTAACAAGAATAACATCATAATCATCTTACTTCACATAATATATCTTTATGGCCTCTTATACAATACACAAGTAACTTCACATTCATCCAATTCAGGTAAACACCGCCACCAACAAGGTGGACCATACCACTCAAGAGCAATTCATAATGAGAGTTAATAATGAGACCAACTTACCATTCTTCCAAAGACTTCACACGTATTTTAAATTTAATCGACAATTCATCATAAAACAGCCCTTAGGGCAGTAGATAAACTACAATATCAACACAAGGAAACCAAAGCTCAAAGATTACCAAACTATGCTCACTTAACCCATTCCTTAAGCCAGAATTTAATAAAAGATTTAACATGTTTTTATTGATGTTTTAGCATTAAAATCAAAAAAAAAACTTTGAAACATCATATTTGAATTATTTAAAATGTTTTCAAACAAGACCAATGTTTAGAGTTAAAGATAGAAAAAGTTAGCTTTTAAAACCCATTTCGAAAATATAATTGAAAGGACTCCTTCAATGGAAGAGAGTTCAAGGATGAATACCATACCTCAGATAGAAGAAACCCCACTAATTTTGATGAAGTCGACCACCAACAACCCTCCTAGCTCCTTCTTGAATTCTAGATTCTATGGAGTTTGAGAGAGAGTTTTAAGCAAGAGGGGTTTTGGGTTTTAAGAAATGAAGTCTAAAATTAGGTTTTAATATGCAGGCATTCCAATAAAAAAAGAAGAAAAGAGGAAAAAGAAGGAGAAGAAGAAACAAGAATCGTCGCCTTTAGGGCAGAACTACCGGAAGCCAACTTCAAGATTATTAGGAATCAAAAGGAGCAGACAGATGACTACTTGACATGGCCAATTCTATTACATTTAAATCACAAGAGAGAAATCTGCAACGCAAAAATGGTAATTGAAAACAAACAACAAGAGGGACAGAAAAAAGAACAGGAAAAGAAAAAAGGAACAGAGAAAGAAATAGTTACTATTCGAGTAGGACCTGCACCCAAAAACAAAAAGAGAAGAAATCCATATTTTATGGAACAACAGGATTACGAAGAAAACTTTTGGGAAGAGCAACAATGGGACGAACATGACTGAAAAAACAAAAATAGATAGGAAAAAATTACGTAAGTAATGTAAAAATAGCGCCGAATCGGCTTTAAACGCGGCAAATCGTCTTAAAAACACAATAAAAAAGCGGCGAATCGTCTTGAAAACAACGCAGAATCGTCTTGAAAACAGCAGAGAGGAGGCTTCACAGAACGAAAAAAATAGAAAGGAAAACAGCATAAACAGAAAAAAAATTAACCGCAAAAGCAGACGATTTGGACCTGCCTTTGGTTACACCTTAGGCAAGTGTTTGCCCTCTCTTTTCGATGTGGGAGTAGGACACCGGATTCCATGTAGCTCACAAACCTAAAAGACCATAAAACTATCATCCTAGGTTCATAAAAAGCTTGGGGTGAATTTACCAAACACCCTAGTCATTATAAGAAAAGTGACAACTTTTGGTAGTCTTCACAGACGGCACCAACCAACGGACCATTTTTGCATCAACGACCCATTGGGGGGGGGGTCGTTTGTTAGGACTTAGCCTCATTCAAGAGAAGGCTAGCCTGCCTTGCAGTTCCAATTGATGCCCATGGTCGATGGGCCGTTTGTTGACAAACGGACCGTCCCTTGGATCTTTGTTTTGCCACTGCTTTGGCAACGTCTTGCCAAGAGATGGGGTCCTCTTCTAGGGACACTCAAGGGTCCTAGGTGGGGTTGTACTAGGACGTTAAACCCCTAAATATAATCGTCTAGGTTATAGAAACATCCCATACAAATTTCAAACAAAACAAACACGTAAAACTTACTCAAACATATGAGAACACACAAGCACTTTCAAAGGCATATCTTTCGAACGTCATGGTCTTTCTTGGACGTTTGACCTACAAACTTAATCAAACTTCACACACTGACTAAGGACATAAATGTAACTCAATTTAAAACAAAATTAACTCGAGAAATAATCATGAAGATCTAGTTCTCCTTAGTTCGTTTTAGGGTGTTAAAGTGACGACCCAAGGGATTCGTCACACTTCAAATAGATGGACAATGGGAAGGATTTGAAGAAATATGGGAAGGGCCAAGCTATCGAAAAGGAAGAACAAGGGGGGAAACTAGACAAGGGAGTCTTCTATTCCAAAATAGAAGGGAATTTTTGGAGAATGCTTTACTTGTGGTGGTCCACATCTAAAAAATAAATGTCCATTGCAAGTGAAAGTGAATTCCTTACTTGATGCTAAATTGGAAAGTGAAAAGAACAATGAGGCAGGAACATTAAATGTAAACTCTTTGGGTTGGTTAAAGATGAAGATGATGGGAACAACATGATTCTTGTCCGAAATACAAATAGGATCAGATAAGATATTTCCATGATGAGGACATCGAGTTTCATTAGGTGGAGGAAGTTTGTAAGAGTATTGACGAAGTAACTCGACATAGGATGGGCATGGAAAAGGGTTTGCATGAATGAATTTGTCGAAGGACAAAATGCAGGTGGAATCAGTCATGCATTGTGTGAGAAGAGTGCTGGCATGCTCAAATGGCTTCAAATTATGTTGGTAGGACATTGTCAATACATGACATGGGCGTTGGAAAGACAACAACCCATGACATGACTTGGGCGCTGGACAACATCGATGTGGACAAAGTCGACATGCAAAAATTACATGGTCTGGTCAAATGCGAGAAAATTGAGCTGATATAAATTAAAAGCATAGTAAAATATGAATGGAACTCATCAAGAAAACAATGAATGACACAAGTGGATTAAAAGTTAGTATGGCGAAGGCAAGGTAGTGACAGGACGTCGGTGGTGCACAAGCATGGAAATGTACAGATAGATTCGGATGGACTTTGATGATATAATGACTATACATAGTTTATAAGTTGTATCGGAGCCAAAAATATTGAGGGAAAATACAGCAAAGGGACGAAATCCAGTCAGCCAAGTCACTTGCCAAGCACATGTGACAGTTACCTTTGTAAGACCCTCAAAATGAGTTAGGGTGTATAGAGACTCACATAAGACTATAAGCTTGTTAAGATGTTTTTTAAACTATGCTTTGTTTATTTGAAGTCATTTTGAAGTCAAACATCAAGTGACGACCAAGACGTTTGACGACTAGTCACCTAAAAGGGGGCCCTTATGCGTTTTTATGTTCTTATGTGTGTGTCATGAGCTTATGAGATCCTTAAATGATTAATAATGATTTTTATAGGTATTGTATTGATTTTCATGAGGGTTGGAGGTCAAACGTCTAAGAACGTCCAAGGCATTCGAAAGTTAGCTCTTGAGACGTTCATGTGTATCTTGATGGGGCCTAGCATGTTTTGATGTGTTACGCATTATTGTATTGGGTGAAACTTATGTGGAAGTTAATTCACTTGTTAATGATAATATTTATGTTGGAAACGCTCATGTATGACTTCCCAAGGGCCCCGCAAAAGGCCCTTAAAGAAGGACCCAAATGTTGTCGAGACACTGTTTTGGCAGTGTCAATCGAGAAGCCAAACGACGCCTCATAAGTGGACTGATGCCCCGTCGATGTGGAAGCATCGATGGGAACTTATATTGGAGAAGGCTTAGCCACATGACAGCCTAAAAAACAAACGATAGAAGGAACAGGATGGTTCATCGATGGACCAACGCACTGTCTGTCACGACCCGAAAGCAACCCTATAAGTTAGGGAGAACCCTCGATTCATGATTGGGCGTACTTGACCCTTTGGGGTCTCGTACAATCCCTTAAACTAGCATTCGTTACATAAGACATGAAAAGTAGTGCGGAATTTAAAACTTTTCAAGAACATTAAATAAAAGCCAATCTTTTATAAAATAACTTAAAGAATCTCATTGTCACAAGCCTACTTTAAGACACGACACAATATATTAGGGACACATCCCTTTTCAAAAGAGTAAAATACATAATAAGTCTTTAATTTAGAAACTAAGAATAGGACTATGCCCTCGAATATATGATCACATACTTTGCCTTAAGGCAAACTTTCCCAAGTTCTTCCTTCTAGCCTTTAACCGTCAAAAGCTTCCAACTATACTTATATAGTATAGAAAAGTATGGGGTTAGTATAAAATGATGTACTAAGTATGGTATATGGAAAAACATGCAAAAAGGGATATTTTAGTAAAAATATCTTTTCATGCCAAATGAGTATAACATTCATGAATATATATGCAAAACATAATAAAAATCATTTAACTCTTAGATAAGAATTCCCATAATTTTTAAACCAAAACCACCATTTACAGTAAACTTACCAAAACTTACAGAGAAATCAAATGACCCTGACAGTGAACTAGTTTGAACCATCAAAATGAATCATTTAAAGCATTAACAATGAATTCAACTTGAGAAATTGCAAATAACTACCCTATACTAAATGAGTGACCTTCAAACGCCAAGAAAAAGAGAAAGTGAACTCATTTTCCGTAAGAGTTCTCGTACCTCGGGATTTTTCTATGACTCACTAAGTCAAGACATGAAGGAAGTATGCATATGCCTCATTCAATATAAACCAAAGCAATCCTCAATACTACCCCTTTCGGCTTACTCAACTCAGGAGAAACAAGCCCCTCAATCAATGGCAAGACATTAAAACACACTCAACAAACCACCAAAGTCTTCCCTTTTGGAATGCCTACTTAGTGAAATGAGTATATAGGGTCCCATACCACCACCTACCCTATATATAACATTCTTTTAGAAGGTTTGACACCAAGTCTTCACTTCTGTAAGGTCCTACCTAGAGAAATGAGTAGATAGAGTCCCATACCACCACCAAACCTAAGTAGTACGTCCTTTTAGAAGACTTAGTTCAATCAATTCTTCGTGTGGGTTTATCTTAACCGACATAGAGTATGAGATCTTGACATGCAATCTGGATATTTACTCTTATCAGATGAGGGATCCTCACTTGCCTAGAGCAAGGTCATGCTTCTTAGATTTTACATGGCTTTCCCAATAGCTACACCAATGTGGACACATAGTTAGGGGATAAGAAGATTGCTACTAAGTAACTCATTCTCTACTAACTAGGAGTATTCATCTCAAGAGATCTTTGGAAATACAACATCTCAACTCACAGAGTGTAATACACCTCTCCTTCATATCCTCTCAATGCTACGTTTAACTCCCACAGATTCTCAACATTATACTTGTAGGTTAGGGATAGCTAGTGAACAACACTTCTCAACTCACGAAGGGAATTCATCCTCCAAAGTATCTTAGAAAGCTCATTGGGAATAATGGTGTTGTTACTAGACACTTCATCTCAACTCACAAAGAGTGTCCACCCCAAAACTCCCTTTTTCTCAATTTACCATCATACAATCACTTAAGTGTGAGTGTGCGTTCATGAGAGCAAACCTTGCACATAAACATCATTTCATTAACATTAGATCATATACATGCTTTATATCTTCGTTCATCAATTCACACACCTTACATGCTTCACATACTCATATACTCACTTATACATAATACAAGCCAAGCATGCTATTTAACTTCACAAAACACAAGACAAGACTCATCTTCAATATTACTCCATTTCATCTACTAGGCCTTCATATCCACATTCATAAAACAAGAAAGTTGACCATACCACTCAAGAGCAATTATAATAAAAACTATACATTGTAAGTAACTAGTCATTTAACCTAGCCATAAAAACCTATAACCATTTTATTGAAAATTTCATCAAAATAAGGCGCCTAGGGAAGTAACTAAATCAACACATTAACACAAGAAAACCAAAGTTCATACTTTACCCAAACATGCTCATATAAACCATTTCCCAAGCTAAAAGTTGAAATATGCATAAACATGAGTTCGTTAGATTTTTAACACGAAAATCATCAATTCATACAAGAATACACACATTTAAACCATTAGAACCTATACAAGAAGACCCATACTTAAAATCAAAGATAGAAGAATATTGAGTTAGAAAACCCTCTTGGTATTCTTTTGGAAATGACTCCTTGAATGGAAGGAGGTTTAAGGATGGATACCATACCTAAAATATAAGGAAACCCACTAAATATTTAATGATTATACCCGTCCAAACCATCCCTTGTTGCCCTCCTTGAGTCATAGCTTCAATGGTCGCTTTGGGGGAGTTTTCTTTAGAGAGGGAGTTTGAATATTTGAAGTAAGGAGTCTTGTCTAGGTATTGGGTTTAAAACTACTTTAATATAACTTGAAAACACTAAAAATATTTGCCCATTTTTATAGAAGACTTGGGGTGAATTTACATAAAACACCCCAAGTTGGAAGCAACTTCTACAACCTTTTGGAAGTGGCCAATTGATGACCCAAGCTAGTGGGCGTCGATGAGTCGACGGCCCGTGATGCTAGGCGTCGATGGAATAAGCGGCTGGTTAAAGGGAGGTCTGAGTTTACCACCAAGTTTGAGGCGATTCCCCTCAGTCGACGGGGCGTCGATGGGCCTACACCTACTAGACTGCTCCGTCGTTTTGGATGTTTTGGCCAAGTCTTGGGACCTTCATCTAGGTCCCCTTGTGGGTCCTAGGTGTGGTCTTTACCGGAAGTTAAGCCTCTAAAATAAGTCATATACCTCTTAGGAACATAACACCTCAGATTCAAGGAAAACAAACACGTAAAACTCACACAAGTACAATCTACGTCATACCTACCGAACATTATGGATGTTTTCGGGCGTTTGACCTCCAAACTTACCTAAACTTTATGCACTGCCTAAGAACACTAAAGTACCTTATTTTAACTTGCCACGAGGTTCTAGTTCAAATTAATTCATTTTGGGGCGTTACATTCTCCCCCACTTGGAATACCATTCTTCCTCGAATAACATTTAAACTTCAAGAACAACGAGGACTCACTTAGCATCACATAACACATTTCTATCATGATCAAAACACACAAAATCAAAGAATCAACTAACAAGGAGCATCAATTCACATTTTGAATTACTCAGCAGAACAAACACTTTTAACCAAACTTTAAGAAGTAAAAATTCATTTTTAGCCTTCTTTTATGGAGGAACTACCTTCTCAACCATTATACATGCACATATACAACACTTTTGCACACATTGAAACTTCAATTCAAGGCAAAACATTATTCCTCAAAAATCAAAAAGTTACAGCGAGGTTCACTGTGCTCACTGTCAAGTATACCTAAATTTTAAAAAATACATTCCTTAAGAAATTAATCAAGATGACATGATCATAAGAACTATAAAACCACATAAACTCATTTCATAATATAAAAAATTAATCATAAGGATTTAAGACTTACCAAGACCATCAAATCCGGATTAGTTATCCTTCCTAGCCCCCATCCATAGGAAGGGTTCTTTTTGGGAGGATTAGGATCTAGGGAAGCATTATTGACATCTTTCCTTCTTGCTTTGATGTTAGGGCAATCCCTAATCTTATGACCCTTATTACCACATGCAGAACAACCATCCGTCCTGGCAAGACACTTACCCCCAGGTTGCTTTCCACAAGTAGGATACCTAGCCCTTTCATAAGTGTGGCCACCACCTTGGGAATTTTGATTTGGAGCCCTGTCCTTGTTTCCCATGGAAGAATATTGATGCTTCTTAGGATTTTGGTGACTAGGATCATACGACCTAGGACTTTTATCCTTTTTCCTTATAACCCTAATTTTAGAATCCTCAATTTATTGTGCATAAACCATGAGCCTAGAGATATCCATGTCATTAAGAAGATTGTCATACGACACTCTTTTTCCACCAAGATATACATACTGTCATGACCCAAATCGGGGCCGCGACTGGCACCCACATTTACCCTCCTATGTGAGCGAACCAACCCATATAAACCTTAACAATTCGATGTATAACAACAGAAAATAATGCGGAAGACTTAAACTCATAAATAAAACAATTCAAAAACTATTATTATTATCCCCAAAATCTGGAAGTCATCATCACAAGAACATCTATCCTCAAATTACTAAACTAAAAACGTCTAAGAAGCCAAAACAAATAAAAGCTAGTCCATGCCGGAAGTTCAAGGCATCAAGACTTGAAGAAGAAGACCCAGTCTAAGCTAGAAGCATTAGCTCACCCTGAAGATCCGGTGTGACGAAGACTGGCTTGATTTACTGCTGAGTTGAAGTTGACGGAACGTTTGCTGCATTCCACAAATAACAAAGAAGAAAACATAAAAGTAGGGGGTTAGTACAACCACAAGTACTGAGTAGATATCATCGGCCAACTCAAAATAGAAGATAATATATATCAAGTAATATTATAAAATCAACTATGATGCTTAACATGTAGCACAACAAGTACTATATCATTAACAATTTCCACTAAGTTCACACATGAGGACTCAAGCCTCAATACCATACTCATTTGGGATTTGGGTTCATTAGATTGAGTATATTCATTATCTTTCAAGATTCATTATCTTTCTTCCCCTTGTGTCAGTACGTGACACTCCGCTCCATATACTATCCTGGTGTCAGTACGTGACACTCCGATCCATATTCTATCCTGGTGTCGGAACGTGACACTCCGATCCATATTCTATCCTGGTGTCGGAACGTGACACTCCGATCCATATTCTATCCTGGTGCCGGAACGTGGCACTCCGATCCTCATTCTATCCTGGTACCGGAACGTGGCACCCGATCCATATTCTATCCTGGTGTCGGAACGTGACACTCCGATCCTCATTCTATCCTGGTACCGGAACGTGGCACCCGATCCCCTAATTCATCAAGCCTTCTTTTACACTAGGCATCATCATTAACAAGTGAACTAGGGTTTCTTTCAAGATTTAGGATTCAGTAACTTCATCATGCTTAGTTTATCACAATTTCATAATCACAAACATGCAAGCATACAATTAAGCACATAGCAGGGTTTACAATACTATCAACACATATCATTCACTATTAAGAGTTCACTACGAATATCGTAAAAACCATAACCTACCTCCACCGAAGAATTGGAACCAACAAGCAATTTCCCAAGCTTTTATATTCTTCTTCCTCGTTCGACTCTCTCTCAATCGATCAATCTACCTCTCTCTTTTCTTTTCTCTTTTTCTTATTCAAACCCTCTTTCTTTTACCCTAATTAACTTATAATTAAGTGTAAAAGATGGCAAGAATACCCCACTAATTAACCCAAAGTTACCTCTTTTATCCCTCAAGAATTGGAGTTATTAATATAAACCCACGAAATCTATAATTAAGGAAAGAATAATCCAAAACGTCCCTTAAAACGTGTAAAGAAATCTGATTCTGACTGGGATTACGCAACCTGTGACGGGCCGTCGTGCCTGCGACGGTCCGTCACGCAGGTCGTCGTAAGGGCCCGAACCTTATTTTTCACCAAGGACTCTGTGACGGTCCGTCACACATGTGACGGTCCGTCCTGCACATTACGTCACGAAGTTCAGAGAGTCGATTTTCAGTACCCAATTTCAGAATTCCTAAGTATATTGAAACGGTGCCTCACGACGGTTCGTCGTAGCTGTGACGGCACGTCCTGCAGGTCCGTCACAGATTACAGAGAGTCGATTTTAATATCCGAATTTAAGAATTCTAAGTGTCATGGAACGAAACCTCCTCGACGGGCCGTCGTGACCACGACGGTCCGTTGTGACATCCGTCGTCCCAGCCAGTTGTTCCAGAAATAAAATCTGCTGCTCAAAATGACTAAACAGGTCATTACAATAGATACCAATTTACCCATCGTTCGTCCCCGAACGATCAAAAGAAGAAAAACAATGGCGAAAAGGAGTACCTGAATCTGTAAACAGATGTGGGTATTTTTCTTGCATATCTGCCTCCTTCTCCCAAGTAGCCTCTTCAACCGGTCGATTCTTCCATTGAACTTTGCTGGATGCAATCTCTCTCGACCTCAACTTGCGAACCTCTCTATCTAATATAGCAACCGGTTCCTCTTCATAAGTCAAGTTCTCATCAAACAAAACTGAATCCCAACGGATGATGTAGTTTCCATCTCCATGGTATCTTTTCAACATGGACACATGAAATACCGGATGTACTCCGGACAGCCCTGGAGGCAAGGCTAATTCATAAGCCACCTCTCCTATTCGCTTTAGTACCTCAAATGTCCCAATGTACCTTGGACTTAGCTTACCTCTTTTACCAAACCGCATCACCCCTTTCATTGGCGAAACTTTCAACTAGACTTGTTCACCCTCCATGAACTCTAAGTCTCTAACCTTTCGATCTGCATATTCTTTTTGCCTACTTTGCGCCGCTAGAAGCTTTTCTTGAATAGACTTCACTTTCTCTAATGAATCCCTCAAAAGATCGGTACCCCAAGGTCTAACCTCAAATGCATCAAACCACCCAATGGGAGATCTACACCTCCTCCCATACAATGCTTCAAATGGGGCCATATCAATGCTTGAGTGATAACTATTATTGTATGAAAACTCTGCCAAAGGTAAGAAGCTATCCCAATGACCACCAAATTCTATCACACATGCACGAAGCATATCCTCCAACACTTTAATCGTTCTCTCAGACTGACCATCGGTCTGGGGATGGAACGCGGTACTAAGATCCAACCTAGTACCCAATTCAGCATGCAATGTTTTCCAAAACTTAGAAGTAAACTGCGTACCTCTATCTGATATGATGGAGAGTGGAACCCCATGCAATCGAACGATTTCTGAGATGTAGATTTTTGCTAACTTCTCTGCATTGTAAGTCACCTTGACCGGAATAAAATGAGCAGACTTAGTTAACCTATCAACAATCACCCAAATGGAGTCATACTTACCCATTGTCTTTGGAAGATCAACCACAAAGTCCATTGCAATTCTCTCCCACTTCCATTCAGGAATGGGCATTCTCTGAAGTGTTCCTCCGGGCCTTTGGTGTTCATATTTCACTTGTTGACAGTTTGGACACTTGGCAATAAAGTCAACAATATCACGCTTCATTCTACTCCACCAGAAGTGTTGCTTTAGGTCACGATACATCTTGGTTGCACCCGGATGTATAGAATACCTTGAACTATGAGCTTCTGCCAGAATAGTGTTGATCAACTCATCAACTCGGGGTACACATACCCTTCCCTTAATCCTCAACACACCTTCCTCATCGATTGTTGCTTCTTTAGCCTCTCCTTGCAACACTTTATCTCGAATCCGGATCAACTTCTCATCATCAAACTGCTTCCCTTTAATCTTGTCAAGGAAGGAGGATCTTGCCTCCACACAAGCTAAAAATCCTCCCTTCTCATTTACTTCTAACCTCATGAGGTCATTAGCCAAAATCTGCACTTCTCTAGCCAATGGGCGTCTAGAAGCTTGCAAATGAGCTAGACTTCCCATACTTCCCGCCTTTCTACTTAAGGCATCTGCTACAACATTCGCCTTCCCCGGATGATACAAAATAGTGATGTCGTAGTCCTTCAGTAGTTCCATCCATCTCCTCTGTCTCAAGTTCAAATCTTTCTGAGTAAAGACGTACTGAAGGCTACGATGATCCGTGTAGACCTCACACTTAACCCCATATAAATAGTGCCTCCATTGCTTTAATGCAAACACTACCGCGGCCAATTCCAAGTCATGAGTTGGATAGTTACGTTCATGCACTTTTAATTGTCTTGAAGCATAAGCAATCACGTTCTTCTCTTGCATTAGCACTGCACCCAAACCCGAATAGGATGCATCACAATAAACAATGAAGTTCTTACCCTCTACCGGCAGGGTGAGGATAGGTGCGGTAGTCAACAAAGTCTTGAGTTTCTGAAAGCTTTCCTCACACTCATCCGACCAAACAAATGGAACATTTTGCTTAGTCAAGTTCGTCAGTTGGGACGCAATAGAAAAGAATCCCTTGACAAATCGGCGGTAGTAGCTAGCTAACCCAACAAAGCTTCTTATTTCTGACACATTAGTGGGTCTCACCCAATTCTTCACTGTCTCAATCTTAGATGGATCTACCATCACTCCTTCCTTAGAGACCACGTGCCCCAAGAAGGACAATGCATCTAGCCAAAACTCACACTTAGAGAACTTGGCATAAAGCTTTCTCTCCCTCAACATTTCCAATACAATTCTCAAATGCTCCTCATGTTCCTCCTTACTTTTAGAATATACCAGTATATCATCTATAAATACGATCAAAAAGAGATCCAAATACGTCTTAAATATCCCATTCATAAAGCTCATGAAAGCAGCGGGGGCATTTGTAAGACCAAAGGACATCACTACAAATTCATAATGCCCATACCTAGTCCGAGAAGCAGTCTTTGGCACATCCGTTGCCCGTATTTTCAATTGATGATAACCGGATCTCAAGTCAATTTTTGAGAAGACACAAGCACCTTGTAACTGATCGAACAAGTCATCAATGCGAGGAAGAGGATACTTGTTCTTGATAGTTACCTTGTTCAGTTGTCTGTAGTCTATGCACATCCGAAAACTCCCATCCTTCTTTTTCACAAACAAAACCGGAGCACCCCAAGGAGATGCACTTGGTCTAATGAAGCCTTTGCTCAACAACTCTTGAAGTTTAGCCTTTAACTCTCTTAACTCAGCGGGAGCCATTCTATAAGGGGGTATAGAAATGGGGCGAGTGCCCGGTTCAAGATCGATGCAGAAGTCAATATCCCTATCCGGTGGCATACCAGGCAGATCTGCAGGGAACACATCCAAAAACTCACGGACTACCGAAACTGACTCAATCGAAGGTACTTGGGTAGTGTCATCCTTGAGATGTGCTAAGAAAGCTAAACACCCTTTACTAACCATTTTCTTAGCACGAAGAAAGGAGATGATACGCACCGGATTGGAAGTGTAGTCACCCTCCCACACTAACGGATCTGTCCCAGGCTTGGCTAACGTCACTGTCTTAGCATTACAATCCAAGATCGGAAATTGCGGAGAATGCCAAGTCATACCCAGAATTACATCAAAATCAATCATTTCTAGGATAACCAAATCTACATAAGTGTTGCTCCCCATGAAGTTCACCAAACAAGACCTATATACCTTTTCAACTACCACAGACTCACCCACCGGAGTAGAAACATGAATAGGCATGTCAAGTAATTCACAATGCAAATTTAAACCATTAGCAAATGATGAAGATACGTAAGAAAATGTGGATCCGGGATCAAACAATACAGAAGCCATGCAATCACAAACCAGAAGATTACCTGTGATGACAACGTCTGATGTCTCCGCTTCAGATCTCCCAGGGAAAGCATAACAATGGGCCCTTTCATTAGTTTGTCCGTTGCCCCTACCATGTTGTGATGTAGTGGCTCCGTTTTGCCCATCACCTCTGCCGTTGTGGTGACCACCATTACCTCGACCACCACGTCCTCCAGAAAAGCGGCCTCTACCATGACCACCTCTACCTCTAGCTAGTGGGGTTCTGTAACTCTGGTTTGGACAATACCTCTTAATGTGTCCAACCTCCCCACATCCATAACACTCTCGGGGTTCATGCATAGGTCTTTCTGAGAAGTGTTGGCCGGTCTGAGGTGGACCCCCAACTACAGTCTGTAGTGAAGACTGAATGGGTCGAACTGAGTAACCTCCGGAGCTCTGTCCTCTAGAGTAAGAACCATTAAACTCACCTCCCCTTCAAAACCTTTTTGATGTCGATGTCGTGGTGAAGTCATCTGGCTTCACTCCTTCCACTTCTATCACATAGTCTACCACCTCTTGGAAGGATGTTGCCGTAGCCGCTACCTGTAAGGCTGAAATCCGCAATTCTGACCTCAACCCCTTCACAAAACGGCGAATCCGCTCTTGTGGACTGAAACAAAATTGGGTGGCATACCTTGATAAAGCACGAAACTTAGCCTCATATGCGTTAACCGTCATCCTACCTTGCTCGAGACTCAAGAACTCATCCCTTTTTCTATCTCTCAAAGTCCTTGGGATATACTTCTCCATAAACAGGGTAGAGAAGGATGCCCAAGTCATAGGGTGGCCTCTGTCGGTTGACACTCGACATGTGATCGCCACCACATTTTGGCGTTCCCTTGAAACTGATAGCTTATGAACTCAACGCCAAACCGTTCTACTATCCCCATCTTGTGTAGTAGCTCATGACAATCAACCAGAAAATCATAAGCATCTTCAGATTCTGCACCCTTGAAGACTGGAGGTTTCAATTTCAAGAACTTATTGAAAAGTTCGTGCTGATCCTTTGTCATTATCAGTCCAGTAGTCAGACGTGGAAATGTGCCTATCTCCAATGAGGCATCCATGCGGGGAGCCATAGTAGCCGTATGTCGTACCTCTGAAACCAAAGGTGTTGGTGCAGAAACCACTGGAGGTTCCTGACCGTGATCAGATAACCCGCTAAGATAAGCGAGAACCTGATTGATCATCTCTGGGGTAGGTTGGGGTGGCAATTCCTCATTCTGCTCTTGTTCAGTTTCCCCTTCCTCACCCTCTCTTACTACCTCCTCAGTCGGTGGAGGAGTCACCGCCCTAGCATCAGATGGACTAGGTGCTCGCCCTCTTCCTCTAGAGGACGTCCTCCCACGGCCTCTACTACGGCCTCTTCCCACTGTTGTTCCTCGAGCCACAGCCCCAGTGGCTGTCTTAGATGTTTCTTGCCGTACCGTTGTTGCTCTAGTTCTAACCATCTGCGAAATAGAGTGAAGATGGTCAGAAACCAATTCGTATCGCCTAGATACCAATTGGACTCAAGTAGTAGCACGAAAGAAAGAATGAAAGAATGGAATTTTCCTAAAGTCTTATAGCCTCTCAAAGAAAAGTAAAGGCGTCCCCCTACCGTTCCTTAAGACTCTACTAGACCTGTTCTTGTGTGATGAGACCAACGAACCTAAGGCTCTGATACCAAGTTTGTCACGACCCAAATCGGGGCCGCGACTGGCACCCACATTTACCCTTCTATGTGAGCGAACCAACCCATATAAACCTTAACAATTCGATGTATAACAACAGAAAATAATGCGGAAGACTTAAACTCATAAATAAAACAATTCAAAAACTATTATTATTATCCCCAAAATCTGGAAGTCATCATCACAAGAACATCTATCCTCAATTACTAACTAAAAACGTCTAAGAAGCCAAAACAAATAAAAGCTAGTCCATGCCGGAAGTTCAAGGCATCAAGACTTGAAGAAGAAGACCCAGTCTAAGCTAGAAGCATTAGCTCACCCTGAAGATCCGGTGTGACGAAGACTGGCTTGATTTACTGCTGAGTTGAAGTTGACGGAACGTTTGCTGCATTCCACAAATAACAAAGAAGAAAACATAAAAGTAGGGGGTCAGTACAACCACAAGTACTGAGTAGATATCATCGGCCAACTCAAAATAGAAGATAATATATATCAAGTAATATTATAAAATCAACTATGATGCTTAACATGTAGCACAACAAGTACTATATCATTAACAATTTCCACTAAGTTCACACATGAGGACTCAAGCCTCAATACCATACTCATTTGGGATTTGGGTGTATTAGATTGAGTATAGTCATTATCTTTCAAGATTCATTATCTTTCTTCCCCTTGTGTCGGTACGTGACACTCCGCTCCATATACTATCCTGGTGTCGGTACGTGACACTCCGATCCATATTCTATCCAGGTGTCGGAACGTGACACTCCGATCCATATTCTATCCTGGTGTCGGAACGTGACACTCCGATCCATATTCTATCCTGGTGCCGGAACATGGCACTCCGATCCTCATTCTATCCTGGTACCGGAACGTGGCACCTGATCCATATTCTATCCTGGTGTCGGAACGTGACACTCCGATCCTCATTCTATCCTGGTACCGGAACGTGGCACCCGATCCCCTAATTCATCAAGCCTTCTTTTACACTAAGGCATCATCATTAACAAGTGAACTAGGGTTTCTTTCAAGATTTAGGATTCAGTAACTTCATCATGCTTAGTTTATCACAATTTCATAATCACAAACATGCAAGCATACAATTAAGCACATAGCAGGGTTTACAATACTATCAACACATATCATGCACTATTAAGAGTTCACTACGAATATCGTAAAAACCATAACCTACCTCCACCGAAGAATTGGAACCAACAAGCAATTTCCCAAGCTTTTATATTCTTCTTCCTCGTTCGACTCTCTCTCAATCGATCAATCTACCTCTCTCTTTTCTTTTCTCTTTTTCTTATTCAAACCCTCTTTCATTTACCCTAATTAACTTATAATTAAGTGTAAAAGATTGCAAGAATACCCCACTAATTAACCCAAAGTTACCTCTTTTATCCCTCAAGAATTGGAGTTATTAATATAAACCCACGAAATCTATAATTAAGGAAAGAATAATCCAAAACGTCCCTTAAAACGTGTAAACAAATCCGATTTTGACTGGGATTACGCAACCTGTGACGGGCCATCGTGCCTGCGACGGTCCGTCACGCAGGTCGTCGTAAGGGTCCGAACCTTATTTTTCACCAAGGACACTGTGACGGTCCGTCACACATGTGACGGTCCGTCCTGCACATTACGTCATGAAGTTCAGAGAGTCGATTTTCAGTACCCAATTTCAGAATTCCTAAGTATATTGAAACGGTGCCTCACGAGGGTTCGTCGTAGCTGTGACGGCACGTCCTGCAGGTCCGTCACAGATTACAGAGAGTCGATTTTAATATCCGAATTTAAGAATTCTAAGTGTCATGGAACGAAACCTCCTCAACGGGCCGTCGTGACCACGACGGTCCGTCGTGACATCCGTCGTCCCAGCCAGTTTTTCCAGAAATAAAATCTGCTGCTCAAAACGACTAAATAGGTCGTTACACATACCAATCACAAACTTGTACATCCTAGCCCTAGGGTTGGCTACCATGGTTGGGGCATACTTAAAGAGTTGGGTGAATTTTGAGAGAGTAATCATGCACACTCATTCCCCCTTAACGAAGGTTCATGAATTTAACCATTTTCTTATCCATCCACTTTAAAGGAAAGAATCTATGTAGGAAAGCCTCTTTGAATTCCTCCTAATCAACCGGACCTCTCTCTAAGGGCCTCTTAGTCCTCCATTACTCAAATCACACTTGAGCCACCTTCTTAAGTTGGTAAGCGGCTAACTCCGCTTTCTCCCTAAGGGTCCCACCCATAACATCTTCCACTTTTAAAACCTCATCTATGAAGGCTTGTGGATCTTCATTTACCTTAGTGCCATGAAAAGTAGTAGGGTTCATCCTCCTGGAATCCCAAATTCTAGAGGCGGGAGTACTAGCATTTGGTTGTGGCCTGTCTCTTTATTAGCTAGGCAAACAAAGTGATTATTGACGACATTATCTTGAGCCGTCATGAGTTGGGTCAAGTTTATTAGGGCAGCCCTCAACTCTGCATTAGTCATATCCCCCTCAACAAAAGTAGCTTGAGGCATAGGGGGCACTTGAGGCACTCGAGGCTCTTGGGGTTTTGGAGGCAATTGAGGTTATTGAAGAGGAACCTCCTCATTCTCCTCCCCTAATCCAAAAATAATAACTTGGTCAACACGGGGAACAAACCTCTCATTAGCTACACCTCCCTCCTCCCTTCTAGCGGTCGATCTCCTCGTATTCATGTCCTATAAACACAAAGAGAAGGGGTTAAGAGAAGACACCTTATAGAACTCAACTTTAAGGAACATAATTAGAATAGGAAGGAAGTGAAACTTCTATCATGCTGTAGCATCTTATCTATGGATGTGTCACAACTCACACTAATGACCAAGATACTACTAGATGTGGCTTGTGAGACTTTTAGAACTTAAACTATTTCCCAAAACCTTATGATATGATACCATGTATGTCACGACTGAAAAGCACCCCCTAGAAGTTAGGGAGAACCCTTGTTTCGTGACTGGGCATACTTGACCCTTTGGGGTCTTGTACAAGCCCTTTAATTAGCATTCACACATAAGACATGAAAAGTAGTGCGGAATTTAAAACTTTTCAAGGACATTTAATAAAAGATAATCTTTAATAAAAAAAACTTAGAGAATCTCATCGTCACAAGCCAACTTAAAGACACGACATAATATCTTAGGGACACGTCCCTTTACAAAAGAGTAAAATACATAATAAGTCTTTAATTTAGAAACTAAGAATAGGACTATGCCCTCAAATATATGAGGACATACATTGCCTTGAGAGAAACTCTCCCAAGATCTTCCTTCTAGCCTTCAACCTTCAAAAGTTTCCAACCTTATACTTATATAGTATAGAAAAATATAGGGTTAGTACAAAACAATGTACCAAGTATGGTATATGCAAAAATATGCAAAAAGGGACATTTTAGTAAAAATAGCTTTTCACGCCAAATGAGTACAAAATTCATGAATATATATGCAAAACATCATAATAACCATTATTTAACACTTAGATAAGAATTCCCATAATATTTTAACCAAAACCACGATTTACAGTAAACTTACCAAAATTTACAGTGAAATCAAATGACCCTCATAGTGAACTATTTTGAACCATAACAATGAATCATTTAAAGCATTAACAATGAATTCAACTTGAGCAATTCAAAGACGATCCTATACTAAATGAGTTAACTTCCAAGGCCAAGCTTAAGAGAAAGTGAACTCATTTTCTCGTAAGAGTTTCCCTACCTCAGGATTTTCCTAAGACTCACTAAGGCAAGACATGAAGAAGTATGCATATTTATCCTTCAATAAACACCAAAGCAATCCTCAAGACTACCCCTTTCGCCTTTCTCAACACGGGAGAAACAAGCCCCTCAATCAATGGCAAGACATTAAAACACACTCAACAAACCACCAAAGTCTTCCCTTTTGGAATTCCTCCTTAGTGAAATGAGTAGATAGCGTCCCATAACACCACCTACAATAAATAATACATTCTCTTAGAAGGTTTGGCACCAAGTTGTCCCTTTCGGTAGGTCCTACCTAGTGCAATGAGTAGATAGTGTCTCTTACCACCACCTACCCTAAGTAGTACGTTCTTTTAGAAGAATTAGTTCAATCAATTCTTTGTGGAGGGTTAGCTTAACTGACATAGACCATAAGATCTAGACATTGAATCCCAATATTAACCCCTATCAGATGAGGTTTCCTCACTTGCCTAGAGTAAGGTCATGCTTCTTAGATTTTACATGGATTTCCCAATAGCTACACCAATGTGGATACATATATAATGGATAAGGAGATTGCTTTAAAGTAAATTATTCTCAACTAACGAGGAATTCTTGTCTCAAGAGGTACGTTGGAAATACAACATCTCAACTCACGAAGTGTAATCCACCTCTCCGTCATATCCTCTCGGTGCTAGGCATAACTCCCCACGGATTCTCTACATTATACCTATAGGTTACGGATAATAAGTGAACACCACGTATCAACTCATGATGGGAATTCATCCTCCAACCTATCTTAGAAATCTCATTGGGAATAATGGGCTTGTTACTAGACACTTCATCTCGACTCACGAAGAGTGTCCACGCCAAGACTCCTTTTCTCAATTTAGAATCATACAATCTCTTAAGTGTGAGTGTGTGTGTACATGTGAGAACACCTTGCACATAATCATCATTTCATTAACATTAGCTCCTATACATGCTTTAGATCTTCATTCATCAATTCACACACCTTACATGTTTGACATACTCATATACTTCACTATATATAATACGAGCCAAGCATGCTATTTAACTTCACAAAACAAAAGACAAGAATCATCTCCAATGTTACTCCATTTCATCTACTAGAACTTCAAAACTACATTCTAAATACATGCTAAAATAACATCAAGTTCATCAAGTAAACACCGCCAACAAGAAGGTAGACCATACCACTCAAGAGCATTATAATAAAAACTACGCATTGTAAGTAACTAGTCATTCAACCAAGCCATAACAACCTATAAACATTTATAAATATTTCATCAAAATAATTCCCCTAGGCCAGTCACTAAACCAACAAATTAACACAAGAAAACTAAAGTTCATACTTTACCAAAACATGCTAATATAACCCATTTCCCAAGCTAAAAGTTGAAATATGCATAAACACGAGTTCATTAGCTTGTTAACATGAAAATCATCAAGTCATACAAGAATACACACATTTAAACCATTAGAACAGTTATACAAGAAGACCCATACTTAAAATCAAAGATAGAAGAATTTTGAGTTTGAAAACTCTTTTAGAAATCTTTTGGAAATGACTCCTTGAATGGAAGGGGGTTCAAGTATGGATACCATGCCTCAAAAAGAATAAAACCCACTAATATTTTTACAAATATACACGTCCAAGCCATCCCTTCTTTCCCTCCTTGAGTCTTAGCTTCAATGGTGGCTTTGGGAGAGTTTTCTTTAGAGAGGGAGTTTGAATATTTGAAGTGAGGGGTCTTGTCTAGGTCTAGGGTTTAAAACTACTTTAATATAACTTAAAAAACACTAAAAATATTGACCTAGCACTATAAAATACTTGGGGTGAATTTACATAAAACACCCCAAGTTAGGAGCAGCTTCTACAACCTTTTGGAAGTGACCAATCGACGACCCAAGCTACTGGGTGTCGATGAGTCGACGGCCCGCTGCTGGGCGTCAATGGAATCAGAGTCTGGTTCAAGGGAGGATGAGTTTCCAACAAAGTATGGTTATAAGACCCTCTGTCTACGGGGAGTCGATGGGCCTACGCCCTGTAGGCTTCTCCTTCGTTTTGGCAGTTTTGTCTAAGTCTTGGGCCCTTCATCTAGGATTCCTTGTGTCTCCTAGGTGGGGTATTGACCAGACTTTAAACCTCTAAACTAAGTATTATAGTTATTTGGAACAACCCACCTCAGTTTCAAGGAAAATGAACTTCTAAAACTCACACAAACACATCAACAAACACAAGTACAATCTAAGGCATACCTTCCAAACGTCATGGACGTTTTCAGACGTTTGACCTCCAAAATTAACCAAACTTTATACACTGCCTGAGAAAAATAAATTAACTAATTTTAAATTAAAATTAACTCAAGAAACAACCATTAGTCTCTAGTTCATCTTACTTCATTTTGGGTCGTTACACCATCGTTGGGTCTGTCGATGCAGAGCTGCAGTTACTGCCTGCACACTTTTCATTAAAGGGGTTAATGGGAAATTCACCCGCGTACTAACCTGACCCTAATAGGTTTATCTAGTAATTTTCGGTGTATTTATGTGATAAAAAATGTGATAAACCCATTCCTTATCCAATTCACTCAAATTAGACTTTCCCTCAAAAAATATTTTCTCTAGAACCTCCATTGAAGGTGAAGCTCAAGAACAGTTTGGGGATTGGATTTCAATTGATTATTCATCAATTTTTAGAGGGTTTATTTTACATAAAGGTATGGTTATGCTTCATCTCTAGGTATCCTTCAATCTAGAGAGTAAATCTCAAAGTTTTCAAAGAGAAAAGTATGATCAAATCTCTTCTTCTTCAATCTAGCCTTGGGTTCTTTACAAAATGTTTTCAAAGTCTTAATAATAAGATTGATGTTAATGTATTTGTTTTGACGTGAATTTCAATTGAATTGCATTATGAACCCATGTCCCTTCCCAAACTTGATTTAGCCCTTGCGTGGGCCTTGTGATCGTGGCTTGTTATTGGTGGATTTGTGATTCTATTATGTTGAATTGCTTATGTATACTTTTATTATGTATATTGATTGTTAATTTCTTATGAATTATCCAATTGAATCAATATATGAAGATTTGAACATTACTAGGTTAGATCTCTATGTGTTCACTGTAACATTGCCATTATAATGCATGAAAGAGGATTTCGATTATGTTAAATTGATTGATAACCAATGCTTATAATTTATATAGATTATGAATAATATGTAATTGATCCAATGTGGATCAAGGCTTTAAATTATACTGTATTGATACATGTTCTCCTATCTTCTATACAATGCTAAAGTATGTCTATGTATCTCGACTCCATAGTAAATGGTTCATGATTTTGTATAGGGTTAATTGTAATTTATTTAATTCCTATAATATATTATAATGAACATTTATGTGTTGGTATCCAATGTGGATTGATGCTTGAAGACTTGATCTCTAATTCCTCCCTATTGTAATTCTATGATGCTCATTGTAATCTCGATTACTTGGAAATTATAGTAGGATTTCATCTAATCCATGGTATCTTTAACTACTTTCTTATATGTGCATTATTGATTAATTGTGAGTATGACTAACTGAGAATCAAAGTGACGAAGAATTGGTAAGAGATTAACTTTCCTTCCCTTGTTATGATTAATGTATGATTTAGACTTGACCATGATCTCCTTAGATACTGCACTAGGTTGAAACTAATGATTAAATATGATTGATGCTCAATGCAATTGAATTTGGTTGAAGATCTATGCCCTTCTACTTTCTAGTATGTTGGTGATGTATTGTACTAGTTGTAGCATGTCATTGTAGTGGCTTATGCATGGTTCTTTTATGATTAAAGAATATTTATATACTTCCCTATACTTTAATTTTTGATGAAGAGTAGTAATAGTCAATGATTACCAAAGGCTAAAGGATTGGTAAGAGTTGCTCTACTTTTCTACTTCTCTATAGTATTGTTGTTGAAGCCTTGTATGGTATTGTGTGGTATGGTCCACTTATGATGGCAGTGTTTACTTTATTGTCAATATATATGTGAAGATCATTTACTTGAAGGCAACTATACTATGTATGTGTGTTGGTGATAAAAAACCCTATGTGAAGCCTATGCCTAGTTTCCTATTTCAACTATGATGTAAGTTGTGTTTCTAATGTCATGAGCATGTAAATGGTTATGTTAAGTTTATGTGTGTACTTGAAGCCTATGATATGGTCCTATAATACAATATTTGAATTAAAGCTAAAATAGGTGCATGACGACTAAAGATTACTGTAAGATGTTGTAAGTCTTAAATAAATGAGTCTTATGCTATCCTAACCATTCTATGATGTTGTCTGATGTATCATTCACTACGATGACTTGATTGGTGTACTAGTATGGGCAAGGGTATGGGACCTTGTCTATATATTACACATGTGTGCCTTGAAAGGATAGTTCATAGGTTGGTCTTCTAAGTACATGCATATGATTGTATGAACATGTTATGAATATGAATTATATTCTATGATGTTAAGTGTAATATTTGAGGAAATATTAATGTTCATAATATCTTGATGTGTTTATATGAAAGGATTTCTCAAATAGTTATAATATGGACTTCTGCATCGATATATGAACATGCGTTACATTTATGTGTTATGTGAAAGGTATGATCACATACAAGTGCACACATACATGTATGAAAATCTATTCAATTGAGGGGCCTTGAAAGGTGTGCTCATATGTACCCTAAAACAAGATAGGTGCTTGAATATGGTATAAGCATATAATGAATCAATATCCTAAGCCTATGTTTTATGAAGTAAAATAATAAAGGCTTTTTAATAAAGGGAACTTAGCTTAACACAAAGTGAACTCGACAATGACAGGTGTTGGCATCCCTTGGAGGAAGATTCACCATTGGGTTCTCATAGAGTGTTGACTTTCCTTAGAGGAATATTCACCTATGGTTCTGTTTGAGGTGGTGTCTTCCCTTTAAAGAAGGTTCACCTATGTTTCTCATGAGATGAAGCTCCTATGCTAATGATAATGTAGAGGGTCATGTATATATCTTAGTTCCATAAGTTATGCTAGCCACATAGAATCTAGAAAGTGAATTCACTAGTATGATAGCATGTGTCAAGGTTCTAACTTGGCTGGGTAAGAACACTTTTCATTGGTGTAAGGTTCTACAACACCAAATTCCATGTTTTGCACCCATGGTCTTAGTGTCGGTTAAGGCTGTAGTTCCCCTAAAGTAAAATGGATATTGGAATTAAAGTAAGGACTCTAACTAGGATAACCTAAGCGTAGTTTCTTGGTATAGGTGGGGAGATGGTACTTCACCAATTCAGTGCACAAGTGGCTCTTGAGGGAAATCCTAGGAAGGTGTTCTAATGGATGTGTCTATGTATATGTTCCTTATGCATGACTTTTTAGTAATTGTCTACTTGTTGTGATGAATTGCATGGTATGAGTCCTAATAAATCTATATGATGGGGTATTTTCCGTATATGCACTAGATGGGTCTTAATGACTACATGATAAATGTTGTTGACATAAGTGAAGTTGTCCTTACTTGCTATGTTGATGTATAAATTTTATGTTAAGGCTTGTGGTCTTATGATAGGTTTACTAAGTGTGCATGAGGTTATGGGGCTTCACATATACATTGCACTAGTAGATCTAGAGTAGGATTGTGAGTAAGGGCTTATAGTGGATTGATCTGAAGTGAAGTTAGAATATGTGCAGTTTGATGAAGCTTACTGTATTATGCTTATAGCATTGTCTTAAATGTGTCTTTGAGGTATTACACTTCTATGATGGTATGTGTTGACTATGTAAGTTTTAGGTATGGTTTTCCTTGTGGCCTTAAGGGGATGCATTACACCAAGTATCACTAGAGGGTTAATTGGGAGGTTAAGAAGTTAAATAAAATATGTTCACTATTAAAAAAGAATATGCTTACTATAAATGGAAAATTGGTTACTATAATGTGACCTCAAATATGGCTTAAATTCTATATGTGGTTTTATATGATGTTTAGACTCTGAATATGTCTATATAAAGTATGTGAATTATATAAACATTATTGCATAAAGGTTTTAAGAAGATTTATTCAAAAAGGCATGAAGTATGATTTCAAGAAAATGTCCATTTTTAAAATGAATGTATTTGGTTGCCATGCTTAGTGCATTCTTTACTAACTCCATTCCTCTTTACTTTTACACAGAGTATAGGTGATGGATGCTTAAAGGGGGTCTTAAATGGTGAAGATCTTGTTAGGTGATTTCCAAGCTCAAGGAAATAAATCCTTAAGTCCAAGGATTCCTAAGTCATGTCTTTAATGTAAAGTGGATAAGTTTACTTATGTATTATGTTTAAGGGTCGTATCCATAAAGTACTATTATGATGTTGAGTTTATGATGGCAAAAAGAGACTAGAGTCATTAACTATGTATGACGATATTTTATATATGAAGTAATGTTCTAGCATATGATGTGCTAAGAAAGTTTTGAATTTTCCGCTAAATTTACCTATGACAATGCGATGAATGATAACTATGGGCTTGCATAAGACCTCCGAGAGATCAAGTATTCCATGCTACTTCTAGCGGGTTCTCCCTGGATGTGATATACGTGGTATTAGAGCATGAGGTTTATGAAAGTCGTTTTAGGTTCTAAAACTCTCATATTGCCACATCTAGTAGAGTCTCATATCATTGGTGGTTAGTCGCGACACATCAAATGGTACGGGAGGCTATAAGATGATAGAGTTTCCCTTCTTCATCATTCTCATGTAATCCATAGAACTTAACTCTATAAGATCTCTCTCTATGTATTCTTGTCGGGTAGTCTTTCAGATGTGATTGCTTGGATGAGATGGTTTCTCTATGCTTGAGGGAGAAAAGGTGAGTTTCGATGCTTATCTTGGTTTCGTGGTCTGATGAGTATGTGTGAAGGTGAACTTGGTATACTTTGATTAAGTAATAAAATTATGGATATGTATGTGAAATATGAGAAATGATAAGTTAAGTGAATATGATGTCCTTTGTGGCTATATATGAGACCTATGTGAAATAGCATGTTATGTTGATAAATGTATGTCATTATATAGCTAAAGCATGTTAGAAGTCATTATGGTTAAAATGAGTTTCTTTTGGAATGGTATTATACTATATGATCTTGCATGATGGTAACCTAATGTTATGATTTGAGTTTGAAATGCTTAGTGATCACCTATAGAAACATGTTGCCTAAATTATTGTATAATGGTACAAGTGTTGACCTTGTTTATATGTGGGAACCTTCATGATTGATTTATATGGATTGGAGTCCTTTGTATAGACTATATCCTAAGTGTGAAGGTAGTATGCATGTTTTGGTAGGGTAATGATGTGGGGTGATTGACCTAGAAGTTGCCTTACTGTAAAGTAAAAAGAAAATAAAGAGCCTTAAGACAAAGTCCTCTCTATTATTTTCCCTAAATGTGGTATGACCTCGGTGTCTATTGTATTGTATAAAAACCTTATGTGGTTGAATAGTATGACCTAATTTGAAAATTTGGAAATAATTTCATAGATTGTAAGGTTTAGAATGCCTTGGTCTTCCTATGTTGAGTTATTGTAATTCTTTTAAAAATGATAATTACTTTTAAGTGATAAAAATGAAGGTTGTTAAGTTAATACTCTCTTGAGGTTTGGTTAAGTTGCTCTTAATTGGGTTTACCTTAGTGGGGGATGGTGGTGTGAGTAGTAAGGTTGTAGATATTTCCATCTTATCCTTCTATTCTTACTTAAACTTGAATCTAAAAAATTCTTAGTAAGCTTGTACATGATAAGAGTTTTGCATTAAAGTATGAATTGCATGACCTGTATATGTTTGGTATATCTTGATTTACACTATCTTAAGAGTATTTTGAAGATTCTAAAGTACTTGAAAAGAAATTTTGATCAACTTCATGGTTTTCTCATGTTGATTGTACATCTTGACATACTAGTTGTGCATTTGACTTAATGAGATAAGGTAAGAAGAATGTTTATAGTAACTTTTGATATATAAGGTTTATCCTTATAATAACAAAATTGAGCCTCTTTAGAATTAAATATGTTGAGTCTCTTGAAATCAATGTGACTTGTATGGTTAGAAAAGCATGATTGTAATTTCACTATTGTAAAAGTGAAGACATGTTAGTTATTGTCCTTGTTTGTGCCTATAGATTGTAAGACTTTTCTCCAATAATGCTTACTGTGAAGGCTTTTGCTATGTTAGAAAATTGACATTTTATGATGTTACATCCTAATTGTTGTGACGTGCTTGGTGTGACCTACCATTTAGACTTCACTAGGAAGAGAACATGAGCATACCTTGGTTTATAAGTTTAAAAATTCTCATGTTACAATAAAGATGACCTTTGTGCATTTGCTTGGGTATGAACTCATGAGACATGTAAGTGTGTTGAGGAGATTAAGTCTAGACTTTCACCAAGACACTTAGAATAAAACGTGAGGGTTTTAAAAAGTGTCTTAAGAAACATCGACTTGTGATTGTGCCTTAAGTCGAAGTCAAAGTCGAAGTTGGACAAAATTGTTGTTCAACGAGTCAGGCCTTTATGTTGTTCTGAATATAAATATAAGGGTTGGGTTAGATCGAATGTTTATGTGTTGGTTTCCTCTTATATTCTGAAAAATAATTTAACGCATAAAAAAAAGAGAAACTTCCTTGAACGTTAGGCAGAATAGGCTGCGATAGTGGCTGAATTAAGTCACACTTGACTGCTATTAGGTTGGGCTAACTTCTTGCACGAAATTAAGGTGGAGTAGTCTTCCCGCCTAACAACTTGGTATTGGATCGTTGCTTAGATTATTCCATGGCTGGAGGAAATGCTCAACTGTGGGAGAGGGTGACACGATAGAAAGCACTAATTGGTGGAACAAACGATGGGGAAGACTTATTTGAACTGGTCACTCAAATTCAAGTAGTGAAGGCAGAATTAACCTTGACCAAAGAGGTATTGACCAAAAAAGTGTTGATGTTAGAGGAAGAATATGCAGACAAACATGACACTACCCAACAAGAAATGGAACTTGTTTGCAGGGAGCAGGAAGACTTGCATGGTGAAGTTCTTCTTCTACGTCGGGTGTTGCAAAGAACAATTGGCCCCATAAAAATGAAGGTTCCAGAACCTAAGGCGTACAATGGTGTGAGGAGTGTCAAGGAATCGGAGAACATTATTTGGGATAGAATGGTGTGACGAGTGCTAATTAAGTTAGTTAATGACTTCTATAAAGATCATAAACTTAATTAAACTAAAGCCAACTCTCATAATTCCCAAAATCCAATTGCTCCTCCTTATCTCTTCTGTCTCTCTCCCTAATAAATGAACTCCATTGAAGGCTAGGGAAAGGTTTAACGGCAGAAAGAAAGGTAATTTTATTCACTGTTATCCATCAATTAACAAGGTAAGGGATTCCTTTCCCCAAAGGGTTCCTCCAAATTGGTTTCAAAAAGATGAGTTTCTAGTGGGTTTTCTTCTATTACTAACTTGGTCTTTGAAATTGCTTTGTTTATGATTTTTTAAATGATTATGATTAGATTATGATGTATTATGATTCAATTATGCCAGTTCTTGATGAATTAACCTTGATAGTGAAGTAGATCATGAATTTGACTTAAGTCTCTAACCATAGGCTATGAACTAGTGATGAATTGTTGTGTAGTTATCCAATTGACTTCATTATTGTGTTGATTAATAATGTATGATGATATTACACCCATTGTTGGGTAGAATTGGATGGTTGATGGTAAAACCTTGTTGATGGATTGTGAAGGAGATTGGGGTAAGTCTTATGATCTCAATCCTTTACTTCAATTTTGATTGATTGTGTTTTGTGATGAAGTTATATTGAAGTATACCTTTTGATAAGATTGATTAGGGTTGGTATAATGTTGAATTGGAATTACTTGAATCTTGTGAGTTGTTGACTAAGATGTAATGATATAAGGATGGTGATGACTTACCTATGTGCCTTATCATAATGTGATTATATAAATGTGCTAACCTCACATGTGTGAATTGTAATGAAATGAAAATACACATGAAATTCCTATTGAACTATGATGACTATATAAGGGATAGAACATATGATCTAAACTAAGCTACGATGATTAATAAAGGCTTAAAGACATTTCAAAAGGGACTCTAGCTTAGCACCGAGTGAACTAGAGTGAGGAGTGTCCCTTCTCACATAGGGAAGATAAAATCACTAATGCAATCATGATATTGAAGACTATAATGCATGTAGAACAAAGAGGGTCCCAACTACATCTCCTAGTTCTTTAACTATGTTGCCCCTATAGAAAAACTAGCTAGTGGATCCAGATAGATGTTATTTTCATGTTTTGGTACTAACTTGAAAAGTAGTCCGCCTTCTTTCAGTGTAAGGTTCCATTGACACCGGATTCCACATTAACTCATGTGGTCTATGTCGGTTAAGGCAAGATGTTCTCAAAGGTAAAATGAAATAATGAAGTCAAATCTAACTAGGGTGACCTAAGGGGTTTATCTTAGTCTAGGTAAGGGTATGGGACTCTACCTAAATATTGCGCTAGTTAGCCTTGAGGAAAGTCTTAGAAGGATATTCTTATGTACTTATATGTTTATAAATGTAAATGATATTTATATTATGATTTTACATGTTAGTGACACTATGTGACATTGGTTTCACTTATGAACATGTGATTGGTCTCTATTACTAAATTATGATGATCTTTACTCTTAATGATATATAATGTGAAGTCGGGGTCATTACTTATGGTTCTTGTTAGGTTTACTTGATTGAATGAGTTTATGGGGCCTTACTTAGTCATTGCACTAGTTGACTTAATGGGGGTTCATTGAGTAATGGTCTTGCTTTGGATACGATGTTATTAACTCTTACATGTTCTTGTTGATATTATAACAGGATGATAGAGTTGTCTTGATTATGTGCTCAATTATGTTGATATGCATGCTGACTTGACTAGAATTGGTATTTTTGGTCTTGTGATGTACATGGTCTTAACTTAAGAAATATGTGTTTATTGACTTGTCTTGATTCATGAATGTGCATAAGGCTTTTGAAAGTGACTTTGATTGTTTTTTAATAAATGTCCCTTTTAAGCATGATTTCTATGTTGTATGTGCATATGATTCCATACTTAGTAAAAGTGATGTGCTAACCCTATTTGTCTATTTTCCCCCAACATTTTAGATTCCGATCATTGAACGGTTCGTGACAAATTTCGAAGCAAGGCTTGGAATCATTCTCCAAGTGTGGGTATATCCTCATGTTGTGAGGATGATGCCTTTCTATTACTCTACCTTTGTTACATTGTCATAGTCTAAAGACAATATTTTCATTCATGTTGTTTCAAGATATTGTTGTAATCCCCAAGTGACATTTCTATATTGTGTAAGGGCTTATGCCCATGTTGATTTGACTCTGTTTAGATGGTTTAATATGAGACATCACTTTTAATACTATGCTATGTGTGTGTATATGTATATATATATATATATATATATATATATATATATATTATATATATATGTGTGTGTGGTGTGTGTGTGTGTGTGTGTGTGTGTGGTGTGTGTGTGTGTGTGACATAAAAGTAGAAGACTTTATAATCTTCTTATACAAAGGGTCTATGTATACTCGATATGAATTATGTATAAGCGAGCGTTCTAAGTAAACCTCATGAAGTAGTGTAGATGGAATTTTTTAAATTTTCCGCATTTTAACCTACGAATGTAATGATGAATGCTAAGAGGCTAGTCTTAGTCCTCTTCGAGGACGACGATGCCAGTTACATATAGGGGGTGCTACCCAGATGTGACAATATCCTTACATACCTGGAAGAGCAAGGATCTTGAAGAATATTGAAGAATAATTTCATTAGAAGTGTTGAAACCCTAGATTGAAGGTAAACAATCAAGAAAACGTTTGTCAGATTCTTGAATTAGTTTCTTTAAATCTCTATGACCAAGATTATGATTTTTCATTAGTTATTCATAATTATATGGAGGAATTTGAGATAGAAAGAATGAAATTCTTTGAGAATAACTTACCTTGAAGAAGAATCTTTAGGAATATTGAAAGAATCTTGAATGAAGTCCTCTACTTTGATTTTTCCTTAGGGTTTAGAGATAGAAGAGAATGATGGATTATGAGATTCAAATCTGATTTTTTGGGACTTCTATTAGTAAATAAATTTGCTTAGGGTTTACTTAGAGGTAAAAAGATAAAAATGACCCTTTTAAACATTGTTCTGTTGGCTAATTAATAATTGCACTGTAAATAGCCATAACTTTTCACTCATAAATACGATTGACGGGAAATTGGTGGCTTTGGAAAGATTATTCAAATACCTTCAAGTTGAAAAATTATGGCCGATGTAACTCTTTATATTCACAGAGATACGGTCATTTGAAGTTGACCCAAGTAAAATCTTCGATCAAAACTTAATTGGTAATGAAGTTTTAAACTCAACTTAGTGTTAGGAGATTCTAGTGACCTTAATTGATATCCAAAATCATTTCCATACTTAATAATTTATCTTAATGTCACATCCGAGAATACCTCCTAGACGTAACCAACATCGTTGTCCTCTTTGAGGACTAAGACTAGCCTCTTAGCTTACATCATTACATTCATACGTAAAATTTAGCGAAAAATTTAAAAGTTTTTATTACATCTAAATGGAGGTTTACTTAGACCTCTACATACACATAATATATATATATATATATATATATTATATATATATATATATATATATATATATATATATATATATATATATATATATATATCGAGTATACATAGACCCTTCGTATAGGAAGATTACTTAGTCTTCTACTTTTATTGCACACACACACACACACACACCACACACACACACCACACACACACACCACACACACACACACACACATATTATATATATATATATATATATATATATATGTAACATAGTCATAATAGTCGTCTCATCTCATAACCATCTAATTAGAGTGTAAGAACTTGGGCATAGTCCATACGTAAATGTAAGAATGCATCACAGGGGCTATACAATATTCCATACTAAATGAAAAGGAAATAAACATAAGAGTATTTAATACTAGAACAATATCATAGCTTTATATTAACCTTGCCCTCGGAAAGTGAGGACCTACCCTACTTGGATTAATATCAAGTCATCTTCAAAAGCACTTCAACGACTGGAACCTAAAATGTTGGGTTAAATAAATAAATGGGGTTAGTACACCACTTGTACTAAGTATGAGACGATATGCACACATACTTTAAAATCATGCTAAGAAAAGGGACATTTCATAAAGGTATGCTATTTGTTTGAAAACACTTAAGCATAATAAACTAGACCATACCATATCACTTAGGACATATTCATGAAGTCATAGGCATGT
Source organism: Solanum peruvianum (assembly GCA_027705065.1). Lineage (NCBI taxonomy): Eukaryota > Viridiplantae > Streptophyta > Magnoliopsida > Solanales > Solanaceae > Solanum > Solanum peruvianum. Next base: position 15,522,037 of record JAKWJD010001756.1, read on the forward strand.
AAATTACAAGACCAACAACATCAAAACTAGTCAAGCCAACATGCATATCATGTATTTAGACATTTAGTCAAAGTAACTCTATCATCAAGTCATAATTGCAACAAGCATGAATAAGAGAACCCTTCAACATAACCAAAGTAAGATAATTACCGATAGCCTCTATCAAGTCAATAAGTGCAATAACTAATGAAATACCCATAACCTTACACAATCAATTAACTCAACAAGAATCATGACCAACATCCCACTTCACATAAAATGACATTATGAGTACACAATAGCATAGCTTTAGCATCATAGACCATGTACGTGTTTATAAGAGCAATGGACATCACATATCATCATTTACATGTAAGATCATCATATAAACATCATTTTCATTTATAAGAATATACATGCATAAGAACATCCTCCTTAAGACTTCCTTTAAGGCTAACTAGTGCAATGTATAGGTAGAGTCCCATACCCCTACCTAGACTAAGCTAATCCCCTTAGGTCACCTTAATAGAGTTCATTCCTTTAGTTCATTTTAATTTTTGAGAACATCTTGCCTTCACTGACATAGACCACATGAGCTAATGTGGAATCGAGTGTCATGAAACCCTACACCGAAAGAAGGCAAACTACATGCCAAGGTAGAACTGAAACATTATCATAGCAACTATGTGGATCCACTAGCTAGTATTCCTATGGGGGCAACATAGTTCAATAACTAGGAGATATAGTTGGGGCCCTCTTTATGCTACATGCATTGTAGTCTCCAATTTTAAGAGTACATTAGTGATCCTACCTTTTCTTTGTGGGAAAGCACACTTCTCACTCTAGTTCACTCGGTGCTAAGCTAGAGTCCCTTCTTGAGATGTCTTTAGTATCTCCATTAATCATCACATATTATTGTAGGTCTTAGGGTGTAATCCTATTATAACATCATCATTATCACAACTCAATAAGATTTGCATGAGGATTGTCCTTTCATTACAATTGATATCGAAGAGGTTAGCACATTAACATTTTTATATCTTGACATGGCACATTGTTAAATTATTCACCATCCTTGTAACATTTATATCTTGAGCTAACACCTCATAAATCATTGTCAAGACATTTCAAGTAAACATCATACCATCCTATAAATCCTGATACAAGGCATACTCCAATGCAACATCATGACTTAATCACAATTAACCATAATTTGAATTAAAGGATAGGGATCATATGAGTTACCAAGTCTTCTTCATAGTTCATTATCACGGTCTTACCACAAAACCTCAACTCAACACAATTTGTATATACATCATCACAAGTCAAAAACCAACATGATAACAATGCTAGAAGAATCACTACATAAAAATTTAATGCTAGATCATAGCTTAAGACAAGATACTTAGGTCAATTCAAAACATACTTAATAACCTAGATCATCTTCTCAAGAACTAGCATGAAAGACTAAAAATCATCCTAATTCATTCATGATTATTGTAAAAACATCATCTAGTAGTAATTAAAACAATAACCAAGTCAATTGAACGAATACAATCTAATTCATATCAAAATCAAAACCTAGGGTTAAGGGGAAAGGGTCATATTCTACAAATATACCAAACCATTAAAATATATCATAATTGAGTTATAATACTTGTTAATATATTCATAATATGCAAAATAAATCATAATCAAATCAATTCATAACATCAATTTCGAGATTGGATGAAACCCACTTGAAGACTCAATTTTTGAAATCAATTTGATGGAACTCTTTGAGAAAACAAGTCTCAAAGGTGAATTAGATCACATACCATGTTAATTGATAAAAATTTATGGACAAACCTTGGTAATTTAGGTCCTAGAACCCTGCCCTATCTTGGTCTTCAATGGAGTCTTCACTAGAGAGAGAAAGACGGGAGAAGGAAGAGAGTTTGGGGTTTGGGAATTACGAGCTTCAGTTGGTTTAATTTAGGTTAGGGTCTTTATATAGGTAATTGATTAACTTAGTTAGAACTCCCTAAACCCATAAATAATTAACTAACCCCTTAATTAATTAATTTGAGTCACTTAAAAATATGCAGAAAGTGTAAGCCCTCACAGACGAGACCTCGACCAAAGTCCGTCTATGAGTCGATGGTCATTGTTCCTCCGTGGTGTACTACGTCGTTTGATTCAGATACTGGTTCAAATGTACCATTAGCCGAAACTTCTAAGTGTTCGTCGACAGATGGAATCGATTCCCCTTCGATCAACATACGCCTCGTCGACTTCCTTCATCTATGCACACTGCCTAGGAAGTCTTTGTCTCCAACGTAGAAGGGTCCTTCTCAAAGGCCTTTGGTTTGTCCTTGGGGAGTCGTACCCGGAAATTTCGATCATAAATCAAATTAAACACAAGTTATACACCATTCCACCAATTTTCATCATTTTTCTACTTCTTAAAGCTAGTCAAATAGGTTAAGGCACGCTAGTAACTCCTTGAACTTGTTTCCAGACATCATGGACGTTTTTTGGACGTTTTGATTTCTAGACTTCCTAAATAACTTGTAATAGTTAAAGTGGACCTTTAAATAGTGTCTAAACCTAATGACACTTAAGTTAGGATCTAGAATATTTCTTGGATTTTTGAAGTGTTACATTTAATACCTACGAAATATTAAGATTCCCTCAGTACAACTTCATACACCATTCAAGAATGGGTTGGGATTAACTTAGAAATTTTGAGGTGTAACATTATCTCTCCATTGGTATCATTCATCCTCGAATGATGGTTAAAATGAGGATGGAAGGGAAAGGAGTTACTCTAACTATCTTTCTAACTTTTGAACTTCCCTACTAAGCTTCAGTCAACCTTGAGCCAATATCAAGAAACATAAAATGAACCATGCATTCATCCACATGATACCAACACCACATTCAATACTAGTACTATAACCAATCCATGAAATCCTACTAACTAACCCTTAAAATGATTCTTCATTCTCTCATCAATTCTACCCATTTAACTTTCATGCAATATTACCAGGAAAATGACATTACTAATTTCAAAACCTTATCTACTTATTCCTTTACATTTATAAGCTTAGATTGAATAAACACACCATCACTATCGCAATAAGAAACATAAATCCTCTTTTCTATCCTTCACACAAGTATTATGAACAACAACACCCTAAATAAAAAGGGATCACTAAGAGGGATTGAAGGCAAAATATCATAAGCACGATTCATTTGAGATATTCGATAAAAGAATATGCATGACACAAAATTATATTGCTAGCCATTTATTGTAAATAATAAACTTGGTAGAATAAACATACTATGAGACATGAATGGTCATATGAATCGGTTCATATAATGATATGAATTAAGGTTGATATTAATAGGCTTAAGTCTTTGCCCATCATTTTTAAAAACTGATCATAGTTATGAATCTCTCTTAAGTGTATGAGCATAGGTCATACACGCAATTCTAATATTAGAAACGTCAACAAGATGTATTAATAACTGGACTTGAGGAATACACAAGATTATGGATGGATTGATATACCTCTTTCGGAACACATCATTATATAATCCTTAATACTTGACTTGGTTATTCATATTATCACCCCCCCCCCATAAGTTTGGATTTGACACCTGAAAGTTTATGGATCTATTCCATCATCTCAAAATTTGTCTATATTTATTTTACTCTAATACTTGGAAATGGATTATCTCATGCCTCCTAAGCTCTCTATAAGCTGGTACTGAGATTCATTCTGAGACATATTTGTAAGATGCTTCTCCTAACCTATTCTCGTTAGCTTATAAGGTCAATTCGTCTAACTCTTAAGGAAAAAACTCAAATATACTATATAGGAGGACATGAAAAAAAATCATTATCTAAGGAATATCTTATAACTACATACTATCTCGGTTAGGTATCTCAATTATCTGGTAAGTCTAAGTACATAGCCACACTACATTTTTACCATCTAAAAGTTAGAATTTCATACTTGTACCACTCACGCTTGTAAACGGTAACACCTCTATTTCTTACCTACTATCTGTCAAAAATCTACCATATTAGATCTCGAACTAACATCATCACCCTCATGTTTCCATTCATTTTTTAACCATCGCTCTCATATCAAATTCAAGCCTAATGTTTATTACTAATCCCAAATATCAATATGATCGACTACTTGCTATACTAACTTACATTTACTAGATACAAATTATGAAACACTCTCCCACTAAAATCTCATCAAAAGTGGTCAATTTTATCTCTCTGTCTACGTACATACAAATTTTCATAACATTTTATTTCATGACTTAACTATTATTTACTCATTCACACATCATTTCCTAATTAGTTCTATTACCCTTTGAATATTATGAGCTTCCTTGAAAGATCATAAGCCTACCTTAGAGTTATCACCTCATTACTAACACAATGACATATCTTCATAACCTCCTTTCTTGTTAAAGTATACTCTACCTCATCTTAACTGGTAACTATAACTCTACATCTTATCATGAAGTCTATACGAAAATTGGACCTCTTAGTCTACCCATAAGGGAAAACTTCTCATTAAAAACTAACTTACAAGTTGAATGACAATAATAAATAGATTGCCTCATTACCTTCTCTCTTTCTTAGATTACTAAACCTCTGCATGCATTATTTCTAACTTTGGGGACTCTTACAACTTCTTATAATCTCATAACTCTTACTATCTTTTCAGGTGAAAATACTACCCAAGCTCCAAAACATACTTCTCATAAGGGTCTCAACTAAAACAAGGTTTAGAGAAAAGAGTCTGAAAATATATCTTGCTTTTACCTCAAACACACGATTCATATGAATAAGAGTGCATTCTTTTGAATCTGAATACTTATGGTCATTCATGGGCTTCTCTTAAGACCCTTTGTAGTATCATGAATTTGTAAAGACTTTTTGCTAGTGTAACTCATCGATAATGAACTTAGCTTTACTTTTAAACTACCTTGAGTATGAGTGGCATTCAAATGAATCTGAGGAATGCACGAGTTAGAATAAGTTCCTTAGCACACAACTCTATTAGATGATTTAAAGTATGAATGAAGGGAAACATTTTCTAAATGTTTGTAGTCCCTCCTTTATAGAAGTGGGCATGTTTTCTTTTGGAAAAAATACTTTAGTATTTTAGACTTTTTATAGTCATCACTTAATATTAGGAAAATCAAGAAACCTTTGTTTTAAAAATTCTCAAACACCAAATCCATTGAAAACATTAAAGGGGGTTCGGGGCTTCTTATAAATATTTTAGGAAGGTTTTTTATGGCACGTAAAATATCAACTAACTTGTGGTAATCCAACAACAAACTTTGAAAATTTTATATCACTAAATCTTTTTTACATGGGTTGATTTAGCTTAAATTGTCAAAATGAGATGGCGTTTTGCGGGGATTTAAATTTTTGACCCTAAAAATAACAATAGATATTGACAAACAAGGAAATAAATGTGATAAAGTAAAAGAGAGAGAGAGAGAGTTGGGTCCAAATCTGGTTTCTTTTCGCCTGGACCGGTATTTGGACCCATTTTTTGTTGGGATTTTGACCCACTTCAATCGTACCTACCCTACACTAATCATAAAGTAATAGTAGAATAATTTAAAAAAAAAAAGTGCTCATGCCCAAGAAATGACAAAATACAATATTTCAAATAAATTTGGGCCTTTAAGGTCCAATATCTTCAAGTTCTTCCGCTTTGGGATTTGTATGTTTGTTCAAATAAGACTGGTTGACTCGATAAGAGGAAGTATGATACTTTATATCTCTCTCGAAATGTAAGGGAAAGATGAGAGTTCTTGGCGAACTCGGGTATATTTTCGCATGCGACAAAAAAAAAATTAGTATGTCTCTTAACCATATTTTAACTTTAATAGACCAATCCTGAAATAAAGGTATAGAAAGGAATTTCATATGAAGCACCTTAAGATAAAGAAATAAATAAGAGGTTTGGTAATAGAAGGCAATTGAACCAATAGTTTTATCCAAGAATATACCTAACAGATAAAGATATATTCAGAACATGTGACAACTTTAGGAAATAAAAATGATGATGATACAAGGACAACTATATGAATATTTTAAACAAAATCAAGTTTGGCAGTAATTTATAATCACATTCAAGCATTTAAAGCCCATGAATGATTCTGACACTTCTTCCCTAAATCTACCATTTTATTTACAAATTAATAATTAACTGAAGAGGAAAGCAATGAATAAATAAGGCCATAGTTAAAGTCTCAACTAGAAGTCAATATAAAAAAAAGATAGGAATAAATATTTAGTTGAAAACAAAATAGGGAAGAACAGTGATTGCAATTTCAATGGTTGTTGGCACCAAATAATACAAACGAATCACAATTAAGCTACTGATTCCATCAATCTATATATTCGTCGAATCCACACATAAACAGAAAGAGACATTTTGATTCAAATTAACGAAAGTGACAAGATGAGCTAAATTTCAAACCAATCGAGCAGGGGTACGAATGAACATGATTTAAACAAAAAACTAAAGACCCTAAAACAAGCAACAATACAGATAGTAAATGGACTTCAAATTTTGACATCTTGATTCATTCACCGAACTTTAGACGAGAGATAGAAGAAGATGACGTCGAGTGCGAAGCAATAATGTATACTAACATCGAATTAAAAATAGTCTAAGATGAGTGAAACATTTTAAAACTGAAAAAACATATCAATGAAAATTTTGGAAAAATAAAAAAGAAGAGTAACAATTTTTTTAGGGTGATAGAAAACGATTTCAAGACAAACACAGCTGATATGTACATTTTAGACCACATTCTTATATGCATAACAATAATCAAAACATTTCATGAGTCAGTCCGACAAAAACAGATGGTGGATGAACGATTCTAACTTGAAAAAACGATGAACAACAGGCAAATAGAAAGTTTAAACATCAATATCCATATAGTTCACATTTTTTTTTCCGAAAGAACATAAAAACACCACAAATTTTAATATTCAGAATGCAAAGTTAACAAATTGTTTAGCCAGCAACAAAGACACTCAGGAAGACGGGAATAATTATCCTCACTTCTTCACTCAGCCTATCCGTAAATGCCAAGAGATGAACGACTCACGCAAATAATGCCCTTCATATTAATCTAGTAAGTTAAAACCCACTTGAAAGCCAAACCAACTTTCAACACACAACAAGAATGAATCAGGCAGAGAACAAAGTTACTCGAGGAGAGCGCGTGAAACAATGATGAAATGAGTAGAAATCTAAAGGGGTTACCTTTTCGTGTGCATGGATTTGGAATGAGCGAGCAGGAAGCGAAGACCTTCACCACACAAGCACAGATACGAACAGTAATTGGACATTTGTACAGAGATATAAATCTCAAAAGCTGAACAAACTATCTCCTCTGTTTTCTTTGAAGCACTAAGTGTGTATTTCAACTATTTCACCTTAAGCTGTATGTATTATCGATCCAAGATTTTAAAAAAATCATTTTCTCTCATAAATCTCCTTTTCTCCCAACACTGAACAACCTCCAAAAGAAAAAGAAATAGCATATTTATAGTCTAAGAATTACGTCAAATTGGGGCGGGGTTGGGGGGAACGGACAAAAAACCCAATGGACTCAAAGGCCCAAAATCAAAATTCAAAAATCAAAACTCAAAACTCAAAATCTTTCACCCTTTTGGAGAAATAATTTTTTTTGAAGTTTGGACCCATTTCGGAAGAGGAAAGAAAGAATTTATGGCTGGATCAATCTATTTTCCTTGAGATGATACGTGGAGCTATATCACGCTAAGGACGATTTCATGTGCTCCTATTATTTTTCTTCTACGACGGTACTAATTGAGAGGGACATTGAGGAAAAATGCAAGGAGATTATACTTGGTACCGCTACGCATGTCCTTGCTGCTGCTTTTGGCGTGCCTCTATGTTGGGTTTCACGTATTACGGAGGAGAGAACCTGAGGGTTGGATCGCGTTGTTTGGCAGCGCGAAGGAGAGACACGCATAGGGAGTTAAAATCAAGGTTCTTATCTTTTTTTGAAGAAACAGAAGGATGGGTCGGGTTAAGTTGTTTGGAACATTGAAAAATAGTTGAAATTAGGAATGGGTAGGGTTTTTTGTGCTTGGATCGGGTTCAGGGAATAAGGTAATGGGCTTCATAACCTTAAAACGTTTGGGATTGCTGGAAGTCAAGATATGAGAGGCCCAAAATGGTTTTGAAGTCATGGCTCATTAAAAACATAATTTGGCCAAGTTGAATTAATTTAGCAAATCTTGGCTAGAATTTAAGATACAATATATTAAGATTAAATAATAGATGAGCTTCATAACCTTAACAAAATAAAATAATTACCCTAATTATAAACAAAATAATTTTAAAAATACACTATTATGTAACTAAAATAGTTGAAAAAACTCTAAGCAGAACAAAAATTTTTTAGGCGATTTTGAATATTCATAAAAATGTTAATTATATAAATAAGTATGTAATAACGTAAATTATATGTATTATCTAAAATTATGAAAAAAAAGTATAAGATTAATTTATAATTGCTTGAAAAATCTTTGAAACTTTATAAAATCTAATTATTTCAAATTGTTCAGAATGAAGATTCTCATTAATTAATTATTATTGGGGAGGGTCAAAATTTGGTGTCAACAACTGTCTCTCATTTTACTTAGACTGGTGCAAGAAATTCAAGGAAAATGAAGTTGACCAAGCTAATTTTGACCGACCATTTTTAGGAAAGGGATTTTTGTACGAACTTTAGCAATTATGGCCGAACACGGAGATAGATTTCCTACATATGTTAGGCTATATGAGATATTGGTCCACTTGTAGTTCAATACATGATTTTGAAAGAATTCAAAGGCCACCCTGAAACTGAATCATGAAGTGACCAACATAATCAGGAGTAATATTTAAGAGTGAATGCTATAATACAACCAAGTTTTCAAAATTGAGTCCGCCTACATATCCTTACACCTAAGAATCAGGTTGTTTGTAGTCTGATTCAATCGGTTGAAAAAAAATCTATTATGCAAGATAACCTTCATTCTAGAAGAGTGACAAATAAGTCGAGTATGAAAAAGAGGCTTGCAACCTCGTAGTCATTAATGTGGTGCACTTCACACCCATAAATAAGAACTTACACTGACATAATTTCTAAAGCTCTCGGTGCACTCTTACTCTGATGAGAAAGATTCCTCTAGTGAAATCCAAAATTTCTAGATGCTAAACTGAAACCAAGAAATCCCAAGAAAAACCACATGTGTTTTGATAAAGGTGTGGTTTGAATGTGGTGAAAGTCGCTCCTCATCTCGTGTTCTAAGAGTTTGACACTCTCTTTGGACTATGTTCCATTTCGCTGTTATGAAAAAGTTCCACGTTGTGCCACATCCTTTTGATGTTTTTGCACATGTGGTCTATTTTGGAGAATTAATCCTTTTGGATGCTCTCGATAGAGACTGAGATAAATCTCATTAGCATAAAATGCAATTCAAATGGAAGATAGTGTTTTTTACTGTGTTGACACTTGATCACTCTCCTTAAGCATTCGATGTCAACTCTATTGGGTCTGACGTAAAGCAAATAAATCTTATATCTTATGTTTTCAATATAATATTCAATGTACTCTCTTTTGGTGCCAAAGTAATAAAAGGTTGATGTAGTGCAGATATTTCTCTCGATGTCGTCTTTCATGATTCTTTTGGTGTTACTCTTGCCAAATAAAAGATACAGTTGATGTTGATGGGTAAATATTACTCTGTGTATACACGATTTCCTTTTTTTTTGTCAATTCATGATTCCTTTTGTGCGATGCATGGATTCCCTCTCTTACAATGCATGTCATTTTTTCGCGATTCATGAATTTGTTTCTCTTGAAATGCATGATTTCTTTCCGCGATGAATGAATTTCTTTGTCTTGCTATCCATCAAATCTTTTCCGCGATGTATGGATTCCCTCTCTTATAATGCATGACCTCTTCTCACGATGCATGACATTTTTTGCAATGCATGAATCTCTCCTCCCGGTGCATGACATTTTTCTCGCAATGCATGAATATTTTCTTATGCAGCATGAATATCTTTTGGCGATGCATGACATTTCTCAGAATGCATGAATATTTTATCTTGATGCATCAATATCTTCTTGCTATGCTTGAAATATCAAACAATGCATGAATAATTTCTTGCGATGCATGAATATCTTCTCGCAATGCATTACATTTCTCGCAATGCATGAATATCTTGTAAACGATGCCATCCTTGGTACCAAATTAAGATAGTGCTTCAATTGAAAAATATCGGTATATTTTAGGTGCCTTCTAGATAGTGATATCATCTCAATTGACAATACGGTAAAATGACCCTCCAGGTAGTGTATCATCTAAATTGACAATATGAATAAAATTACCCTACGGGTAGTGTATCATCTCAATCGACGATGCGGTAAACTGACTCTTCATTATCATGTTTGATAATATGATGCAGATAACGTCCTCGATGAAAAATCATAAAATATCTTTCTCGGCCTTTTCATTGGATCCATCCTTGAACATAGTTGGATGTTTATTATAGGCTTTATGTTGTCGAGAATTGAATGAGATAATGATATTCATGTTCCAAAGTCTTCGAAATAAGCAGTGTAAAATATTTCTTGCAACCACAAAAAAAATTGTAAATTTTTGGGAGGTCTTCGCCTTTCACCTCTACATATTCGTCGGATGGCGGAATATACTCATTTAGAGATACACGTATAATCGTGAATACATAGAAAAAATTTTAGTTTTAAGATGAATTGATATGTGTCGATCTCATCGGTTGTGTGCTGCTTGTCGTGCAATCTTCGATTTATTTTTTGAACTTCCGACTCTTGATAGATAAGACAAAATATTTTATGCAAAGATAGATGAAATATAAAGGAGAACTTTTAGGAAAATAGATTTTCAAAAGTAGCTTTTGGAAAAGGTCACTGCCAAGTGTCATGTCACATCAAACTTAGCGGATTTCTTTGAGCATGATGCATGGAGGTCTATATGATTATTTGTTGAAAAACATTCAAGATTGCTCTATATTCCGATAAACCCATGTTGAAATTTTGAGGCCATCCTCAAAATTTCTATCCTGGTTGACGGTACTGGCTTATCTCTAACTGACGGTATTGGCTTATTTCTATCCCAGTTGCAAATCTCAAAGTAACATCAGTCTCGACTTGTTTAGGAAATCTTCTTCTCAAGAATTTTTGAGTCCCCCTCTAAAAAAAATTCCCAATTTCTATTATAAAGGAAAAATAGGAATCTTACAGGAGATATGACTGAACCCTTGTGGCTTCGACGTATCTTGTTGAGGCAAAAAATCATGTCAAATGTAGTTCTCCTTTAAAGGTTAACAACAAATAAGAGTTTTACAAAGAAATCAACCGAGGCCGATATAGGCCGCCTACGTATCTCATTCTTGCGAATTCAGGTCAAACATAGTTCAAATACAAAGAAATATTAAAAAGGATAAATGGAGTGACTGAGGCGACATAGGACGCCTACGTATTTCATTCCTGAGAATTCACGTCAGACGTAGTTCATTACAAGACGTATAAAATTTGAACAAAGTAAATATAAGAAAATAGAACCAATACAAGGAAATAACAGAAATACAAACTGGAGCTTCACACATAATATTTCTTGACAACATCTGAGTTGATCGGTTTCGGCGATGCGGTGCCATCCATCTCTGACATGGTGAAAGGACCTCAAGATAATACTTTGTGAACCATGTAAGGTCCTTGCCAATTCGGTGAAAATGTCCCATTGTACTAATCCTGATGAGGAAAACGCGTTTAAAGACCAACTGATCGATTTTGAATATTCTCGATCTGACTCTCTTGTGGAAAACACAAATTGACTATGAAAAACAGCAATCATTCTCTTCTCATTGATCAAGGTAACTGATCAATCTGCTTGCGGACCCATTCATCATTAGATAACTCAACTTCTTGAATGATTCTCAAGGAAGGTATCTGAACTTCAGCAGGTATGACTGCCTATGTTTTGTAAACTAATAAGTATGGGGTAGCTCCAATTGACGTTATAATACTTGTTCGGCATCCCAACAAAGCATATGGAAACATCTCATGCCAACCTCGGTGATTTTCAATCATTTTTCTCAAAATCTTCTGGATGTTCTTGTTGGTGGCATCCATGGCTCCATTCTTCTAAGCACGATAAGCGGTTAATTTACGGTGAAAAATCTTAAATTGCTCACATATATCTCTCATCAAGTGACTGTTCAGATTTGGACCATTATCTGTAATGAAAGATTCTGGTACTCCGAACCTATATTTTAGATTGTTGTGAAAAAAATTATCTACAACTTTCTTGGTCACCGATTTGTACGAAGTTGTTTCTACTCATTTTGTGAAATAGTCAATGGCAACCAAAATGAATCTGTCTCTGTTAGAGGCGGCTGAATCTATTGGACCAATGATATCCATGCCCCAAGCTAGGAATGGCCAAGGTGAACTCATACCATTGAGTTTTGAGGAAGAACTCCAATTAAATCATCGTGCACTTGACGTTTATGACATTTCTGCACAAAGTTGCAACAATCATACTCTATATTCCTCCAAAAATAAACCGGCTCGAAGGATTTTCCTTGATAGAATGAGTTCATTCATGTTATTACCACAAACTCCAGTATGTATTTGTTCAAGAATCTTTTCAGCTTCAGCAGCACCAACACATTTGAGAAGACCTAAATCTGGAGTCCTCCTATAAAATATTTCCCCACTTAGAAATAAATTAAGAGCCATACGGCGTATCGACTTCTTTTGGTTAAATGTCGCATTCTCAAGATAAGTCAGATCTCTAAATATTTCTTGATATCAAAATAACATGGAAAACCATCTGGTTTTGCTTCAACATCTGAACAACGCGCTGGCTGCTCCTTTACCTCTATATCTAGAGGATCAATATAACCTTTATTCGGATGTTAATCATTGAGGCGATGGTTTCAAGAGCAACATCTAACTCATTCTGTGTTTGGGAGTGTGTCTGAACTCAATCTTACAAAATCTTCTACACAACTTCTGTATATATTGCACGCACAATGTAATCTTCGGTTCTTTCACGGGCCATTTTCCTTGAACCAGATGAATCAATAAATTAGAATCTCCCATAACTAGAAGCTCATGAACATTCATATAATGCAAACCAAGAATGCATGCTTCATATTTAGACATGTTGTACGTGAAATTAAATTGGAGTTTAGCTGCCATAGGATAGTGTTGAACGGATTTTGATACAAATATCATTCCAATACCTCTTCCTTAGTGATTTTCCACTCCATCAAAGCATACTCTCCAACCCTAGTATTCTTTTGAAATGTATTCACAAACAAATGATACCTCTTTATCGGGGAAATAAGTGTTAAGCGGTTCATACTCTTCAATCGACAAGATTCCGCAAGATGATCAGCAAAGGCTTGTGCTTTTATTGCCTTCTGATCACCTACACAATATCAAATTTACTCAAAAGCATTTGCCAGTTGGACAAATTTCAGGTTGGCATCGCCTTCTAGAAATTATACTTCAACGGGTCCATCCTGGAAATGAGGTATGTGGAATAAGAAGACAAATAATGTCTCAACTTTTGAGCAATCCAAGTCAAAGCACAACTATCCTCTCTAAAAGAGTATAACGAGACTTTTATGGAGTGAACTTCTTACTTATGTAATAAATTTCTAGCTCCTTCTTCCCCATCTCGTCATGTTGACCAAGCACAATTTCACATCCCGAAACCATATCCTAGAAGTTAAGGCCAATCTCATATTGCAACTGGCGTACTTGACCTCATGGAGGTCTTGTACAAGCCCATACATATCATTCATCGCATATAAATAATGACAAGTAGTTCGGAATTAAAACTTTTGACAAAACATTTCATAGTCTTTAAAAAATCTTTCACATAAATTCATAGGAAATACTAAGTCTCAATCTCATCAATCTTAGACACGAGAATACTCTTGGACCATGTCCCAGACACAATACCAATAAAAAATACTTAGTCTATTACAATACATCAATAAGAATTATAAAAGACATCTATATATGCCCTCGAATCAATTAAGGAAATACTTCTACTTCACTTTAAAGATGCTACGATCCAAGTCTTCCTTCCCAAATGTCCCTCACCTACCAAAAACTATAGAGATAGATAAAAGCATGGATTAGTGTAACCACATGTACTTAGTATGGCATAATGCATAAAAATTATGAAAACGGACACTTATTTGAAATATGCATCTTTTTATTTAAAAGACATATTATAATCATAAGTGTTTTATCCAAAATCGGGAATGTATTTGCTTTTTGAAGTTGTTTTCGATTTTTTATAGTGTAGCCACTTAATTTTGAAAAAAAAGTAAGAAAACATTTGATTTCAAAAGACATAACAGAATAATCTATTGAAAACAATTAAAGCAGTTCGGGGATTCATATTAATATCTTAGTAAGGTTTGAAAGCAACTAAGATATTCCACTAACCTACGGTTCTGGAAATGTAAAATTTTTTTCTTATAAAATTAATGAGATCTTCTTTGAAAATGAAACGTTGATTTTATTATATAGTTGAGACTTGTCAAATTTTAATTTTATTATTTTTTTGAGTGATTTTAAACTTGTGATTAAAACAAGGTAGTGTTTGCGAGGATTTGTGAGTTTCTAACCTTAAAACTAGAGGCAATCAAAAATAAATAAGAGATAAGTAAAAAGAGAGGGAGAGAGAGAGAGATTGTGTCCAAGTCCGAGTTTTCTGTATGCCTTGACTGGAATTTAGACCCATTTTCTTTTGGGTCTTTGACCCGCTTGTTTTGTACCTGTCCTAGGCTAATCAGAAAATAATACAAAGCGATAAGGGCTTCGGCCCTTTTACATAATAAAATACAACAAAATAAATAAAATAAAATAATGATGGGAATTCTGCCCAAACTCTTCTATTTTTGACTCGCGTCACTCGAGGTTTTCATCCTTTGGATTTGCACACCGATTTCGGACTCGAAATGAATGAGACGGAGTCCCCTTGGCTCGAGGAGAAACACATGGGGATAAATGAAGGTGGAATGGGGTGAACTCATCCCATAATTCATGCAGAAGACAGAGAATAAAACAAATAATAAATGGCTAAAGCAATATGGACGCGAAATAAATTTTTATTGATAGTAACGAAGGATAACAAAGTATAAATTTCATGTTGTTGGAAATTGATCGACATACACAATTCATATTCCCAAGTCTTTGACATAAGTGATATAAAATGATTAATGCTTTAGAAAAACTATTGATTATGTGGTGGTCATCTCCTCCTTTGACTTCTCCGTATTCATTCATCGGAAGAATTTGCCAATTTCAAAGCAAAGCTATAAACCTGCGTCCACAGAAAAATTATTAGATTTAAAAATGAACTGATCTTTGTCAATTTCTCGATCTCCGGTTGATTTCCCGATCTCCCAACTCTTAATAGATACTACAAAGTATTTTATGCCAAAAAAGTAAAACATAAAAAGGGAATTTAAGAGAGAAGTGAACTTTTAAGAAAGAGTATCTTAAAAAGTTCACTGCCAAGTCATGTCATATCAGGCTTAACAAACTTCTTTGAGTCTGATGCATGGAGGTCTATTTGATTATTCGTTAGGGAGTTTCCAGAGTCGCCTCGGACTTGTAGATAGATCCGTGCTGAAATTTTGAGGCCACCCTCAAAATTTCTATCCCAGTTAACTGTCTTGCTTATCTTTCCTTTGTAGATCGCGGAATTTTTGAGATCTTCTAAAAAATTTTGTCCCAATTGCAAATCTCGAAACATCTTTAGCCTTGACTTGCTGAGGAGAATCTTCTTCTCTAGAATTTTCGAGTCCCTCTCAAAAAATTTGTCCCAGATTCTATTGTAAAGAGGAATACAAATCTTACGGGAGATATAACCGAACCCTTGGGGCGCATACGTATCCCGTTGAGGCAGGAATCAGGTCAAACATCGTTCCCCTCTCAAAGGTCGAAAAAATTTAGGAAAATTACAAATAAACCGACTGAGGCCGACATAGGCCGCCTACGTATCTCATTCTTGAGAATTCAGGTCGAACGTAGTTCAAATACAAAGAAATACTAAAGAGGGATAAATTAGATGATCGAGGCCGACATAGGCCGCCTACGTATATAATTCTTGAGAATTCAGGTCACACGTAGCTCGTTACAAAGGGATAAGATTTTAGCGAAACCAATACAAGCAAGCAGAATGATTACAAGTAAATAACAGAAATGCAAACGCAGCTTCACACATAGTATCTCTTAACAACGTCCAAGTTGATATGTTTAGGACATACAGTGCCATCCATCTCCGACAGGACCAAAGCACCTCTAGATAATACTTTACGAACCATGTAAGGATTTTGCCAGTTTGGTGCGAACTTTCCTTTTTACTCGTCTTGATGAGGAAAAATACGCTTAAGAACCAACTGACCTACTTTGAAAATTCTAGCTCTTACTCTCTTGTTAAAGTCACGAACCATTCTCTGCCTATATAATTTACCATGACAGACGGCAACCATTCTCTTATCAACAATCAAAGTTAGTTGATCAATCCGCTTGCTGACCCATTCAACATTACTTAGCTCAGCTTCTTGGAAGATTCCCATACACGGTATTTCAACTTCAGTAGGTATGACTGCTTCTGTTCCATATACTAGTAGGTATGGAGTAGAACCAGTAGATATTCTGACAGTTGTTCGATAACCTAGTAAATCATATGGTAACATCTCATGCCAACCTCGATGCTTGTCAATCATTTTCCTCAAAATCATTTTGGTATTCTTATTGGCGTGTTCTACAGCTCCGTTCATTTGGGGATGATAAGCAGTTGAATTCCAATGAGTGACCTTAAACTTCTCACATATCTCTCTCATCAAGTGACTATTGATATTCGCACCGTTATGAGTAATGATGGATTTTGGCACTCCAAATCTACAAATCAGATTGTTGCGAACAAAATCAGCCACCACTTTCTTGGTTACCGACTTGTGTGAAGCTGCTTCCACCCACTTGGTGAAGTAATCAATGGAAACCAAAATGAATTTGTGTCCATTAGAAGCGGCTGGCTCTATCGGACCGATGACATCCATGCCCCAAGCTACAAATGGCCAAGGTGAACTCCTAGCATTAAGCTCGTGAGGTGGCACTCAGATCAGATCACCGTGCACCTGACATTTTTGTACAAACTTGCAACAATCATTCTCTATAGTCATCCAGAAATACTCGGCTCGTAGGATCTTTCTTTACAAAGTCATCCCATTCATATGCGTACCACAAACTCTAGCATGTCTCTGTTCAATCAGTTTCACAGCTTCAACGGCATCAACACATCTGAGAAGACCTAAGTCTGGAGTCCTCTTATACAAGACTTTTCCACTTATAAAGAAATAGAGAGCTATACGGCGTATCGACTTCTTCTGATTGGACGTGGAATCTTCGGGATAAGTTGCAGACTCCAAATACTTCTTTATATGAAAATACAAAGGTAAACCGTCTGTTTTTTCTTCAACATGTGAACAATGAACTGGATGTTCTTTCAACTCAATATCCTGAGGATCAATATAATATTTGTCCAGAAGTTTAATAATCAAAGTGATGGTGTCAAGAGCATCGCCAATTCATTCTGTATTCTGGGAGTATGTTTGAACTCAATCTTACGAAATCTTTTGCACAACGTGTGCACATATTGTACGTAAGGTATAATCTTTGGGTTCTTCACAGCACATTCTCCTTGAACTTGATGAATCAAAAAATCTGAATCTCCAATAAACAACAACTCGTAGACATTCATGTCTATGGACATTTTCAAACCAAGAATACAGGCTTCGTATTCGGCCATGTTGTTTGTTCAGTTAAATAAGAGCTTAGCCGCCATGGGATAGTGCTGACCAGATTGTGACACTAAGACTACTCCAATACCTTTACCTTGATGATTTGCTGCTCCATCAAAGAATAATCTCCAACCTTGATACACTTCAGAAATTTCTTCACCTGCAAATGACACTTGTTCATCGTGAAAATAAGTCTTAAGTGGTTCATACTCTTTATCAACGGGATTTTCTGCTAGATGGTCAGCCAAAGCTTGTTCCTTTATTGCCTTCTGAGTCACATACACGATATCAAACTCACTCAACAGCATTTTCCATTTAGCTAACGTTCCGGTCGGCATCGCTTTATGGAAAATATACATCAATGGATCCATTTTGTAAATGAGATATGTAGTATACGAAGACAAATAGTGTCTCCACTTTTGGGCAAGCCATGTCAATGCACAACACGTTCTCTCCAACAAAGTGTAACAAGACTCGCATGGAGTAAACTTCTTGCTTATATAATAGATAACCCTTTCCTTCTTTCCTATCTCGTCGTGTTGACAAAGTATGCATCCGAATGCATCATCTGAGACAGAAAAGTATAGCAACAAAGGACTCCCTTCTCGCGGAGTAACCAATACCGGTGTATTTGACAAATAGTTGTTGATAGCATCAAAAGAAGTCTGACACTCTTCAGTCCACTTTATCGGGCCGTCTTTCTTCAACAGCTTGCAAATAGGCTCACACACCACGGTTGATTGAGCTATAAATCGACTGATATAGGTTAACCTCCCTAAGAAACTCATCACCTCGTTTCTCGTCTTCGGTGGAGGCACCTCTTTAATTTCTTTAATCGTAGAATGGTCGAGCTCAATACCCCTTCTGTTGACTATAAATCCCAACAACTTCCCGACTGGAACTCCAAAAGCTCGTTTGGCGGGATTCAGCTTCAAGTTGTAACGATGCAAACAATCAAAGAATTTCCTTGGATGTGTCAAGTGGTCCAAACTCTCACGAGACTTGATTATGACGTCATCCACGTACAATTCAATCTCCTTATGAATCATGTCGTGAATAATGGTCGTTGTAGATCTCATGTAGGTGGCACCCACATTCTTAAGGCCGAACGGCATCACCCTGTAGTGATATATACCCCAAGCCGTAATGAAATCCATTTTTTCTGCATGTTTCTCATCCATGAGAATTTGGTAATAGCCTGCGTAACAGTCAACAAATGACTGCATTTCATGTCTTGCGCAGTTATCAAAGAAAATATAATTTTTTGACGACGGAAAATTATCCTTTAGTCTAGCTTTGTTGAGGTCTCTATAGTCGACGCAAATCCTAATTTTCCCGTCTTTCTTGGCGACCGGAACAACATTTGCCAGCCAAGTTGGATATTGTGTCACTTCCACCAATCGGGACTCTATTTGCTTGGTGATATCTTCCTTAATCTTCAAACTCAATTCAGGCTTGACTTTTTGAGTTTTTTGTTTCACCGGATCCAACCCTGGGTTAATAGGCAGCTTATGAGATACGACATCGGTACTCAACCCTTGCATGTCACCGACTTCCCAGATGAACACACCAGTACATTCAGTAACAAAATGCATTAGGCCTTCTTTCTGAGCTTTATTTAGGTGGATACTAATCTTAATTTCTTTGACACATTTTGGATTTCCCAAATTCACTGTTTCTGTTTCCTCTAGATTTGGTTTATGCTGATGCTCGAACTGCAAAAATTCTTCAGCGACATAATATGGTTCCCCACTTTCTTCTTCATAATCATCAACCTTGTCGTCACCTGCCTCATTTTGTTCATTTAGCTCGTGACTTGACATGACATTGGTAGGTCTGTAACTCATGTTACTGAAATCATAAATAGACAAAATTAGGAAGTAAGGTATGACAAACGACTAAATAAATAAAGTTAAAAACAAAGAGGCATTCATTTAAAAACAATGCAAACTCTGGCCATGGCATGGGGCATGTTGCCTTTTAGGAACATCACAATGAAAATTTGAAATTTTAAAAGTTTAGAAAATGCAAAATGGTGGGTCTCGGTCCTCTTCCGGACTACCACCGATTTTAATGTGCATGAAATGACGCCTTTCAACCAATGAGTTCAGGGTATCAGGATCAGCGTGGAGGTCCAGTTCTGCAACACCTCCCCTGGCTCAGCATCGCGAATACCAGCTAGCTTAACCCCTTCCTCGACAACAACATCGATCTCCTCGAACAAGTCACAGATTCCTTCCCTAAGGTATTCATGCTCGGCATACTCCCGGATTGGAAAAGATTGATACAGATGTGGGATCGGCTTAGTTAAGGCTTGATCGTTTTTCTTCTTCACCTTCATGTCATCATCTGTGGGGATGTACCCCAAACCATATTTGGATCCCTAACGAGGACCGAAACAGTCTCAATAATTCCTTGAGAATCTTTTCTTAATCCGAATCCTGGCTCAAAACCATTATGCAGCATCACAGTGGCTATTATATTGTATACGGCAGACATGGGTGTCTGTGTGTCCAAGTCTTCGCCGATGGAATTCACCCGCTCTACCGTGTAAAAGTGTGTACCTCATCATATCTAATCAATGATCGGCACCTGTCTGCCAAGGTGACTCCTCTCTCCATGAATAAACAGCTCTTCGTTGTTCCACACGAGTTTTATCATCTGATGGAGAGTAGAGGGGACGACTCCAGCCATATGGATGAACGACCTTCCCAGGAGAAGGTTGTAACAGGTATCAATATCAAATACTTGAAATTGCTCGTTGAATTCTGCGGGGGCCATTTGAATGGTCAAATTCACTGCTCCTAATGTGTATCTTTGAACCCCATCAAAGTCTCTCACGTTGACCTGGTTTTGCTCTAGTTTACCAAGGTCAAACCTTAGCTGCCTCAACGTTGACAACGAGAAGATATTCATACCAGATCCATCATCTACTAGGACGCGGTTGACAACCTTTTCGCGGCATACCACAATGATGTGTAATGCCTTGTTGTGAGATCTCCCCTTGATAGGCAGCTCATCGTCACAAAAATTGATTCGGTGCCCTCAAATAACCAGGTGAATCATTGCGGCCACGTTATCGCTGCTTGTGCCCATGGGTACGTATGCATCATCAAGAGCTTTTATTAAGGCCTGCCTGTGGGTATTGAGAGCTCATCAGCAGGGCCCATACGGATATCTGAGTTGGAGTCTTCTCAAAATTCTTGACGATGGAATAATTCTTTTGTTGCATCATTTTCCAAATTCTTCCGCTTCTCCTTCGCTTATCGGCATTTTGGCCTAATCCTTCTTCTGTCCTCCGAGAGCAATCTCGTCTGGAGTGTAAAACCTTCAAGACCTGTTCATGCCTTGAGCAGCAGCAGTCTCAATAACAAACTCAGGCTTGACGAGACTTTCTGACGGCACCGAGGCAACAGCCTTTGCAGGTGTTAAAATAACAAACTCTCTCTTTACTTTGACGCTTAAAGAAGCTACAGCTCCTTCCAAATCATCGTGAACGATGGGAGTAATCATCTTTGTTCAACACAAGTCTTCATTTGTCTCGAACATGTTGACATTGCTGCCTCCATGATTCGGCAACGGGTTTGTGTTGATATTTGGTGTCACCGGTTGGAGAGAGACTACCTCTTGATTAATCAGATCCTGAATTTTATGCTTGAGGTTGATACAATCTTCAGTATCATGCCCAACACTGTTGGAATGTTAAGCACAACTCTGATCAGGTTTGTAGAATTTTGAATTGACATCCACGGGTTTGGGCCCCATAGGATGGATGTATCCAGCCACAACCAGTCTCTCATACAGTTTTGTCCGCCTTTTAGCGAGTGTAGTAAAGTTACTTGAAGGCCTCTTCTCAAATCTGGGTCGGGTAGGGTCATAATTGCCTTGTTGAGGAGGAGGCACCTGTTGATAATTTCTAGTATTTGGACAGGAAGATTGACTTTTGGTATATGGATTTGTTTGGTAATTCGGCAATGGATCTTGGTGATTCGGAGGAGGATTTTGGCACAGTGGACCTTTGACTTGATAAACAGGAGGGGGTGCTCGGTAGATCGACTATACGTTAGCGTAGTTGGGAGCAACACCCTAGTAGGGAGATGGAATTTGGTAGGGTGGAGGATGATTTGGGTAAATGGGAGATGGACTTTGGTAATTGAGGGGTGGAATTTGATATATGGGAGCTTGGACGTTTAGATAAATGGAGGTAGCATTCTGATTATTGGGATGACTATATGGCGTATAACAAGATTGGTAGGACATTGGGGAAGGCCGAGAACGACCTTGGGAATATGATGAGCTTCTGGGGGTTTTCCTTCCACCGTATGAAATAGCAGCGACTTCTTCTCTTTTCATTCTCAATAACCTGAAGATCCAGGTGATGCGGCTACATGGACTATCATTCCTGATTTTAAACCGTCTTCGATAGTCTCACCAATCTTGACTATCTCAGCAAACTTTGCTCCAACGAGCAACATGATTCTATCATAATATTCCGGCTCTTGCACGCTCATGAACACTTCAATGATTTCTTTCTCTGTCATCGGTGGTCTCACACTTGCCGCTTCTTTTCTTTACCTATAGGTGAACTCCCTATATCTTTCAGTTGACTTTTGCTTCATCTTCTTCAAATAGTATCGATCGGGAACAATTTCTACTTTGTAAGCAAATCGATCGATTAAATCTTTGGCCAATGCATTCCAGCTGGGCCATTGTCTGGTTTCATGTGAGGTAAACCATTCGACAACTTCTCCACACAGGCTCCAACTGAAGAGACACATCAATAAAGCTTCGTCCCTTCCAACTCCCACGAGCTGGTCACAATAGGATCTCAAATTAGCCATAGGGCTTCCACTCATCCGAAGGTGTCAAACTCGGAATCTTGAACCCTTGTGGAAGGTCCAAATTTGGGTGGATACACAAGTCCTAATAACTAAGTCCTGTAATGTCAGGGATGCATTGTAGCTCCTTCATGGCCTTGTTCATCTCCTCTTTTATATTGACCCTTACATCTTTCTTTGCCCTCCATTCCTTTTCTTGTTCCTCGTAATGGTCCATATCAGAACTGTGCACATCATGCTCGACAGGGACAGGAACTTGGAAAGTGGCTCTCTTTGTTAGGGGTGGAGCTACAGAGGGACTTTGAGCATTTTGGGTGGTTTGGTAATTCTATGGGTAGGTCTGAGGATTGGTGTTCTGATTTAAATGGTGATAGGGTGCGTGGGGATTGTATTGTAGTTCTGGTTTGGGTTTTGATTTTGTGGCGGTGGAGCGGTTTGATGGTGAGTATTTTGAGGATGGGGCGGTATTTGAGGATGGTTGTTTTGAAGAGGAAATGGATTTTTGTAGGATGCTGAAGCATATTGTGAATTTTGGGTAGTCAGATCTATAACCGTCGGATTCGGAACAGGTGTAGATGGCTGGTTCTGAGTTGGATCAGTATTTGAGGAAGGGAAGTAGATTGAAGGCCTCCCATCAGCGAAGTTAGTAGAAAATCATGGTGGAGGCAGATCCTATCTCTGTTGCATTTCCACCCTCATCTCTGCAATCTGCTGCATCATCAACATAATCACTAAGACTCACTTCTTCATTATTATCCCCCATAGCTGCCTTTCCTCTGTCTAAGCTTTGTCTAGGGAAGGAATCTGCGGGACCTTTTGATCTAGTGAAGTAAGGATGATCTGCCAGCTTTTGATCGACACATAACAGTTTCACAGTACCTGAGAAGGAAAACAACTCAAAGGCAGATTTGTCAATGCGGATTGAGAGTACAAAATGCATCATATCACACAGAGGGCAAATAAACACACAAGTTACTTTATTTTACGATATCTTCAACCCACGAGTGAGGGAAGAAAACATATTTTTTTAAACAATCAAGAGCTTGCCTGTTTTATTTTTGGACGCTATCTCAAAAAGGATAAATCACGTTGAGAAGGTATTCTTGCAGCTGTTTTTTATGTCTGTTGATCCGGTCTTCGTATCTTCTCGTAACATGGAGGGGAGAATGAAAAATTTTAAGGATAGGGTCCAGTCCAAGGAAGGCTGCCTACGTATCTCATAAGGAGAATTTAGGCCCAACGTAGTTCGAGTACAAGATAAAACATTTTCATTGATTCGTTTATTACGATTAAAAGGAAATTAAAAGGCAACAATAGAGACTTTAAAAGATGAAATGATGACGACACGTTAGTCATTTCTCTTCTTGTTGCAGCATTAGCCTCCTCCTTTCAGACGACCTAGGAATGGAGGTTTGTAGAAGATTTCCTCGTCGTCGTCTTCCTCAGTTGCTTCAGGGTGAGCATTGTCGGGACCACTATTGGCTCCTTGCTCATAGACGGCGTATTTTTTGCCAATTTTCCGAATCTTATTAGTCATGTCGCTATGGAAGGCTTTGTTTTTCTTCCTCAGTGCAGTCATTCTCTCTCTCATGGAGGCAAATTCTTCCATTTCCACTGTCAGCTCCTTGTCGAGTGACATGATTTTAGCTAATAGAGCAGCGGTCTCTGAATCTATCCTCGCCTCTCTTGCTTCTCTTTCTTGCACTTACAACCGAAGCATGTCCAACTTCTCTCGCAATTCCTCTGTCTCCATCTCAACATATTTCTTTCTTTTTATGTTGATGCGAGGTCCTCATCCAATGTCACGGTTGCAACTTTGTAGATTGTGGTGGCCATGTCAACTCTGAGCCCCTCCTCTTTGGCCTCTTGAATTTCCCGAGTGATACATTCAATCTTTCTTTGTAGTTCTTCTTTAGTGAGATCCATGTGGATGTTCTTACCTTTGTCCATAGCAGTGATTTTGCCTTTCCTGAGACGGTAGAGTAATGTTTTAGGATTTGTGGTATAGGAGGTAGTCTTTTGAGTGAGAAACTTGAGACTTGGAAATTTTGGTCGAACATTTTGTAATAGTGGCTTCTGTATATTCTTTGGGAATTTCAAGATAAGAGTGGGTTTACGGTATCCTCATTCATAGCAACATAACACACAAGCAGTTAAACTCATATTTTTCATCCTAATCATGCATGTGACCCTTTGTACCAAGGGTAGGCCTAGCGATCTGAAGGATGTATTGCGTCATTTCAACAAATAGTTGTATCCCCAAAATAAACTTCAGTAAATATCATAGAGTTCATTACATAATTTTAAATCAAACGGGGTACATTTAAGGAGGGGGATGTGATGCAAAATACAAATAGAAAACAATCCCACGCAGGGGAGTCAAAATGTTGATGGGTCGGCTCCTCTTCTGGCCTTCTCTACTTCTTTGCAGATGATACACTTGCTAGTGAACATGGAGACATTAAACACATATAGGATATTCAAGTAATGGTCTTTGACAAGACCTAGGAACTCCAATTAACACCTTCAAAGCCTATTGTGCAATGTCTAGATAGCGTCTCATACCACCACCTAAACTTCATAGAACTTCTTTAATGATAATAGGTATTACATATGATGATAATAGGAAATAACCGACATAGACCATGATAGCAATACATGGTATCTCAAGATCTAACCTACTTTGATGAGGGTGTTCTACTTTCCAATAGTAGAACTTAGACACATCCCATGTAGGCACATGGTTAAGGAATATGAAGGGCATGCTCTATAATCTAGTCTCATTCTTTAACTAGAACTACTTCCCTTACCATACTCACTCGATGCTAGCCTTCATTATCAAAGAGTAATTTACACTTAAGGTTCATATAAAGGGGTTCCATATCAAGTTCATAAGCCTATCACATTTACCCTACCAAAGAAAGGTCCACTAGGGCTACCCCACAATAGTGACAAGAAGCTTATCATGACTTTCCTAGGTATTAATATGCTGCCATTCCATCCAATTAACCTTATTTATATCATTCTTTTACTTTGAAGGATACCTTTACGGCGTACGACTTCAACATTCATAACCTTACCACTAGGTTCAAGGTTTCACATAAAGGACCCTCTTAATATCATTTAAGGTCACATGCCATTCATACATTAAAGACTAAGAGACTTTATCATTCTAATTCAAGACATCACATATTCACTTTCATACATATATCAAGCGAGGGACACAAGTTAACCAAGACAATACACCAAATATTTCCTTTAACTCATATTACATGTAATTATAGAAGACAAGACACCAAATATTTCACTTTAACTCATATTACATGTCATTATAGAAGCACATACAAATAAATTTTATGATATTTAATTCATCTTATACACTATCATATCATCATCAATATGACCAACATAGACTCATATAGTCAATTAGGAATAACCAGTCATCAACCCTAAGACTATACATACAAAGCCATAGTCATTGTCTAACATGATTACCTACATAACATCAATAGAAGAACACATATACTTTCACCTTGCTTATCATGTATATAGACATTATAATACTTCACATAATATTCTAAATACTTCAAATAGTTGCCGATCAAAACATAATTCTAGTCTAATAATCATAAAATAAAGGAAAAAGGGAAGTTTACCACCATTTCATCCTCTACACCTCAATCCAATGCCAAATCACCCAATTGAATATCACAAGGCCCTTACCCGTGGCCATAACCAACAATTCAATATAATTATAACAATATTCATGAACTAGGTCAAATTATGACATATTCATCAAGCTAATACAACCTAGATATCAATTGACTACAATTACTATATCAATCAATAGCCTATATGAAACTACAATTAGAATTCATAACATTAGATCAATATCAAGTAACCCATAACTTAGTCTAAAGCTAGGGTTCATCCAATTCATGGGTTCATGGTTATTGAGTTTAAAATCATCAATACATAAAAAATTCAATCCATAATAAATGTTTAAAAACCATTAATGCAAGAACCCATGGAAGATCATGAAATTGGACAATTCAACTTTGAAAGCTTTAGAAAACATCTTTGAAAGTTGGGATCCTTTATCAAGAAAGTTTCATGGATAAAAAATTATGACTCAATGAAGGTAATTATTAAATTTTATGAAGAATCTCCACTGAGTTCTTCAATCAATCGCTTCCTTGAGTTTTGGCTCCAATGGAGTGCTAGGGAATTTCTATGGGATTTGGGGTTTTGATTTGGAAGAATGAAATTTTCTAAGTGTTAAAGACTTACATACATGTTTAAAATACCAAAAAAGAACCCTTATAAACCGCCAAATCTCTTATTTGGAAGTGTATTAAATTTACAAGTTCACCCCTCAACTGACAGTGAACTGCACGCAGAGAGGATGTCCACCAACGGTGGCCAAACAACGGCCCGTCCCTTGACCAAAGGATCGTCCTGTTAGTCAACGGTTGGGGACTGAGGCTGGTTATTTGCCTCTCCTCTCCCATGGATAAGTTCCAAACAATGAAACCCTACCAATGGGACGTTGACTGACCCACTTGGCGTCGATTACCTCCGTGGTTTGGGTTGTCTTGGGCAGCCTTGGGCACCAACTTAGGTCCTTCCTCAACGACCCTTGGATGGTCCTTGGGGATGTTTTCCCCAAAGTTTTCAACCCAAAAATTATCACATAAAAATTTAGGACCTCTCATATGAATTTCATCCATAACAAACACGTAAAACGTAATGAAACATGCATAGACTCGCAAGGTCATTTCAAGGCAAACCTTTCAAACGTCATGGACGTTCTTAGACGCTTGACCTCCAAACTTCACGAAACTTGACACACTGGAAAAATATGCTATAATAAATCATTTAAGGACATTACAACCTAAGGAATAACACATTAACATATAGAAGCACATATGAGGCACATAGGTGACTTAGTCGTCGAACGTCTGAGTCGTCCCTTGACGTTTGACTTCAAATGCACCTAATCTGTTAGACACTGCATCAATACCATATTTTGTACCTATTTAGGACCTTAGTAAATCATTACAACCATGTTAGGATCTACTTCACCTACATCATTTTCGGGATCTCACATTCTCCCCCATTTGGACAAGATTCATCCTGAAATGACACTTGCCACTCTCCGAACACTTCCAACAATAGAGATTCAACTAGAAGCTCATATTCATACCATATAACACATTATCAAGAAGAAAAAATCCATTTCACATAATCAAGAGATACACAACACAAAAAGAAACTAAAAGTCAATTCTATAACTCATTATGTTAGAAAACTCACATGCTTCATTCAAAATAGCTTAACTCATTTTATATTAAATTTTATACTCATATAAATAAGTTCTAACCATATTGCAACAAGTTTTGACCAAGTAATAATTTACTCATATTTTGCAAATTTTTAACAATGAGCAGATTCCAAGCTACAGTGAATTAGGCAAATTCTCCAAAAATGTAACTTGTAGGCAATTCATGTTAAGAACATGCTAATATGAAAGGTAACATCATATAAAAATATCTTACAAGATAATCATGTCTTCATAATATGCACAATGCAAGAAGTTAATGAAATTCAATTTCAACAAAACTCCTAAACACCATGCATGTGCAACAAGCTTCTATGACTTTCTATCAATCTATTAACCATTCTCCCCCACTTAGAAGGAACTCATATCACTATAAGATAAATTCAAGGAATTAACTCATCATCATTATCACCCGGCTTCTCTCTTCTAGTCCGGAGTGCATACAAACGCCTCTTTGTTGGAGCATCATCTTTTGGAACACTAGGATTAACTTGCTTACCCTCTTTTCCTTTATAAGCAATGTTAAAATAATCTCTCACCTTCTGTCCTTCTTTACCACATCCATAGCAACTCTCGGTATCCCTTAAACACTCACCATAATGCCTCTTTCCACAAGTGACACATGTAGGCTTGACATTTTGAGAACCACCCCCTTTCTCCAATTTCACCTTAGCACTCCTAGGTTCTTCTTGAGTTTGAGACCTCTTCTTAAACCTAAATTGCTCTTGGTCACTAGAACCACTCCATTCAAGTTTCTAGACATCCTCTTAAGTTTAGACTCTTCAATTGATTGGGCATACACCATGATTCTAGCTAGGGTCATATCATCATGTAGCATCGCCATACGACATTCTTCCCTCACTAGATCGGCGACACCCGTCACAAAAGGACTAATCTAATCCCTTGGATTAGACACAAGATATGAGTCATATCTAGATAACATAGAGAAATTCAAAGAGTATTCCTCAATGCTCATATTGTCTTGCTTGAGATTGATAAACTCCTCTACCTTAAATTCCCTCCTCTCACGGGGAAAGTACTTACCAAGAAAAGCTTCCTTAAATTATTCCCACTAAATAGGACCCGACTCATCCAGCCTATTATCCTTCCATTAAGTGTACCAGATTTAAGAAGCATCCCTCAATTGGTACGTAGCCAACTCCGTCTTCTCCCTAGATATAACCCCCATAGCACTCAACACCTCGTACACTCCATCTAGGAACTCTTGGGGATCCTCTCCCACCTTAGAGCCAAGAAATATAAAAGGATTCATCCTCAGAAAATATAGTAAACAAGATGTCATAGTGCTCTCCATAACATTTAATCTAGGCACCATACTCAAATTCAGTTGAGTAGTCATGGCTCGGGCTAAAGCAAGCAAACCCTCTCTAGTATCACTATTACTAAACTCTAGGGTAACTACCAAAACATCATTACCTCCACCCACAATAGGGACTTTATCACCTTGAGTACCTTGAGGAACTTGCACAACCTTCTCAATTTCCTCAACTTGAAGAGGAATCTCCTCTTGCACATCATTCTCCTCAACTCTCCTAGCTGGTGTCTTCCTCGTATTCATCTTCCTAGAAACACAAGGAAAACCATAAGAAAAGAGTACTCATAACTTTTAATCTACGGCACGACATAGGAGTAGAAAAGAAAGGAAACTCTATCTCCCTATAACCTCTCACCCATAGATGTGTTGCGACTCACAATGATGGTCAAGACTCTACTAATAACGTGACTTGATGACACTTTTCAATTCCTAAAACTAATTTCATATCCTATGCTCTGATAGCAAGCTTGTCACATTCTAAAATCATACCCTTGAAGTTAGGGCCAATCTCGGATTGCAATCGGCGTACTTTACCTCTCGGAGGTATTGTACACGCCCTTACATATCATTCATCGCATATACATGATGAAAGTAATCTAGGATTAAAACTTTTCACAAAACTTTACATAGTCTTTAAAAACTCTTTCATATAAAGTCATAGGATATATCAAGTCTCATTCTCATCAATCTTAGATACGAGACACTTTTGGGAAACGACCCATAAACAATATGAATATAGAAATACTTAGTCTATTACTATACTTCGATAAGAAAAATAAAAGACATCTATATATGCCCTCGAGTTAACTCAGGACATACATCAACTTCACTTGAATGATTCTACAATCCAAGTATTACTTCCCTAATGCTCCTCACTTACCAACCACTATAGAGATATGTAAAAGCATGGATTAGTAACACCACATTACTAAGTATGGCATAATGCATAAAAATCATGCAAACGGACATTTATTAGAAATCTGCATATTTTCATTTCAAATTCATATTATAATAATAAGAATAACATTTATCAACTTAGAAACACATAAGATAAAAATTAATCAATTAATCACAATTTTTAGCCAACTTAATAGTCGGCTACATTCATTGTACAATGAATTACTTCACTGTTACAGTGAAGTGTTTGTTCTTCCTTTTTAACACCTTCTAGAATGTAGTCTTCTAATTAAAAGTTATCCTAAGACTCACTTAAGTAATACAAAGAGAGACCGCCCATACAACCTTCCTAAGCATACCGAAATAACCCTCAAGAATACTTACAATAAGACACACACATACTTACAAGACATCAAAACATCAACACATAGATAATATGACATTCTCATACCAAAAGCTATATAAAGACTTCATTGAGTAAATCAAGAAGATTATGTCCATCATTGACCTCTTCAAAACTACCTAAACAATCCTTAAGTCTTTCTAAGGTTAGATCATGTCCACATATTCAACAAAGTTCCCTAACTAGAGTCATTCTTTAGACTCATCTAGGTAAGATACGAAATGACCATTCCTAAGCCCCCTTCACACCTTAACTAGACAACCCTTAACTACTCTAGATAAGTACTTATTCATTTAACTTGTTTTCTTAACATAAGTCATTACATTCACTAGTTAATTTAGGAGATATTCAACACATAAGGACATTCAAGTAATGGTCTTGGAAAAAACCTAGGAACTCCAATTAACACCTTTAAAGCCTATTGTGCAATGTCTAGATAGCATCTCATACCATCACCTACACTTCATAGAACTTCTCTAATGCTAATAGGTATTCCATATGATCAGAATAGGAAATAACTGACATAGACCATGATAGAAAAAGATGGAATCCAAAGTTCTAACCTACTCTGATGAGGGTGTTCTACTTGCCAATGGTAGAACTTAGACACATCTCATGTAGGCACATGGTTAAGGAATATGAAGGGCATGTTTTGTAATCTAGTCTCTTTCTTTAACTAAACCTGCTTCCCTTACCATACTCACTTGGTTCTAGCCTTCGTTATTATAGAGTAATTTACACATAAGGTTCATATAAATGGGTCACACATCAAGTTCATAACCTAATCACATTTACCCTACCAAAGAAAGGTCCACTAGCGCTACCCCCACAATGGAGACAAGAAGCTCATCATGAATTTCATAAGGATTAATATGATACTCTTCCAGCCAATTAACCTTAAGTATATCAGTCCTTTACATAAAAGGATACCATTACGGCATACGACTTCAACATTCATAACCTTACCACCAGGTTCAAGGTTTCACATAAAGGACCCTCTTAACTCCATTTAAGCTCACATGTCATTCATACATTAAATATTAAGATAAATTAGAATCCTAAGTCAAGATATCACATATTCACTTTCATACATACATCAAGCAAGGGACACAAGTCAACCAAGACAAGTCACCATATACTTCACTTTAACTCATATTACATGTTATTCTAGAAGCACATATAAATAACGTTTATCATCTTTAAGTCATCATGTACATTATCATATCATCATCAATATGACAAACATAGACTCACATAGTAAATAATGAATAACCAATCATCAACCCTAAGACTATACACACAAAGTCATAGTCATAGTCTAACATGATTACCTACATAACATCAATAGAAGAACACATATACTTTCACCTTACTTATCATGTAGATAGACATTATCGTACTTCACATAATCATAAAATAAACAAAATAGGTCACATTACAACCACTCCATCCTGTATACCTCAATCCAATGTCAAATCACTCAATTCGATATCACAAGGCCCTTACCCATGGCCATAACCAACAATTCAACATAATTATAACAATATTCATGAAACTAGGTCAAATTACTACATATTCATCAAACGAATACAACCTCTATATCAATTTACTATAAATATTACTTCAATCAATATCCTATATGAAACTACATTAGAATTTATAAACATTATATCAATATCAAGTAACTCATAAATTAGTCCAAAACTAGGGTTCATCCGATTCATGGGTTCATAGGTTAATTAGATTAAAATCATCCATACACAAACAATTCAATATATAATCAATGTTTGAAAATCATTAAAATCATCAATACATTAACAATTCGGTCCATAATCAATGTTTAAAAACCATTAATGCAAGAACTCATGGTAGTTCATAAAATTAGACAATTCAACTTTGAAAATTTTAGAAAATATCTTTGAAAGTTGGGCTCCTTGGTGAAGAGAGTTTCAAGGATCACAAATCATACCTCAATGGATCTAATTCTTCAATTTGATGAAGAATCTCCACTGAGTTCTTCAATCCAACACTTCCTTGAGGTTTGTCTCCAATGGAGTTCTAGGGAATTTCTAACGGATTTGGGGTTTTGATTTGGATGAACAAAATCTTCTAAGTGTTAAAGACTCATGCATGCTTAAAATAGCTAAAATACCTCTTAAGAACCTCCAAACCTCTTATTTGGAAGTGGGGTGAATTTACAAGTTCACCCCTCAACTTACGGTGAACTACACGATGGGAGGCAGTCCACCAACGGTTGCCAAATGACGACTCGTCCCTTGACCAACGGACTGTCTTGTTGGTCCGTGGTTGGGGACTGAGGCTTGTCATTGTCCTATACTCTCCCATTTCTAAGTTCCAAATTATAATACCCTACCAACGGAGTGTCGACTGACCCCCTCGTCGTCGATTGCCTCCGTGGTTTAGGAAGCCTTGGGTATCCTTTGGTACCAACTTGGGTCCTTCCTCAAGGACCCTTGGAAGGTCCTTGGGGATGTTTGCCTAAGAGTTTCCAAGCTAAACATGATATTTACGAGTTTAGGACCTCTTACAGGAATTTAATAAAAAACGAACATGTTAAACTCAACGAAACATGCATAGACTCAGACGGTCGTTTCAAGGCAAACCTTTTGAACGTCATGGATGTTTTTGAACGTTTGACCTCCAAACTTCACAAAACTTGACACACTGCCTATAAATTCTATAATAACTCATTTAAGAATCTTATAACCTCATGAATCACATATAAATACATAGAACCACATATGAGGCACATAGGTGACTTGGTCGTCGAACGTCTTAGTCGTCCCTTGACGTTTGATTTCCAATGCACCTAAACTCTTATACACTCACTCAATACAATATTTTAGACCAATTTAGGACCTAATACCATCACAAAAGTAATTTTAGGATCTACTTCACCTAATTCATTTTTGGGATCTTACACATGCATTTGAATGCATAATCCGTGACAGGCAAATACAGAAACAATGACACCCTTCTCGCGGAGCAACAAAAATTGGTGGATTGAAAAACTAATTATTGATGGCATAAAAATAAGTCTAACATTCTTCATTCCACTTCGACAAAGAATATTTCTTAAACAACTTGAAGATAGACTCACACACCACAATGGATTGAGCTATGAACCGACTGATGTAGTTAAACCTTCCCAAGAAACTGATCACTTCCTTCTTCCTCTTCGGAGACGATAATTCCTGAATTGATTTTCTGGATGGGTCAAGCTCAATGATCAATTTGCTTACTATAAATCCCAAAAGTTTGCCGACTGTCACCATAAAATCACACTTGGCGGGATTTAACTTCAGGTTGTACCTACACAGAAAATAAGAGAACTTTCTTAAATTAGTCAGGTGATCCTAACTCTCGCATGGCTTTACTATGACATCATCTACATACACCTCAATCATTTTGTGAATCATTTTTTGAAAGATAGTCGTCATAGCCCTCATATAATTAGCACCGGCATTTTTGAGACCGAATGGCATCACCCTAATGATATACACCCCAAGGCGTAATGAATATTGTCTTTTCTGCATCTTCCTCATCCATCAAGATCTAGTGATAGCGTGCGTAATAATCCATAAATGAATGCATTTTATGCTTAGCACAATTATTGATCAGAATGTGAATGTTCAGTAGTGGAAAATTATCTTTTGGGCTTGCTTTGTTGAGTTCTTTGTAGTCAACACAAATTTTGATCTTCCCATATTTCTTGGTGACGGGAACAACATTGGCCAACCAAGTTGAATACTACATCACTTTGACTAATTGAGACTCGATTTGTTTGTTAATCTCTTCTATTCTTAAAAAACTTAACTCAGCCTTAAAATTTTGAGTCTTTGGTTTAACTATATTGAAACCTGGATTGATC
Source organism: Solanum peruvianum (assembly GCA_027705065.1). Taxonomy (NCBI): domain Eukaryota; kingdom Viridiplantae; phylum Streptophyta; class Magnoliopsida; order Solanales; family Solanaceae; genus Solanum; species Solanum peruvianum. The sequence continues at coordinate 15,556,668 of JAKWJD010001756.1, forward strand.
AGCAATTTATGGGACACCATATTCGTACTCAACCCTATTCTGTCGTTGTAGACCCAGTCAAATACATCTATGTATTCTCTAAGTAAAAGAATCAAGTCCTTTTTTGAGCTTCAGTTAGATAGACACTTATTTTGACCTCTTTTGTGCACTCCTTGTCTCTGAGATTCACCGTCTTATTTTCTTCCAAATTCAGCTTATATTGATTCTCAAACTGGCGAAACTCCTCAGCAACATATTCCGGTACCTCATTTTCTTCTTCATATTCTTACCTTCGTCATCACCTGCTTCATTTTATTTGTTTGTCTTGTGACATGACATGACTTTGGCAGGTTTTAAATTAATATTACTAAAATCATAAACAGACAAAGTTAGGAGAGTAAATATAGAAGATAAGTAAAAAAAACAAATTTCAATAAAAGAGGCTTTCATTAAAATTGATAAACAAAAGCAAACTTTGGCCATGGCTAAGGGCCATGTTGCCTTTTTAAATATTATAAGGGAATTTCAAAATTCAAACAATTAATGAAACTGTAAAATGGTGGGTCTTTGGCCTCTTTCGTGCTACCAATTATTTTAAAAATAGACATAAACAATGTCCTTTCTACCAAGATGTTTGGGGAATACACAGGGGTGTTAAGGTCCAATTCTGCAGCTGCTCCCTAGGTTCGGTATTGCTGATGCCGTACGTCTCAACCTCATCTTCTCTACTGCATCAATCTCTTCAAACATGCCCCTGATTCCTTCCCCAAGGCCATCATTGTTAGCATACTCTCGAACGAGAAATGGTTGGTACATATGAGGAATTAGCCTGGCCAATGCACGATAAATATTATTGTTTCATCTCTGTTTCATCATTTGTGGGGACGTACCCCAAACAAAACATTGCTCCTTTGACAGGAATTTGAATAGGCTCGACAATTCATTGGAAATTCTTTCCCAACCCAAAATCAGGCTCGAATCCATTATGAAGCATCAACGTAGCAATCATTTTGTATAGAGAGGGCGTCAAGGGTTGTGGAGCCAAATCTTCATTGGTGCCATTGACAAGTTCCACCGTGTAGAAATCACAGCCTTGAAAGGCTTCATCAATGATCGACACATGCCCATATGGATGAACGGCCTTCCCAAAAAAGGTTGTAGCTGGTGTTGATATCCGAAACCTAAAATCTGCATTGAACTCTAAAGAACCCATCTGAATGATCAAGTTTACCTCCCCCAACGTGTCTTTTTGCATCCCATTGAAAGCCCTCACATTAACTTGGTTTTGTTGAAGCTTCCCCAAGTCAAACTTAGTTGTCTTAGAGTCAATAGTGGGAAAATATTGAGACTGGATCCATCATCAACCAAGACGTGGTTTATAACCTTTTCTCAACATATAATGGTGACATGAAAAGCTTTATTGTGCATCCTCCCTCTGAAGGGCACCTCTTCATCGCAAAAGATGATTTGATGTCCTCTATTGACTTGGATGATCATGACCGCTACATTGTCACTGCTGGTGCCTACGAGAATATATGTGTCATCCAAATCTTTCATCAAGGCTTGCCTATATAGATGCGAACTCATCAACAAGACCTACACAAAAATGTAAGTTGGGGTCTTCTACAAATTATTCACAATTGAATAGTCTTTAGGCTGCATTTTTCTCAAAAATTCTTCACCCTCGACCTCACTTGTCAACCTCTTTTCTTTGTCCTTATTCTGTCCTCCATGAGCCAACTCTTCTGGCGTAAAATATCTACCGGACTTAGTCATACCTTGACTAGAAGCGTTCCAATCACAAACTTTGGTGGAGTGGGAGTTTCTATTGGAACCAAGGCAACAACCTTCTAAGGTTTCAAAATCACAAACTCCTTCTTCTCTTTGATGCTCAACAAAGCTATGTCTCTTTCTAGTTCATCATGAATGATCTAGAATATCAACTTTGTCATGCACCAGTTGTCATCTGCCTCTATCATATTGATAGTGACGCCCCCATTATTTGGCAAAGGATTATTGTTGACGTTAGGCGACACCGTTTGGAGGGAGACTACCTTTTGGTCGATCGAATCTTGGATTTTATGCTTGGGGTTAATACATTCCTCAGTATCATATCCAATGTTGTTGGAGTGATTTGAACACTTTTGATTAGGTCTGTAAAATTTGGAGCTAGTGTCCACCGGCTTGGGCCCTACTAGATGGATATAACCTGCCACAGTTAAATGCTCGAACAGCTTTGTTGAACTTTTGATGAGAGGGATAAATATTCTCAAAACATGGATAAGGGGGATCGTAGTTGCCTTTTTGAGGAGGAGGCATCTAAGATAATTTTGGACGTTGGGCTGGGGTGCTTGATATCTTGGGTAGGGATTGGTTTAACAATTTGGCAATGGAGCTTGGTAGTTTGGAGGGGTATTTTGGTAAACTAGAGTAGGTGCTTGATATATCTGGGGAAGCGTTTGATAGTTGGACTGCACGTTAGCACAATTGGGAGCGACACCTTGGTAATGATGAAGGGAAGTTTGGTGAGCTGGAGGGGAATTTTGGTAGATGGGAGATGGAATTTTATAATTAGGAGGGGGGTATTTTGGTACGCTGGAGGAGCATTTAGATAATAGGGGGAGGGGTATTTTGATAATCAACTCGTGTATAACAATCCTTGTAAGAACTTTGTGACGGTCGAGAACGACCTTTATATGAGGATGATCTCCTTGGATCTTCTTCCCCTCAGACGAGACAACAGACACATCTTCTATCTTTTTTTCAGCAAACCCAAGGATCCAAACGCAGCAACAACATGGGAAATCTTCTCGGTTCTTAATCCATCCTCAATGGTCTCACTTACATTGACTATCTCGGCAAACTTTGTTCCAATGAGCAGCATGATTTTTTCATAATATTCGGGCTTCTAAACCCGCAAAAATACTTCAACAACTTTCTTTTTGGACATACGAGGCCGGAATCTTGCTTTCTTCTGTCGCCATTTGTACAAAAACACTTTGTATATCTCGTTGGATTTCTTATTCATCTTTTCTAGGGAATAACTATCACGGACAATCTCCATCTTCTAAGCCAATCGTATAATGGATTCCTTAGACAGGGCATTCTAGCTAGGACACTGTCTTGTTTCATGGGATATGAACCACTCCATAACCTCTCCGCTCAGACTTTGGCTAAAGTGACACATCAATACAAATTCATCTCTCCCAATTACCATTAGCTGGTCATAGTAGGCCCTTAGATGCGCTAAGAGATTCCCTATTCCTTCAAGGGCGGAGTTGGTACCTTGAACCCTTCTAGGAGTTCCAAATTAAGATGAATGCACAAATCTTCATAACTCAAGTCGGAGACATCAGGAATGCATTGTAGATCCTTCATTGACTTTCGTATCTCCTCTTTTATATCCACCTTAGCACCTTCTTCCTTTAACCTCAACTCTGTTTCCTACTCTTCGTAATGGTTAAGCATATAATCGTTAGCATAATGCTCGTTTGGCACATGAATTAGGAAAGTTGTTTTTTGGGGTAGTAGTGGAGTGATAGAGGGACTTGGGGCGTTTTCGGTGGTTTGGTAATTTTAAGGGTATGTTTGGGGATGGAATGTGTTTTGATTTTGTTCGGTGGAGCAGTTTGGTATTTTTCATTTTAAGGGGGCGGTGGTATTTAAGGATTATTTTTTTAAGGAGGGTGTGGGGTTTAGTAGGAGGCTGGTGCGCATTGAGGATTTTTCATGGTTAAGTCGACAACTTAGGTATTTTGAGCTGGAGTGGACAGTTTTTCCATGTTAGAAGAAGAAAATTATAGTGTAGGTCTTCCAGTAGTTGAAGCATTGACAATGAAACTCAACGGAGTCAGATCTTGCCTCCTCTACATTTCAACCCTCATTTCGGCAATCTGTTGTGTTAATTGCAAGATCAATTCATTCTAGTATGTAATGGCGGGTTCATCAACCACAACATCAGTTAGACTGATTTCTTCATTGTTGTCTCCCATCGTTGCTTTTCCCTTATCTGAACTTTGACCAGGAAAGGAATCTGTGTGGCCTTTTATATCTTGTGAAGAAAGGATGATCAGCCAGCTTATCGACACAGACCAGTTTAATTACATGTGGATGGTAAAAAATTCAAAGGAAAAGTTTTTTAGTTTGATTTCAAAATACATAATACAAAATATCACATAGAGAGCATGTAAACACAAAAAATTTGCTTTTTTTGAGGACATTCCGACCCACAAGTAAAGGGGGGAGTGATTCTTTGGACTAGCAAAAATTTGCTTGTTTTAATTTTTGGACTATCTTAGAAATGTTAAATCACGTTGAGCAAAGGTCATCTTGCTGCAACTTTTGACATTCGTTGATCTGGACTTCACATTTCCTTGAAGAATCAAATTGGGGGGGAATGAAACTTTGAAAGACAGGGGTCGGGCCTTGAAAGGCTGCCTACCTATTTCACAAAGAGAATTCAAGCCCTATGTAGTTCGGGTACAAAAGGAAATGCTTGTTTTCATTCATTCATTCTCAAACGATTACAAGGAAACTGAAAAAACAAACGATAAAGCTTCTAAAGAAAAAGGTGACTCCATCTCATCCAATTTTCTCCATGATGTTGCGTTAGTCACATGGAATAAACTCAAGTTGAAATTTTCCCATGTTCACGAGGTTTCCACTTCGTGGAAAGATGGAAGGCAGTTTTCAATGCTATGATAAGTGGCTTGGTGATAGGGGAAACACTTTTGAACTTTGCTTCCCAATAAATATAACACTCCCACATCCTTACAAAGAGGGGTAAAGACCCCGTTTCAAACCAGCTCCGGGTAGACCTCCAACATTGTTTTCTTGAAAGGCGTGAAGGATCAAGTATAGAACTCAATCTTCTAAGTACTGATATGTCGAGCCTCGGTACATCACACGCAATGATAACATTGTCACCCTACCTATTCATGATACCATCAATATCGAATAGGTAGCAGACCACATTCTTAAACTCCACACACTCCTGTATTGTGTGCCTTTTCTGCTTAGGATGACATTCACGGGTCTTACGGATATCCCCTTATCCAATTTAGAAAGATTCTCTCTCGATTGTCTTCATCATACGCTCAGCCCGAAAGCGCTCGTAAATGAGGGCGCACAAAATGACATTCAGCCTTATTCAATTTTATTGAAAAATGTTTTGAGAGTGACTTTTTGTTCCCCTTCTACCAGACGTCCTAGGAAAGAAAGTTTATGTGTAATCAGTTCCTCAAAATCTTCTACAATGTTCTTCAACTTAACGTTCTCAGAGGCAAAGAGTGTGTCATATAGGTACTTTCCGCACAGCCTCCGCATGTCGATCATCTCTTCATCTTGTATAATGTGTTTCAACGTCTTAGCCACCAACTCCTTTTTCTAGTGGTGGGTTGGAAGCTTTAAAAGCTGCGACGGAGACCTCTTCTTCGAACCTCTTTACTATAGTTTCGTAGGGACTTTGTTCAAGCAACAGTAAATCTTCCTTAGCTGGTTTAATATTGATGTTCTTGCCTTTATACATAGCGGTGGTTTTACCTTTCCTGGGATGATAGAATAATGTTTAGTATTTGGATACTAGGAATTTACTTTTGGTTGAGAAACTTAATACATGGGAAATTTGGTCAGACATTTTGTAATATTGACTTGTATATATTTCAAGGCATTTTTTCAAAAATTAGTGGGTTAACATCGTCCTCATTGAAATCAAATATCACATAAGCAGTTAAACCACATATATTGTGTCCTAAAAATGTGGGGTACCCTTTGTGCCAAGGGTAGGCCTAGCGCATTTGAATGATGTGCATGTGGAATTGAACCGTTTAATTACACCCAAGCAAATTTCACATATAATAGTTAATGTTCGAAATAAAAATAAACAGGGGAGAAATAGGGAAAAATACAAAGAGTGAGCTTACACAAGAGTTATTTAAAAAATATATTGAAACACAAGAAAGTCAAGCCTATGTAGGGGCTAATATTGACAGAACTACATATAGAAAAACCCACACAAGGGTGAAATCCACTATGTCTGTAACATTCCAGAAAATCACATGTCTAATGAAGAGCTTAGTAGGTCTTTAAGAATGCATATTGGGGGTACATATACGTCTCACTGCCCAATATGGAAGAATATTGGGCATAGTATAGAAAATTGGCTAAGGGAGTTAGCCAATATCTATAAATGTCCAAGTAGGCATAATATAATCCAAGATTGTTGTCCAAGAAATGTACCTGCAATGAATACCCTAAGATAAAAATAAGTCCTCAAAAAAATATATTAAGTACTAGGCATCCAAGTGTCAAGCCTAGTACCATACCATATGATCATTTAAAGTAATCATGTATATTAAACAGTGCCCAAGGACATAGTGAGGATCCTTGGAACAATAAGTAAAAATTCCCAAATGAACCATAAATAGCAGTTAATTAGGAAAGTAAAAGAACCCACGTGCAAGCACATGGGGAGAAACGGCCAAGAACGGACCACCCTAACCTAATTTGGTTAAGGTAGTTAGAAGGCAGGCATGCACATGGGTTCATCCATGTGGGGCCTAGATATCTAACTAATTCTAGAATCTAAACTACTTCACTAACTAAATAAATGACCTAGGACAAACAAAAATAAATAATCTAGTACACCCGACAACCTAAGACTTAATTGGGTGACACTAACCTAGCAACTAGTTTAAGAGAAAACCTAGTATCTACCCTAGGATGGTCCAAAAGGTTGGTTATTGTCCTGAAAATTAGGGTACTTTAGTAATTACCCTATTTACAATATTAATTAATTTTTAGAATCTTTATTAAGTTAATTCAAAAGGACAAAACCGAAATCACAAAGCATTTGCATATTTCGGTTAAGACAAGAATAAGACAACCTAGTACCTAACCTGCGATGGTTCAAAGGGTTAGTCATGGTCCTAACGACATGGGGATACTTTATTAATTACCCCAGGTCACCTAATTAATTAAATTATTAAGTTTTTAAATTAAATTAAAGGGGTCAAATAGAAATTCTTACACTAACCTAGTATAACTCAAGAAACATCCTAGTACTTAACCTAGGATGGTACAAAAGGGTTAGTTATGGTTCCAATGCCTTAGGGGTACTTTAGTAATTACCCTAGGTCCTTTAATCAATTAAATTATCCATTTTAAAGCGTCCAAACTAAATTTTTTGGAAAAAGTTCAGATTTGACTAAGTGTTGTGTTTTCCTAGTTCCATTCAATCTAGGAGGGGCTTTTTTGTAATTAATTAATTTATTTATTTAATTAACTTATTAATAATTAGTATAATGAGTAAATATCAGTTCCTAAACCTAAAACTAACGATCAAAAACTCAGAGAACACAACACTAACACGAATGAAAGAGGCAGAAAGTTCATAAACGTTCTAGGCGATTTCAAGGTTTCTCCAAGTTTTCGTTCAAGGTTGTCTTCGTAGATTAAGTTCTACTTAAGTTATGTTTTTTTTCCTGGAATTATTTCTTGAAGAGTACTTTCCATCATCTTGAATCCATAAAATCTCAAAACTAGGGTTGTTTCCCAAGGTTCTCGTCGAACTTTTCTTTCCCTAATATCCTTGTTACGATTTCTATGTTGTATAGATTAGTCTTGATCATGTTTTTGGTATGTGGTGATGGATTATCTTAATGTGTAGGGTTCTTTAATTATGAATGTCAAATGAACTTATGAAATTGTAACCGTATGATGATAAGTGTTCCTTATGTGAATTAAAGGAATAATGTTATGTTACACTATGTACGAAAATGTTATGTGTAGATGTGTTACGTCCTAATGGTTACTGTTAATGTGATTTATGAAGATTTTATGTTCATTAAAGTCCTAACATGATGTTGTCCAAAATGGATAATAACTTTATGCTAAAATTATAATCTAAGGTTGCCTTAATAAGATCTCCATGAAATATACTTGAAAGAATTGCCTGCCTTATGCCAATAAAATGGCTAACAATACATTGTCTAAGAGTGATGAATGGAATTGGCTATAATATTATCCTAAAAAAATAAAAGATTGGCTAATAGTTATTACATCCCAAATTAAGCATAATTAAATGTAACTTTGGCTTGTGCCAACAAAGATGGCTATGAAATCTTTTCCTAATTACTTAGGCCAATACTAATTTTATGTCAATCACATATAGCCAAAGTATTGAAATAAAAATATAAGCACATCTCAGGTAATTCAATCAATCCATGTCAAAGGGCATTCAAATCATTGGGACAAGTCCCAACATGCCCTAACCAACTATGAACATATGTAATTCATTGAATGAAGACTTCATCCTCCATAAATGATGATATGAAGCTATCAAATGAATGTATGCATGTAAAGTGAGTATTAACATAATTAAAAGTGTCTAAGTTAATAAAGTGACCATAATGAGGTATTAAATGAATTGAGACCAATCTCACTTACACCTACGATACTATGTTAAGATACTCATGAAAAAGGGTGTTAGAATATGTGAGACAAGTCTCATTAACACCAAAGATGTTATGCAAGGATAATTCACATTTCATCAAAGTAAAGATAGGGATGACAAGTCATCAATAGAGTAAGTAAACCTCAATCTAGAAGCAAGCTTCCACAATGTTTGAGTCAAATCTAAAAGATAAGAAGATAAAGAAAGTGAGCAGAACACCGATAGACTAGCTATGAGCTTGTGCTTGCACGTGTAAGTCTCATGAGATGAGGCTACAACCGAGGTAGATAGTAGTCTCCGTATGTCTCCAAGTCTTTGAACTATGTCTAGCCAACATGGGAACAAGCTTAAGGATTCCACCAAAGAGATCTAGGTATGTTTCGATCTCACCTTGGCCAGTGAGATCACCTCTTTTCAGTGTGGGGTAGACACTTGATTTTATGTTTAGCTAAGATGATCTATGTTGGTTAATGCTCAAAAGAATGTTCTTGGTTCACTATAGTCGCGAGCCACCCCTTTCGGTGTGGGATAAACACTTGAGATGGATTCATCTTAGCTGGCGAATAACCCCTTTTCGGTGTGGGCAGACACTGGATTTCATGTAAGCTCACATGATCTAGATTCATTTTTATCGGTGAATCACCTCTTTTCGGTGTGGGAAGACACTGGATTTGATGTTAACTCACATGATCTTACTTCTAAAAATGTCCCTAAGAAGCGAGAAATAATGATGATGGAATGTTTGTTCAAAGTGAGATATGAGAGTAAAACCTTAAGAATGTTAATTGACAATATGATTACCAATGAAGTTTCAGCAAATAATGGGCAAAGACAAATAAAATTTGCTTATAATGACTTCTTATAAGGTGCCAATAAAGGGGATTAGAAATAAAATATCAAATCAAAGTTTCATAACTTCCCTAATAAGAAAGTGATGAAATAAGTGGCATAGCCAATAGAGACTGACTTATGAAGTGTTAATGAATACATAATGTAGTGAATGACTCAATGTAAGGATAGTGAAATCATTCCTTAGTCCATGGATTACTTACTTGATTCATTGTGGGTATGGGACTACAATGAATCATTGCACTTGTAAGTAAAACATAGGATCAAAGGAGATCATTGAATTACACAACAAGGAGAACAAAAAGACTTAAAAATAAACTAAGTGCAACAAGAGGAGCTCTTAGGTTTGGAATATCAAATTTTAAAATATTTGCTCGATTTATCCTAAAATTATGTTAATGACTTTAAGGTCTTATGTTCATATAGAAAATGAGTTGTGTGATTTGAATGCATTAAAATACATCATATTCATACCACAATTTACAATAATGAATTAGGAAAGTCTAATGACTTCACTTTCCATCAATGGCATGTTGTATAGGAAGAGATTTCCTTGATCATGCATTGCCTTATGTGTATGTGTGCATACACCTATCCTTATTACAAGTATGTAATAACCCTATACATTTTCCATTTTTATAGGCGTAGGCCAGAGAGCAGATTGAAGACTCATTGCAGCGGTTTACACTATGCGTTCTTCAGACCATTTGGTAGGTCCTCTTGAGTTCGGGGATGACGTCAATCTTCATAGCCTAGTGTTTAGACATAGCTAGAGGATGTTGTCACTAGCATTTCCTTCAGATATTTTCATTTCTAAGCATTTTTATTAAGGTTGTTTTTGCAAACTATTATGCTATATTGATATTTGATTTGAATTGATTCAACAATTGTAGATGGTTGTCTTTAATTTGAGCTTAGTATAATAGCAACTTATGTGAAAAGTATATGAAGTATATGTACACTTCAATATGTGTAAAAATTTTAAATTTCCCGCAAATTTAACTATATGAATGTGATAAAAGCTAAGAAGAGGCTTATCTACGACCTCTGAGAGGTTAAGGACGCTGTTTGCGATCCGAATTCCAAAATCTGTGTCGTGACAAAATTTGTATCAGAGCATCAGTGTACATTACCTAGGAACTAAATCTCAAAAAAAAACATAATACGTAGTTTCTTACTTATGGTTGTGAAGCGCACCACAATCATGACTTAGAGACTATATAATGTTAGGAAATTTCCCTTCTTCTACTCTTTATCGTGTTGTCTAGATCTTTCACATTTTGTGTCATTCTAGGAGTTAATTTACTTCTTGTGTGTGCGTGAACACAAGGAGAAACACAGGCAGGAGAGTTGGAGAAGAAGCTATTGGGGGAGACCAAGCTCCTCCTCAAGCCCCAGCTGCTGGAGTGTGTGGTAAGTGTGTCCGTTTGCGTAGAGGTGAGTGCATGGTAGGTTATAATGCCTGCTATGGGTGTCAATGAAAAGGAGAAGGCTGAGTTGGCTGCATACCAGCTCAAGGATGTGGATCAGGTATGGTACAAGATATAGGTCAGGATGGTCGAGTGGTCTAAAGTGCCAGACTCAAGTTCTGGTCTTTGCAAGATGAGACAACATTAGAGTTGAAGGAGTAAATAGAGATTTCCCAATAACTATTATTGATAGATCACCCATGCTTACCTTATAGAATTAGTCATGCTTGATTTTGATATAATCTTGGGTATGGATTGGCTCCATAAGTGTTATGCTACCATAGACTGTCGAAACAGGGTAGTAAGGTTTCAGTTTCCAAATGAGTTAGATTTGAAAAGGGAAGGGAGTGGTTAAAATCCAACAAGCCAAATAGTTTCCAATCTTAAATCCAACAAGGTGTTATCTACGGGGTTAGGAGCTGATGAGAACTTTTCTTATGAAGAGCTTTTCGTTGAAATTTTAGATCGCTAAGTGAAACGGTTGGGGAACAAGGAGGTTGCCACCGTGAAGGTGTTATGGAGGAACCACCTTGTTGAGGGAGAAACATGGGAGGCAGAGGCCAATATGAGATCCTGTTACCCTGACTTATTTAGTTCTTTAGGTTAGATATATTCTTCCCAAGTCTGATTTTGGTTATAAAACTCTAAATTTTAGTGCATTAGTCAGCTTTGGTGTTTTAAGTCCATAAATGTGTATTTTATACTTGCACTTTATGAGTTAATATGAGTTCATGCTTGCGTTCACGTTGCTGTTTTTGTATAGCGTAGACATGATTTTTGTGTTGCATGAATTGTGATGTGCATTAGGTTAAGAAATTCAATCTCAAATACGAAGCTTCAGCTAAGATTGAATGATATGCATCATCCAAATAATTATGAATCAGATATTCACAAAGAAGTAAAGCTCAAGTATGTTAAAGTGTTTTCAAAAATCACCCTCTTTGTTTTTAAATGATGTGTAGTGTCATTCGTGGACGAATGTTCCTAAGGGGGGATAATGTTACATTCCAGAAAATCACATGTCTAATGAAGAGCTTGGTAGGTCTTTAATAATGCATATTGTGGGTACATAGACGTCCCAATACCCAATATTGAAGAATATTGGGCATAGTATAGAAAATTGACTAAGGGAGTTAGCCGATTTCTACAAATGTCCAAGTAGGCATAATATAATCCAAGATCGTTGTCCAAGAAATGTACCTGCATAGAAGACCCTAAGATAAAAACAATTCCTCAACAAAATATATTAAGTACTAGGCATCCAAGTTTCAAGCCTAGTACCATACCACCTGACCATTTGAAGTGATCATGTAGATTAAACAGTGCCCAAGGACATAGTGAGGATCCTTGGGACATTAAGTAAATATTTCCAAATGAACCATAAATATTAGTTAGTTAGGAAAGTAAAACCAACCCATGTGCAATACCATGTGTAAGAACATGGGGAGAAACGGCCAAGAGGGGCCCCCCTAACCGAATTTGGTTAAGGTAGTTAGGGGGCAGGCATGCACATGGGTTCATCCATGTGGGGCCTAACTCTCTCACTAATTCTAGGCTCTAACTTTCTGCCCTAACTAACTAACCAACCTAGGATAAACAAAAATAGATTATCTAGTACACCCGACAAACTAAGACTTAATTGGGTCACACTAACCTAGTAACTAATTAAAGAGACAACCTAGTACCTAACCTAGGATGGTCAAAAAGGTTGGTTGTGGTCCTAAAAACTTAGGTATACTTTCTGAATTACCTTGGTTAATTAATTAATTAATTAATCAACTTAATTAATTTTTTAAATAGGACATAACCAAAATCACAAAGCAATTTCCAGATTTCGGTGAAGACAAGAAAAAGACAACTTAGTACCTAACCTAGGATGGTTCAAAGGGTTAGTTATGGTCCTAACGAATTGTGGGTACTTTATTAATTATACTAGATCACCTAATTTATTATTTTACCAAGTTAATTAATCAAATTAAAGGGTAAAATCGAAATTCTTACACTAACCTAGTATAACTCAAGAAACATCCTACTACTTAACGTAGAATGGTCCAAAAGGGTTAGTTATGGTTCCAATGACTTAGGGTTACTTTATTAATTACACTAGGTCCGTTAATTAATTAAATTATCCATTTAATTTATTATTTAAAGGTGCAAAACGAAATCCTCAGGAAAAATTTCAGATTTGACTAAGTGTTGTGTTTTCCTAGTTCTAGTCAATCTAGGAGGGGCTTTTTAGTAATTAATTTATTTATTTAATTAATTAACTTATTAAGACTTATTTGAATGATTAAAAATCAGTTTATAAACCTAAAACTCACGATTAAACACTCATAGAACAAAACGCTAACATGGACGAAAGAAAGAGGCAGAAAGTTCATAAACGTTCTAGGCGATTTCAAGGTTTCTCAAAGTTTTCGTTCAATGTGGTATCAGTAGATTAAGTTCTAATTAAGGTATGGATTTATCTCATTAAATTATTTATCCAAGAGTACTTTTCATCATCTTGAATCCATGAAATCTCGAAACTAGGGTTGTTTCCCAAGGTTCTCATTGAACTTCCATTTCCCTAGTATCATTATTACGATTTCTATGTTGTATAGATTAGTATTGATCATGTTGTTGGTATGTGGTTCTTGTTGATCTTAATGTGTAGTGTTCTTGAATTATGAATGTCAAATGAACTTATTTAATTGTAATCGTATGATGTTCAGTGTTCCTTACGTGAATTAAAGGAATAATGCTATGTTACACTATGTCCGAAAATGTTAAGTGTTGATGTGTTACGTCCTAATGGTTACTTTTTATGTGATTTATGAAGATGTTATGTTTATTAAAGTGATAACATGATGCTGTGCAAATTGGCTAATAACGTTATGCTAAGGTTATAATCTAAGGTTGGATTAAAAAGATCTCCATGAAATTATACTTGAAAGAATTGCATGCCTTATGTAAATAAAATGGCAAAAAATACATTGTCTAAGAGTTATGAATGGAATTGGATATAAAATTATCCTAAATAATTAAAAGATTGGCTAATGGTTATTACATCCCAACTTAAGCATGTAAATGTAACTTTGGCTTGTGCCAACAAAGATGTCTATGAAATCTTTTCCAAATTTCTTAGGCCAATACTAATTTTACGCTAATCATATATAGCCAAAGTATTTAAATCACAATATAAGCACATCTTAGGTAATTCAATGAATCCATATCCAAGGGCATGCCAATCATTGGGACAAGTCCCAACTTTACCCTAACCAAATAAACTATGAGCATACGTAATTCAGTGAATGACGTTCTCATCGTCCATAAATGATGATATGAAGCTATCAAACGAAATTAAGCAAGTAAAGTGAGTATTAACATAATAAAAATTTTCTAAGTAAAAAAAGTGACCAGAATGAGGTGTTGAAGGAAGTGAGACCAGTCCTACTTACACCTAAGATACTATGTTAAGATACTCATGAAAAAGGGTGTTAGAACGTGTGAGACAATTCTTATTAACACCAAAGATGTTATGTAAGGTTAATTCACATTTCATCAAAGTAAAGAAAGGGATAACAATTCATCAATAGAGTAAGTAAACCTCAATCTAGAAGCAAGCTTCCATAATGTTTGAGTCAACTCTAAAAGATAAGAAGATAAAGAAAGTGAGCAAAGCACCGATAGACTAGCTATGAGATTGTTCTTGCACATTTAAGTCTCATGAGATGAGGCTACCACCTAGGTGGATAATTAGTCTCCATATGTCCCCTAGTCTTCGAACTATGTCTAGCCAACATAGGAACTAGCCTAGGTATGTTTCGATCTCACCTTGGCCAGTGAGATCACCTCTTTTCGGTGTGGGGTAGGCACTGTATTTCATGTTTATATCACATTATATATGTCGTTTAATGCTCAAAAGAATGTTCTTAGTTCACTATAGCCGTGAGCCACCCCTTTCAGTGTGGGGTAAACACTTGAGATGGATTCACCTTAGTCGGCGAATCACCCCTTTCGGTGTGGGGCAGACACTGGTTTTCATGTTAGCTTGCATGATCTTACTTCTAAAAATTTCTCAAAGAAATCAATAAAGAAAAATGATCGAACGTATGTTCTAAGTGAGCTATGAAAGTAAGAGCTTAAGAATGTTAGTTGCCAATATGATTACCAATGAAGTTTCAGCAAATAATGGCCAAAGACAAATAAAATTTTATTATAATGACTTCTTATATGATGTCAATAAAGGGGAGTAGAAATAAAATAGCAAATCAAAGCTTCCTAACTTCCCTAATATGAAAGTGATGAAATAATTGGCATAGACAATAGAGATTAGATTATGAAGTGTTAATGAATACATAATGTAATGAATGACTTATTTTATGGATAGTGAATTCATTGCTTAGTCCTTGGATTACTTACTTGATTCATTGTGGGTATGGGACTACAATTAATCATTGCACTTGTCAGTAAAACATAGGATCAAAGGAGATCATTGAATTAGACAACAAGAAGAATAAAAAATGAAAAATAAACTAAGTGCAAGAAGAGGATCTCTCTGGTTTGGAATATCAAATTTCAAAATATTCGCTCGAGTTATCCTAAAATTATGTTGATGATTCTAAGGTCTGATGTTCATATAGAAAATGAGTTGTGTGATTTGAATGCATTAAAATACATCATACTCATACCACAATTCACAATTAACAAATTAGGAAAGTCTAGTGACTTCACTTTCCATAAATGGCATGTTGTATAGGAAGAGCTTTCCTTGATCATGCATGGACTTATGTGTATGTGTGCTTACACTCAATCTTATTAAAAGTGTGTATTAACCCTATACATTTACTATTTTTATAGGTGTAGGCCAGAGAGCAGATTGAAGACTCATTGCAGCGGTTTGGAATGAGCATTCTTCAGAGAATTTGGTAGGTCCTCTTGATTTTGAGGATGCTATATCTATCTTCATAGCCTAGTATTTTGACATAGTAGAGGATGTTTTCCCTAGCATTTCTTTCAGATATTTTCATTTCCAAGCTTTTGTATTAAGGCCGTTTTGGCAAACTATTATGTTGTATTGATATATGATTTGAATTGATTCCACAATTGTAGATGGTTGTCTTTAATTTGAGCTTAGTATAATAGAAACTAATGCCAAAAGTATATGAAGTTTGTGTACACTTCAATATGTGTAATATTTTTAAATTTTCTGCAAATTTAACTATATGAATGTGATGAAAGCTAAAAAGAGGATTGTCTGCGACCTCTAAGAGGTTAACGACGCCGGTTTTGATTCGTATTCCAGAATCTAGGTCATGACAATGTCATCCCTGATGGTCGTGATTTGTGCTTCTTTTGTTTGTATTGTATTGTTGAAATGTGTCTCTAGTATCAGCACTTTGCTCTAGCGTTCTTTTTCTACCCAATCCTGGTACTGTATCCCAACTAACTTATCTTTGACCCATAAGTCAAGCTCATCAAAATTGCGCCGTAGTTTTTCCAATTCCTGAATTATATTCTCAAGGACACATTGATTTTGGAGAAATTTGGCATGCATTTCCTGAGCTTTTCACTTCACCTCTCCTACTTCAATCACTGTTTTGGCTTCTTTGTCTTCCACGCTGCGACAACTATTCTGGACTGGAGAGGAGATACTTTTTATATCTCTTTTCGACCAAATCATGTAATTTTTATCATATCTAGTGTCAAACTGATCGAAAGCAATGGTGTATTTGTTCATTAGCTTGGGCCCTATTCACTCCCTTAACATTTCTGTGGCGTCATCCATTCTATCGTCCCCAATGTCATATACGTAGGCCCGATAGTACGCCTCTCGATGCGTGATTTGTTTCCTTCTGTACCGTATTAGAACTTGGAAGTGTGCATTCCACGAATACCTGGTAGTGAAAGGATGAGTTATCTGCACCCCCCCCCCCACAATGGAGTCCTTTGAGATGAAGTGATCGAGCATCCATTGGAGATCTTCTTCCCTTAACTCAGAAAAGATGTGGGCCCATCTTACTCTAGTCTTTCAATTTTCCAGATTAACCCAAAACATCATATTGTTCAAATCCCTAAGAGTGTTCTTATCATCAAGGGTATGCAAGTTCTGAATCCCATTCCCATTTGCCAAATGACATAAGATCTGCCATTAAAGGAGAAGGTTACAACCTTTAAAGTAAAGATGAACCCTTTTTCCATTTTACCAAAGCTCGACACGTGTCCGACAAGATAACAGGCACAATGGGATAATACTTCACTTGCCCTTGATTCAGAAGCCCGTTGAATAGAGTGTGTGAAGCATTATCACTCGATTGTTGATAATTAAAATCGGACATGTCGAAAAACCATAGTACCTAGTAGCGCGACAGTGAATGCTAAGGGTCGGATTTCATTCCATTCCCTAGGTAATTGCAACACTTCAAAAATCCAAGACGTGTTCTAGATCCTAACATAAGGGTCCTAAGGTTTAGAAATTGTTATAAGGTCTATTTTAATGAATATAATTCATTTAGGAAGTCTATAAACCAAAACTTCCAAGAATGTCCATGACATCCGAAAACTAGCTCAATGAGGTACTAGCTTGCCTTAGCCTATTTGACTAGCTTTTAGGAGTTGAAAGTTCATGAAAATAGGTGGAAGGTTGTTTAACATGTGTTTTTAAGTTGATTCATGGTTGAAACTTCTGGGTACGATTACCCTAGGACCACGAAAGGGCCATTGGACCCTTGCACGTTGGGTCAAACACTGCATCGGTAGTGTGCACCCACGAATGGCTATCGACGGAACGTCTGTGGATCGACGGGGCATTGATGACATCCTTCGACCAACACTTATAAAATTCCTTGAAGAAACTCTTTTTAAAAGTCTCTGAATTCATCGATGGATGAGCAGCACGAAAGGGCGCAAGGCCCGTTGACTCACAGACGGACCATCGATCGGGGTCTCGTCTGTGAGAGGTCCAATTTTCTGCAAGTTGTTAAGTGATTCTGATTTATTAATTAAGGATTTAAATCATTAGTTTTTGGGGTTAAGGGAAGTCTAATTAGGTTAATTAACCCCTCATATAAAGACCCCAACCCCATTAGACTAATCACGAATCTGAAAAACAAAACTCTCTTCCTTCTCTCTTCTTTCTCTCTCTGGTGAAGACTCCATTGAATACCAAGATAGGGGAGGGTTTTAGGGGTGCAATTAACAAGGTTCATTAATATATCTTCATCAATTAACAATGTATGATATCTAATTCACCTTTAGACATGTTTCCTCAAAGGGTTCCATCAAATTGATGTCCAAAAATTGAGTTTTCAAGTGGGTTTTCATCTAATACGAAATTGATGTTATGAATTTATTTTTTTATGATTAATTTTGTATATTATGAATATATTAACATGTATTCTAACCTAATTATGATATATCTTGATGGTTTGGTCTAGTATCTAGAAGTTGACCCTTAACCCTAGGTTTTGACCTTGATATGAATTAGGTTGTATTGGTTCAATTGACTTTGTTATTGGTTGAATTACTACTAAATTATGTTTTCGCACAAATCATGAATGAATTAGGGTGATTTTTAGCCTTTCATGCTAGTTCTTGAGAATATGATCTAGGTTGTGAAGTATGTTGTGAATTGACCTAAATATCTTGTCTTCAGCTTTGATCTAGTATTAAATTGTGATGTAGTGATTCTTCAGGCCTTGTTAACATGTTAGTTATTGACTTATGACGATGTATACCAAAATTGGGTTGAATTGAGGGTTGTGGTAAGACCTTGATAATTAATTGTGAAGGAGACTTGGTAAGTCTTGTAATCCCTATATTTTACTTCAATTATGGATAAATTGTGATTAATTCATGTGTTGTATTGGAGTATGACTTGTATTAATTGATAGGATGGTATGATGTTGAATTGAAATGCCTTGACTATGACTTTTAAGGTGTTATATTAAGATATAAGTTATATAAGGATGGTGAATGATTTACCAATGTGCCTTAACATGAAGTGATATGTAAATGTGCTAACTTCACCTATTTTAATTGTAATGGAAGTATTATACTCATTCAATTCTTATTGAGATATGATGATGATGATAATGTTTATACAAGGGTTATTCCTATGAACTACAATAAGCTACGATGATTAAAAAAATATTAAAGACATTTTAAAAAGGGACTTATCTTAGGACCGAGTGAACTTGATATTTGGAGGTGTTGACTTCCCATAGAGGAAGATTCAAGGTATAGATCCACATATGGTGTTTACTCCCCTATGAGGGATGCTCATCCATTGGATTCCCATGAGAGGAGGCCCCAATTGCCAAATGGTATGTAGAGGGATTATACCTATCTCTTAGTTCTTGAACTTTATTGCCCACATAGGAATACTAACTAGTGGATCAACCTAGAAAGCTACGTTTATATTTGGTTATACCTTGACCAGTAGAACACCTTCCTTCGATGTAAGGTTTTACAATACCAAATTTCACACTTAGCTCTCGTGGTCTATGTCGGTTAAGGCAAGTGTTCCGTAAAATAAAATTAAGTAATGAAGTATAAGCAAAATAAGGTGACTTGAGAGGTTGACTGAGCCTAGGTTGGGGTATGAGACTCTACCTATGTCTTGCACTAGTTTTCCTTGAAGGGAACTTTAGGAGGTTGTTACTATATATGAATATGCTTATAATAATACATGATATGTATATGATGAACTTACACATTGTTGATAATATATGTTTATTGGTGTCACTTATGAATATGTGTTGGTCTACATTATTAAAGTATGATGGTATGTACTCCTAAATGCTATGCGACGTGAAGTAGGAAGTTAGTCATGATTCTTCTTGGGTTTCTTTATTGAGTAAGGTTATGGGGCTTTGCTTGGTCATTGCACTTGTTGACTTGATAGGGGTTATGGGTAATTATCTTGTTTTGGTTATGCTATAATGAACTCTTATTCATGCTAGTTGTTGTTATGACTTAATAGTAAAGTTACCTTGACTATACCTCTAGTTTCATGATATTCATGTTGTCTTGACTAATTTGATGTTGTTAATCTTGTGATGTACTGTCACATCTGGCTTTTAAACCCTAGACGTAACCGGCGTGTCATCCTCTTTAAGGACTAAGACTATCCTCTTAGTCTTACATCATCACATTCATCGATCGAAAATACAGAAGAATTAAAAGTTTTTAACTATATCTAATCAGAGGTTTACATAGACCTCTACACACACATAATAATATTAATATCGAGTATACATGGACTCGTTCGTATAAGAAGGTTATATAGCGTTCTATTTTTATTTCACATACATATATAAGATAGAAAAAGTCTCAACGATTGTCTCATCTCATACCATCTAATAGATTATCACAATATGGGGTATCCCTACATCAAAAATAAGAAGCCACCTATAGGCTTATACAAGGCGTACACAATATAAATAGAATGAACATAAAGGAGTCTTAAACTCATAATAAAAGAACTCCATAAGCGAGAATATCGGTATCGCCCTCGAAAAGTGACCACAAACCCACTTGGATGAAAGGATATATCCAACTCTTCAACAATGTCGCCTTCCAAACCCTTCAACGACCGCAACCTAAAATATTGGGGAAAAGGGAAGAAAACGGGGTTAGTACTCCACATGTACTGAGTATGAGATCATATGCACATATAACACTAAAACGTGCTAAAAAGAACATTAAGTTGAAACATGTCAACTTACCTCTTTAAGGACTTATGCACAATTATCGAAGCTATACTAATCCTTTAGACATGTTCAAAAAGTCAAATAAATCATATGCATATCAAACATACTTGAAAAATCCAAAATCTCATGTAACTCTATTATTAAGAAATAGCATCATATCATGAATGAGAGTTCATCACCTAAATAGCAAAGTAAGGAAACTAATCATAAATCCTCATAGAATCATTAAGTGCAATGACCAAGCAAGGCCCATAACCCTACTCAATCAAGTAACCCCACAAGAACTACAATTAGTGTCATACTTCACACCAAATAACCTTCAAATACTCATAAGTTCATACTTTATCAATAACGATCAATTTCCATGTTCATAAGCATCAAATCGTCATATAAATTAATTTACATTTATCATCATCCATATACATAATATTAACCTCCTAAAGCTCCTGTCAAGGCAAACTAGTGGAAGACCTAGGTAGAGTCCCATACCCCTACCAAAGTCATGTTAAACCATTCAAGTCACCTTCGCTAGTTTATATATCATTATTTCATTTTAGTTTAAAGAACACTTGCGTTAATCAACATAGACCACATGAGCTAAATGTGGAATCCGTTGTCATAAGAACTTACACCGATGGAAGGTGGTCTACCGACCAAGGTAAAATGTAACATAACATAGCGTTCTAGGTGGATCCACTAGATAGTATCCTATGGTGGCAACATAGTTTTAGAAACTAAGAGATAGGTGTTCCCTTTACATACCATTTGGTAATTGGGGTCTCACCTCATGGGAATCATTGGATGAGTATCCCTCAAAGGGGAGTCAACATCACTTATAGACCTAGAGGGTAAAACTTCCTCTATGGAAAGTCATTGCCTCCCATTGTCAAGTTCAGTCGGTGCTAAGCTAAGTCCCTTTATTGAAATGTCTTTTCTTGTTTATTAACAATCATAACATATTCTAGGTAATACGGTATATCCCTTGTATAATCATCATCATCGTAGCACAATAGAATTGCATGAGTAATAGTCCTTTCATCACAATTCATATAAGTAAGGGTAACACTTAACATATCACATAGTACTTGGGCACATTTGATACACATCATCATCCTTATGACATGTACACCCTAAGAAACCTCACAACGAAAGTTTATGACATTTCAATTCAATCATAAACCATCCTATCAACCCTAGACAAGGCACACTCCAACATAATATCATGACTTAACCATAATCAATCATAAGTAAAAGAAATACAAAGGAATTTCATGACTTACCAAACCTCCTCCATAGTTAGTCATAAGAGCCTTACCATCATCCCTATACTCTACCCACTAGGGGAGTATAATCATCCACAAAGAAAAACAATAACATAACAAGGCCAAGAGCATCTCTATAACACAATTCAACACTATATTATAGTCTAAGACATGATTCACAAACCACTTTACAATATACTTCATGCCTTAGATCACCTCTTGAGAATTGACATAATTGACCTATAATTAATCTTAATTTATTCATATCAAAACTATAGTAAAGTAATCAAATCAATAACTAAATCAATTACAAGATCACAACACAATATAGGTCAAGATTATTAACTAGGGTAGGGGTTGAGGATCATGCTTTTCAATTATGCCAGGCCATCAACAAGTATTACAATTAAGTTAAATTACATTTAAATATACTCAATTCAACCTAAAACATCCGTTAACAACTCAATTCATAACTTCAATTTCGTAACCGAATGAAACCCATAAGAAACTCAAACTTTGAAAACTTATTTTAAAGGAACCCTTTGAGGAAAGAATCTAAAAGGTCAATAGATCCCATACCTTAATGCTCTTTTGAGAATTAAATATGAATCTATCCCTTTTAAGCCCCCAATTCATCTCCCAATCTAAGATTCTATGGAGTCTTCCAATTAGAGAGAGAAGGAAGATAGTTTGTAATTTAGAGTTGTCTTAGACTAATGTGGGTTAGGAGTATTTATAAAGGGTCTTAATTAACTTAATTAACTCCCTTACACCCTAATTAAACCTCCTAACCCCCTAACTAATTAAATTAAATCATTTAAAATTTGGCAGTGAAACTCGACCCTCATAAACGAGACACCGAAAGACGGGCCGTCTGTGAGTCAACGGGCACTACCCCTCTTATCCTGCACTCCATCGTCTTTGCCAAAGACTTGTGAAGTCAAGGGATTCCTCCAAATTCCTAAGTTTGGGATGACGGTGGCATTGACGCCCCGTCCTTTTGGTCATCGACTGCACAATGCCAGGCAGTGTTGTCTCTAACACTAGGGTCCTCCTCAAGGGCCCTTGGTTGGTCCTTGGGGTGTCATACCCGGACGTTTCGACCATGAACCATCCCCAACATGTGTTACACCTACCTTTACCATATTTCGTTAAATTCTGACTCTTAAAAATTGTTCAAATAGCTAAAACACACAAGCACTCTTGTAAACCAACTTTTCGGACGCCATGGACGTTCTTGAATGTTTTCGTTCTTAAACACCTTGAATGACCTAAATTCATTTAAATTGACTTAGAAACAGTGGTTATACCTTGTTACACAAATCTTAAGCTTCGCGTGTTGTCTAGAATTTTCGAAGTGTTACATTATCCCCCCCCCCTTAGGAACATTCTTCCCCGAATGAAACAAATTCTTTTCATTAGGAAGGATAGACTCAAGACAAGAAGCCCAACAAAACGACCATATCCTAGCACATAAGTAATATCATTTCAACAAGCAAACTCAACACTCCAATTAACACACATAAATTTCAACCACTATATAATGAGGTACTTTTTCCTTCTCATCACATACATGAGCTTATATACATTTCATGAGTCAATTAACATAAAATCACCTTATCAACTTGCTATATACAGCTTAATAAGACTCTCCGTATCAAAATGCACAACATAACTCAAAACAAGCAAAAAGCAAAAATTTCAAGTTCCCAAACAATACTACAGTGACTTTACTATAAAATTCACTGTGAAGTTATCAAAAATGCCATTTTTGTAAAACTTCACCCAAAAATCAAGGAACCACAAATTCATGTCAGAAATATTTAATTAAAAAATATGGATAACCTTAATTCTCAAAAAGATGAGGATAACGGGACTTTATATCGGCCTCGGCCTCCCATGTAGAACCCTCAACTAATTGATTTCTCCGCAACACTTTTACGGATACAACCTCTTTATTTCTTAACTCCTTGACTTGACTATCAAGAATTTGACCTGGAACTTCCTCATATGAGAGGTTATCTTTCAAACCAATACCCTCAGTAGGAAAAATGGACTCGGGATTAGCAATACACTTTTTCAACATAGAGACATGAAAAATGGGATGAACCGAAGCTAACTCATTTGGAAGTTTCAATTTTTAGGCCACTTTAACAACCCTTTGCAAAATTTTATAGGGCCCCACATAACGAGGCTTAATTTCCGTTTCTTGGTGAATCTAATAACCCTTTTCATTGGTGAAATCTTAAAATACACTTTGTCTCTCTTTTCAAACTCCAAATCCCTCCTTTTATGATCGGCATAAGACTTTTGTCGACTATAGTCCATTTGCAATCGGTTCCTTATGATATGAAAATTCTCCAAGGTCCTAAAATCAAATTGAGACCAAGAATTGAAGTCTCACCCACCTCGAACCAACCTATAGAGGACCTACATCTTCTACCATACAAAGCTTCATAAGAGGCCATCGATATGGATGAATGAACGATATTGTTATAAGAAAACTCCACCAAAGGAAAGTGCTTATCCCAATTTCCTTTAAAATCAATATTGCAAGCCCTAAGCATATTCTCAAGGGTTTTAATAGTGCGTTCTGCTTGACCATCCGTTTGGGGATGAAAAGTTGTGCTTCCATTCACCTTAGTACCCAAACCTTCTTGGAACGATCTCCAAAACCTAAATATAAATTGTGCACCCGGATTCAAAATAATAGACAATGGAATACCATGATGACACACAACCACATCAATGAAGATCTTTGCATAGTCCTTCACCGAATAAGTAGACTTGACGGGAATGAAATGAGAGGACTTAGTCAACTTATCAACAATCACCCATATCTAATCATATGACTTTTGAGTCCGTGGCAACCCTACTACAAAGTCCATATTAATGTCCTCCCATTTCCAAATAGGAATTTGTATCTCTTGTAGTAAGCCTCCCAGCTTTTGATGATTGGCCTTTACTTGTTGGCAATTCGGACACTTAGCAACAAACTCTAATGTGTCCTTCTTCAAACCTTCCCACCAATAAATCTCTCGTAGGTCATGGTACATCTAAGTCAAACCCGGATGAATGGAGTAGCGGGACCCATGGGCTTATTCAAGGATCCGGTTCCTAAAACCATCTACATTGGGAACACACAGTCTCCCTTGGCACCTCAAAATACCATCCCCCCCAGGGAGAATGTCTCACTAAGTTTGTCAAGGACAACTTCTTTTAACTCCATTAAAGATTTATCGAGGTATTGTTTGGACTTCACCTCAACAACTAAAGATGACTCGGAGTCATGATGAACTATAGCACCCCCATTTGGAGAACCCTCTAACCTCACTCCCAACCTAGCAAACTTATGTACTTCATTCGCTAGATCTTTCTTAGCTTCATCAATGTGGGATACACTACCCATAGTCACACGACTTAGAGCATCCGCCACCACATTAGTTTTGTAGGGGTGATAGAGGACACTCATATCATAATTTTTCAACAATTCTAACCATCTCCTTTGCTAGAGATTCAACTCCTTTTGAGTAAACACATATTTGAGACTCTTGTGGTCGGTAAAGACATCAACATGAACCCCATACAAGTAATGCCTCCAAATTTTTAAAACAAACACCACGGACGCTAGATCAAAGTCATGAATCGGATAGTTTCTGTCATGTACCTTATGTTTCCTAGAAGCGTAGGCGATCACCTTCCCTTTTTGCATAAGCAGACACCCCAAACCCACACGGGATGCATCACAATACACAACAAACCCCTTTGAACCCTCTACTAAGGTCAACACCTGAGCGGAAGTAAGTGTATCCTTCAACAATTGGAAGCTTTTCTCACTCTCCTCTGACCGTTCAAACTTCTTACATTTTTGAGTCAATGTAGTCAAAGGAGATGCAATGGATGCAAAGCCATCTACAAATCTCCGATAGTAACCCGCTAGACCCAATAAAATCCTAATGTCGGTTGGAGTCAATGGTTTAGTCCAATTCTTTACCGTATGCATCTTCCTTGGGTCTACCTCAACTCCCTCACTAGAAGTAATGTGCCCAAGGAATGCCACCGACCTCAACCAAAACTCACACTTACCATATTTGGCAAATAATTGGTGTTCTTTAAGGGTTTGCAATACTACCCTCAAATGGCCCATATAATCCCCCTCACTCTTCAAGTATACCAATATGTAATCAATAAACACAATGACGAATGAATCGAGGAAATTTCAAAGCACCCTATTCATTAGGTCCATAAATGCCGCTAGAGGATTCGTGAGACCAAAAGACATTACAAAAAACTCATACTGCCCATACCTAGTCCTAAAGGCCGTCTTTGGGACATCCTCACCTCTCACCATAAGTTAGTGATACCCCGACCTCAAATATATTTTTGAAAAGTACTCACCTCTTGGAGTTGGTCAAATAAATCATCTATCCGTGGAAGAGGATACTTATTCTTGATAGTAACTTTGTTGAGTTGACGGTACTCTATACACATTCTCAGAGACCCATCTTTGTTTGTGACAAATAACACCGGAGCACCCCATGGAGATATACTAGGCCTTATCAAGCCTTTATCAAGCAAATCCTTGAGTTGAGCCTTCAAATCCTTCAATTCGGCTGGAGCCATCCAAAATGGAGGGTTTGAAATGGGATTTATTTTTTGGTAGTAAATCGATACCAAAATCAATTTCCCATTAGGGAGGAATATCGTAAGGTCATTAGGAAAAAACTCCAGAATTTCACTCACTAAGGGGACCGACTCAATAGGAGGAATTTTGGAATCCAAATCTTGGACTCTTACTATGTGATAACGACAACCCTTTTAGGTAATTTTTAATGCTTTTAGACAAGATATGATGCGACCTCTAGGAATAGAATTCTCACCTTCCACTCAACAATGGGTTCATTTGGGAAATTAAACTTCACAACTCTTGTCCTACAATCAATAGTAGTAAAACTAGCATGTAACCAATTCATACCCAAAATGATATCAAAATCAAGCATATGTAGTTCAAATGTATCCACATTACAAACTCTGTTAGGCAATGAAATAGGACAACTTTGATAGACTCTTTTAGCAACAACCGGCTCTCCCACCGGAGTAGACACTAGAAAAGGCTCATGCAAAATATGGGTTAAGTATCAAACTTCTTAGCTACTAGAGGTGTAACAAAGGAAAAATTAGCACCTGGATCAAGTAAAGCATACACATCAATAGTAATGATATTTAACATATTGATCACCACATTGGGAGAGGTTTCTTGCTCACCCCTAAAACGAAGAGCATAGAAGTAGTTCTTCTTTGGAGCATCACTGAAACCACTTGGCTGTCCACTCTTTTCTTGCCCCTTAGCATTAGAACAATCTCTCACCTTGTGGACATTTTTGCCACAACCAAAGAAAATCCCCGTTCCTATCAAGCATTCACCAAAATAACCCTTTCCACATTTGGCACAAGTAGGTTTCCCATCAGATGAACTCCCAATCTTCCCCTTTTGGAATTTCGGCCTAGGGGACTTTTCATCCCTAGCCTTAAGAAATTTGGATGGAACTTGATTTGATAATCTCCTCTTGAATTTAGGCATGTCTTGAATCTCAAGCCTATTATTTGTAACTCCACCCTCAAAATATCTTGCCATTTTTGAATCCCTATCTTCCTCTTAGATCTAGCCTCCTCCACCCTCCTACCATGCACCATAAGACGGGAAATGTTCATATTATCATATAACATCGCCGAATGACATTCTTCTTGTAAGTCATTCGATACTCCCGTCACAAATAGACTCATCTCGTCTCTAGGATCGGAGACCAAGGAAGGTTCATACTTGGATAATTGAATGAACTTCAAAGAGTAATCATGAACACTCATACCCTCTTGGCTAAGGTTAATGAATCCACCACCTTCGCTTCTCATCTCCCTAGGGGAAAATCGGACAAGAAATGCCTTCTTGAAGGTCTCCCAAGTCACCCGCCCACCTCGAAGAGTCCTATTGTCTCTCCATTGCACATACCAACTTTGGGACACATCCTTGAGTTGGTATGTGGCCAACTTGGCCTTCTCACTTATAGAAACCCCAATAGCATATAGTATCTTGTACACTTCGTCAATAAACTCTTGGGGGGCTTCACAAACCTTAGATCCATATAGTATAGGAGGATTCATTCGAGTGAAATCCCTTAGTCGGGAAGCCATAGTAGAAGCTTGGATGAACCCTAACTGCAACCTCTCGATTGGCTTGAGACGTTATAGCTTGGGCTTGAACCGTTGCGGCTTGGGCCTATTGAATTAGGGCAGCCGGTATATCTTCATCCGACAAAGGTGGAGGGTTTGATGGGTATTGATCATCAAAAACATTATCCTAAAGAGGAGGAACTTCATCACCATGGGGAGGAGCTCCCGCATTAGCTATCTCCTCCTGAAGTCTCCTAGCCGCATTCCTCCGAGTATTCATTTCCTATAACCAAACTAAAAGGTTTAGGTGAAATCATATAAGTAGCACACTCTAGAAGCACGATAATGGATTTCCAAAATAAGAGTGATTCCTAAGCATCAAGTAAGTCCCTACGCGTAAGTGTGGCACGCTTCAAAATTATGAATACCAACCTACATAGACGTGGTAGAGAGAGACATAATTTCAAGATATTTAACCTCATGCACTGATACCAAGTTTGTAGCATCCGAGTTTTACCCCCAAGATGTAACCGGCATCATCGTCCTCTTCGAGAACTAAGAATATCCTCTTAGCCTTACATCATCACATTCATCGAGTGAAAATACGGAAGAATTAAATTTTTTTAACTATATCTAATCGGAGGTTTACATAGACCTCTACACACACAAAATAATATTAATATCGAGTATACATGGACTCGTTCATAGAAGAAGGTTACATAGACTTCTACTTTTATTTCACATACATATGTAAGATAGAATAAAGTCTCAACGATTGTCTCATTTCCTACCATCTAATCGATTATCACAATAAAGACATAGCCCTACTTCACAAATAAGAAACCACCTATAGGCTTATACAAGTCGTACACAATAGAAATAGAATGAACATAAGTAAGAATATCGGCATCACCCTCGAAAAGTGACGATTTACCCACTTGGATGAAAGGAGATATCCAAGTCTTCAACAATGTCGCCTTCCAAACCCTTCTACGACCGAAACCTAAAATGTCGGGGAAAAGGGAAGAAAATGGGGTTAGTATTCCACATGTACTAAGTGCACATATAACACCAAAACGTGCTAAAAAGGACATTTAGTTGAAACATGCCAACTTACCTCTTTAAGGACTTATGAGCAATTATTGAAGCTATACTAATCCTCTAAACATGCTCAACAAGTCAAATAAATCATATGCATATCAATCATACTTGAAACCCAAAATCTCATATAACTCTATTATTAAGAAATAGCATCATATCATGAATGAGAGTTCATCACCTAACTACCAAAGTAAGGCAACTAATCATAAAATCCTCATAGAAACCAACAAGTGCAATAACCAAGCAAATACCCATAACCCTACTTAATCAAGAAACCCCACAAGAACTACATTTAGTGTCATACTTCACACTAAATAACCTTCAAATACTCATAAGTTCATACTTTATCAATAAAGATCAATTTCCATGTTCATCAGCATCAAATCGCCATATAAAGTCATTTACATTTGTCATCATCCATATACATAATATTAACCACCTAAAGCTCCTATCAAGGAAAACTAGTGCAAGACCTAGGTAGAGTCCCATAACCCTACCTAAGTCAATTTAAACCCTTCAAGTCACTTTCGTTAGTTTATAAATCATTACTTAATTTTAGTTTAGGGAAAAATTGCCTTAACCAACATAGACAACATGAGCTAAATTTGGGATCCGGTGTCGTAAGACCTTACACCGATGGAAGGTGTTCTACCAGCCAAGGTAAACCCTAACATAACATAGCTATCTAGGTGGATCCACTAGCTAGTATCCTATGGTGGCAACATAGTTTAAGAAACTAAGAGATAGGTATTCTCTCTACATACCATTTGGTAATTGGGGTCTCACCTCATGGGAATCATTGGATGAGTATCCCTCAAAGGGGAGTCAACATCACTTATAGACCTATAGGGTAACACATTCTCTACGGAGAGCCATCCCCTCCCATTTTCAAGTTCACTCGATGCTAAGCTAAGTCCCTTTATTGAAATTTCTTTGCTTCTTTATTAACAATCATAACTTATTTTAGGTCATAGGGTCTAGACCTTGTATAATCATCATCATTGTAGCTCAATGGAATTGCATGAGTAATATTCCTTTCATCACAATTCATATAAGTAAGGTTAACGCTTTACATATCACATAGTAATTGGGAACATTTGATACACATCATCATCCTTATGACATATACACCTTAAGAAACCTCACAACCAAAGTTTAAGACATTTCAATTTAATCATCATACCATCCTATCGACCCTATACAAGGCAAACTCCAACATAATATCATGACTTAACCATAATCAATCACAAGTTGAAGAAGTAAATAGGAATTTCAAGACTTACCAAACCTCTTCTATAGTTCGTCATAAGGGCTTTATCATCAACTCTCTAATCAAACCACTAGGGGAGTATCATCATCCACAAAGATAAATAATAATATAACAAGGCCAGATCATCTCTATAACACAATTCAACACTATATTATAGTCTAAGACAAGATTCAAAAACCACTTTACAATATACTTCATGCCCTACATCACCTATTGAGAATTTACATAATAGAACTATAATTCATCTTAATTTATTCATATAAACAATATAGTAAAGTAATCTAATCAATAACTAAATCAATTACAAGATCACAACACAATATATGTCAATATTACCAAGTAAGGTTAGGGCTTGAGGATCATGTTTTACAATTACGCCAAGCCATCAAAAAGTATTAAAATTAAGTTAAATTACATGTCAATCTACTCAATTAAACCTAAAAAAAACATTAACAACTCTATTCATAACTACAATTTCATAAGTGAATGAAACCCATAAGGAACTCAACCTTTAAAAACTTATTTTGAAGGAACCCTTTGAGGAAAGAATCTCAAAGGTGAATAGATCCCATACCTTAATGTTTTGTTGAGAAATGATGATGAATCCACCCTTTTCATCGCCCAATTCACCTCCCAAGCTAATATTTTACGGATTCGCTAATTAGAGAGAGAAAGAAGAGAGAATTAATATAGTTTGTATTTTAGAGTTGTCTTAGACTAATATGGGTTGGGAGTATTTATAAAGGGTCTTAATCAACTCAATTAACTCCCTTAACCCCTAATTAAATTTCCTCACCCCCTAAATAATTAAATAAAATCATTTAAAATTTGGCAGTGAAACTCGACCCTCACAGATAAGACCCCAAACGACCAGCCATCTTTCAGTCAACGAGCACTACCCCTCTCGTCCTGCACTCCGTCGTCTCTGTCAGAGACTTGTGCACTAGAGGGCTTCCTCCAATTGTCTAAGTGTGGGAGGACGGTGGCATCGATGCCCCATCGTTCCACACACGCCCCGTCCATTTGGTCGCTGACTGCACACTACTAGGCAGTGTTGTCTCTAACACTAGGGTACTCCTCAAGGGCCCTTGATTGGTCCTTCGGGAGTCGTACCCAGATGTTTCTACCATGAGCAATCCCTAACACATGTTACACCCACTTTTACCATATTTCATTAAATTCTGACTCTTAAAACTTAGGCAAATAGCTAAGACACACTAGCACTCTTGTGAATTAACTTTTCGGATGTCATGGACGTTCTTGAATGTCTTGGTTCTTAAACACCTTGAATGACCTAATTTTATTTAAATTGACTTAGAAACAGTGATTAGACCCTGTTACACAAATGTTAAGCTTCACGACACTTCTAGAATTTTTAAAGTGTTACATGTATATGCTTATGACTTCATGAATATGCCTTATTGATTTGGTATGGCCATGTTGAATTTGCGTAAGTGTTCACAAATTAAATTGAATACCCTTATTGAACTGGCCCTTTTTCCGTAGCATGTTTTCAAAGTATGTGTGCATATGGTATCATACTTAGTTCAACTGGTGTACTAACCCCATTTCATTCTTTTCCTCAACATTTTAGGTTCCGATTGTTGAAGTGCTTTGGAGACTAATTGAAGAAGGCTTGGATCTCTTATTCATCCAAGTAGGGTAGTTCCTTACTTTCTGAGGGCGATTCCACTATCTAGCTAATGGAGTTGTTTTGAGTTTAAGACTGTTAGTTCTTTCCTTTTCTTTTTCTTTTTTTTTTAGTTCTTTCCTTTTCATTTAGTATGGAATAGTGTATAGCCCATGTGAGGCATCCTTATTTGATGTATGGGTTATGCCCAAAGTTCTTACACTCTTATTAGATGGTTATGAGATGAGACGACTATTACGACTATGTTATCTTTTATATATCTATGTGACATAAAAGTAGAAGACTAAGTAATCTTCCTATATGAAGGGTCTATGTATACTATGTATATATATGTATATGTATATATATATGTATATGTATATATACACACACACACACATACATACTATGTGTATGTAGAGGTCTATGTAAACCTCCAAATGTAATGAAAAGTTTTAAGTTTGTGCTAAATTTGACCTATGAATGTAATGATGTAAGCTAAGAGGCTAGTCTTAGTACTGAAAGAGGACGAAGACGTTGGTTACATATAGGGGCTATTCGCCCATGTGACAATAACCCTGATATCTCGATTAAAATTCGCGTAGAAGTTTACATTCCCGTAGAGGTCCATAAATGAGATACTAGAATCTTGGACCCAATAGGCGTAATCCCTTCCCAACCTAAGCCAGATTGTATCTTCGACAGAAGGCTTGTTAGGGATCAACATGTCTTCTTGTTTCCTCACTCTTCTCTCTAACCCTGTACCCATTGTGTCAATGCCATCTTGAATTTCCTCCATTGTCGTGGTGATTTCTACGTCTCCGAATTGGAACGCCATTTTTTCTTTAACCAAATATTCTATAAGGACTTAAACGATTTCAGGCCAACCAGCCATGTTAAGTAGTTCAATTAAAGCACCCACATATTTGTTGAGGGTTCTTCTGTGATCCCCGTCAAGGTCGTTATACCATATTTTGAGTAAAGATGGGGCTTCTACAACCATGTCAAACTTAGGAAAACGTTTCATACCCACAAAAACAAAACCCGGTTAAGTTTCCCCGCCCCCCAAATTAGGTTTCCACACACACCTCCTTCAAATGACAAATAATATGGTATGTCATTAGGTAGGAGACCTTGGACATGATTTTGGCGGTTTCACTAATGGACTTAATACGCCTTGGGTATTAAGCCGTCTTAAGCTAATTCTTAGATTCAATTTGGGTTTCGTTCTATCTTACGTTGAATAGAATTATTTTAGAAGTAATGGTTACTCGAGCAAGACAAATAATTGGGTGAAGCTAATAAACGACATTGGATGACCGCAAGCTAATTGTTCATTTATTACTTCAATAAAATAAGACTTGGGTGTTTTATGAAGGACAGTCGTGGTAAGCCACGTAACTGCCTTTGTCCTAATGCATTCTGTTTTCTGTTTGGCGGAGTCGATGTCATGAATGCAACAGTTTAATGATACGATAAAGAAAACAAGTAAAATTTACTTACACACAGTCAAACAGGTTATTTTTTAAGGTTAGAATCCTTCAAATCCCCAACAGAGTCGACATTTCTATTTTATTTCGGAAAAAATATTTTAGTATTTTAGACTTGTTAGAGTTTCCACTCAATTTTAGGAAAATCAAGAATACTTTGTTTTCAAAAAGACTCAAATAGCAAATCCATTGAAAACTTTAAAGGGGGTTCGGGGATTTTTATTAATATTTTAAAAAGGTTTTTTACGGCACCTAAAATACTCTCTAACTTGCGGTTATCCAGCAACTAACTTTGTTTGGCTTAGAATAATTTTAATTCATTTGAAATCCTTAAGGGGTGAAGAAAATCAATTTATTTATCTAAGTGAGATTTCTAACTTTGAAAAATTTATATTTTTAAATCTATTTAGACATAGGTTGATTTAGCTTAAATTGTCAACACGATATGGCATTTTGCGCGGATTTAAATTTTTTGACCCTAAAACTAATGATAAATATCTACAAACAAGGAAATAAATATGGTAAAGAGAGAGAGAGAGAGAGAAAGATAAAGAGAGAGAGAGAGAGAGTTGGATCAAAATTTGGTTTCTGTCTGCCTGGAACGGTATTTGGACCCATGTAGTGTTGGGCTTCTGACCCACTTTAATTGTACCTACCCTAAGCTAATCATACAATAATAAATAGAATAATAGATAAACAACAAGGCTTATGACGAAGAAATGACAAAATAAAATATTTCAAATAAATTTGGGCCTTTAAGGCCCAATCTCTTCGATTTCTTCCGCTTCAGAACTTGTACATTTGTTCAAATATGGCTGGTTGACTCAATAGGAGGAAGTACGAGACTTTATGTCTCTATGAAAATGTAAGGAAAAGATGAGAGTCCTTGGCGAACTCGAGCATATTTGCGCATGCTAAAAAAAACAAAAATTAGTATGTCTCTAAACCATATCTTAACAATAATCAACCAATACTAAAATAAAGGTATTGAAAGGAATTTCAACTGAAGCACCTTAATCTAAAGAAACAAATAAGAGGTTGGGCAATAGAAGGCAATTGAACCAATAGTTTCAGACAAGAATATAACAGATGGGGAAATACTCACAACATTCGACACATTTAAGAAACAAAAATGATAATGATACAAGGGCAACTATATGAATATTTTATACAAAATCAAGTTTGGCAGAAATTTTTAATCACATTCAAGCATTTAAAACCATGAATGATTCAGACACATTTTCCCTAAATCTACCATTTTATTTACAAATTAATAATTAACTGAAGAGGAAAGCAACAAATAATAAGTTCATAGTTGAACTATCAACTAAAAGCCAATACAAAAAAAAAAAAAAAGATAGGAACAGTATTTAGTTGAAAATAAAACAGGGAAGAATACTGACCGCAACTGCAATGGTTGTTGGCACCAAATAATACGAACAAATTACAATTAAGCTACTGAATCCATCAAGCTATATATTCGCCAAATCCACACATAAACAGAAAGAGACATTTTGATTTAAATTAACAAGAGTGAGAGGAGGAGCATTTCAAACCAATCGAGCAGGGGTATGGACGAACATGATTCAAACAAACAACTAAAGACCCCAAAACAAGCAACTATACAGATAGTACATAGACTTAAAATCTTGACATCTTGATTCTTTCACCCAACTTGCGGCGAGATAAAGAAGAAGATGACGTCGAGTGTGAGGCAATAATGTATACTAACATAAAATTAATAATAGGCTAAGACGAGTGAAACATTTTTAAAATTAAAAAGAGAGCAACCATGAAAATTTTGGAAAAATAAAATAAAAAGAGTAACGATTGTTTTAGGGGGCTAGAAAACGATTTCAAGACAAACACAGCCTACATGTACATTTTAGACCACATTCATAAATACATAACAATACTTGAAATATTTCATGAGTCAGTCCGATAGTAACAGATGGTATATGAACGATACTAACTTGACACAACGAGGAACAACAAGCAAATAGACGGTTTAAAAGTCAATATCCATACAGTTCACAACAAAAAAAAATTCAAAAGAACAAGTGATACAGAAGACTTCAATATTCCAAATGAAAAGTTGACAAATTATTCATTTAGTAACCAAGAGACTCAGGAAGACGGTAACAAATATCCTCAATTATTCACTCAGCAAATCCATAAATTCCAAGATATGGACAACTCACGCAAAGAATGCCCTTCATATTAATCTACTAAGTGAAAACCCACTTGAAAACTAAACCAACTTTCAACACACAAAAACAATGAATCAGGCAGAGAACAATGTTACTCAAGGAGATCGCTCAAAACAATAATGAAACGAGTACATATCTAAAGGGGTTTACCTTTTCGTGTGCAGCGATTGGGACTGAGCGAGCGGAAGCGATAACCTTTACCACACGAGCACGTACGCGAACAGTAATCGGACATTTGGACAGAGATATCACTCTCGAAAACCGAATGAACTATCTCTTCTGTTTTCTTTGAATCACTAAGTTTGTATTTCAACTATTCCACCTTAAGTTGTAATATATTCTCGATCAAAGATTTCTAAAACAATAATTTTCTCTCCTGGCTATCTTTTTATCCCAACATTGACCAACCTCCAAAAGAAAAAGAAAGAGCATATTTATAATTTAAGAATTAGGGAAAATTGGGGGAGGGGGGGAATGGACGAAAAATCCAATTAATTCAAATTTAAATCTCAAAATATTTCACCCTTATGGAGAAATATCTTTTTATGAAATTTTGACCCATTCCAGAAGATGAAAGGGTGAATCGATGGTTGAGATGGATCTCATGTCCTTGAGATGCTACATAGAGCTATCTCATTTTAAGGGCAATTTTGTGTGCCCCTGTTTGTTGAATCACAAACTTTGTTGTATATACTAAGTATGAAACACAAGTTTTTAGTAAAAAATCTTAAAATTGAAAGACTCTCCAAAATTGTCTATCTATGAAACCTCTACTATTTAGAAAGGATGTCGGGAAAAGATCCACAACACCTCAAAACTACTAAATGGAAAGTAATTCAAAAGTCCTCTTGAATATAACGAGGCTCACAAAAGCTAACTATAATGTAAAGTGATCTCAACAAAGCACCTGTTAATAATAATAAACACCAATATATGCATCATAAAAGAATATAGGTTGAATGACATCAGTACGTGGAATTTAAGAGTATTTAATATGGTTGAGTAAACAAATAACTGAACTAAATAACTAAAAGCAACTCAACTAAATCATTACACGAACCTGAAGTGAAAACCTTTTAAGCTTTACAATAAAATGTATAATGAAAGCAACATAAAAATAATATACTTTACTTATGGAGAGTTTCCCTGACCGACAACCACTACTATGAGCCTAGTAATGATACAACGTACAACCGCACGTCTAAAGGGACCATCCTATACCTTGCTGGGGTATAGGATGATATCGTGAGTCAGGATCCAACTATATGTCTTCTCAAAGGCGGTGAGGAGTTGCATGAAGAGTAAATGATATCCGATCTTACGCTGGCAACATAGTATTGTTGGAAATCTTGAGTTATAAAACACTTTAAATCAAATGGGTGCACGATACTACTCCCAAAATAATTAATATAGTGTTGTGCTTAATTCACCGATTACAAAGAATGAACTTCTTACATTACTTGAATACAACTCTTTCTCAAAACTCCTTTTTACTTCCTCAAAAAACATAGTTTAGAGCTCAAGTGTTGGCTTTAAAAAGCTTCTCAAAATTTATAACTCAATTCATATGGCTCATATTAAATTATGGATATGAACGACTTAACTCAAGAATGTTAATGCATGACATATAACAATTCAATAATTAGGAGTAGAATTTCAAAAAGTACAATTTCTATTTTACCAATTTTAAAAGTAGATTTAGGGCGTGACGACGAACTAGTCCAACACTATGATAGTCTTATATAAGTAGAAAAATAAGTTTCTTGAAGAATGTTGAAGAAGAAAATTATTAGAAGTCCAGAAACTCTAGCTTGAAGGTAAACAATCGAGAAAACCTTTCTTGAGAATCTTGAATTAGTTTCTTGAAATCTCTATGGTCAAGAATTATGATTTTCATTAGTGATTCATAATTTCATGAAGTAATTTGTGTTGGAAAGAATAAAAGTCTTGAAAAATGACTTACCTTGAAGAAGAATCTTGAAAAAGATTGAAATAATCTTGAATGAAGTCTTCTACTTTGATTTTTCCTTAGGGTTTTGTCTTGGATTTTAGAGAGAAGAGAATGGTGGATTAAGAGATGAAAATATGATTGTTTCAGGTATTTAATTAGTTAACAAAAATTTATTTAGGGCTTACTCAGAGTAAAAAGACAAAAATAACCCTTTTTGATATTATTCATCATCTAATTCGTAACTGCTCTTTATCAGTTACTAAAATGGTCATAACTTTTCATCCAGAAATGGATTGATGCGAATTGGTGGCGTTGAAAAGAGGATTCAAATACCTTTAAATTGATAGGTTATGGGTCTTCAAAATTTGTATATTCTAAGATATTGTTGTTTTGAAGTTGACCCAAGTAAAATATTACATCAAAAATTAATTGGTAAGGAAACTTTCAACTCAACTTTGTGCTAGGAGATTCTAGTGACCTTAACACCTAAGAATTATTAAGACTCACTTAGTACGACCTTATGCACAATTCAAGAATGGTTTGGGCTTAACTTAGAAATTTTTGGAGTGTTACAAATAAATGAAGCCACGTGCCAAAATGATGTGATATTCCTCATCAAATTCAAAAACCAATCACAATCTGCCAAGTGTTAAAATGACATTGTTTGGTCAATCATAAGAAACATTGTCCAACCACTACAAATATAAATATGAAATACATATGCTATTTATCGAGAAACACTTCAAAAATAATTTTGCAAACATTATTGGTGAAAGCTACAACATCAATTACATAGTTCTTGAAAGAGTGGTCAAAAAGGTTTTTCCCTTAGATCGACTTGAATAGACAAAGTTTTTTCCAACACTTTTGAAGATCAAACACATCCCAATGAGGTATACATCATCCAACATTTGACAAATGAGTTATTGTCAGCCCTCGAATCATGGTGAAATCTTAGGAGAGAAGAATCAAGAGAACAAATGTACTCGCAGAGTCATCAATAAAAAACACGTTTTTCTTTTATTTATTTTGGTTGTAGTTATTTTTCTACACTACAAAAAATTGTTGCGAACAACTACTTCCACCATTAAAACACTTTTTCAATTTTCATCATATATTCAGATCGTGGATTATTTACCATCATGCTAGTTACCAAACACCATTTTGCACATATCAGTTTTCTTTGTTGTAACTCCATATTACCATCAAATATGCTAAACTCTCTTCTCACTTCTTTGCTTATCCTTGTATTACTCCAAGAAAAACCTTTCCACTTATTCTCATCCATCAATATTGCAAACAAGTCCCTTTATATTGAAAACAAGTCCCTTTACCTATAGTTAAACTTCTCTTTCATCACAATCTTCTTAAACTGTTCCTTCTACTTCTCTTTCTTAACCTTTGCCTTTTCATCTACAGTCACTGTCGGAGGAAAGGCAACATTTCCGATGCCGAATGGTTTCTTAACTACTTGTTTGACATCACCTTCCTTCATTGCAGGACCACCATTCACCATAGCATTTACATATGCATTAAGTTTCTCCAAAACAAAGAGCTTTCTTTTTACAAATGCATCCTTCATCTCTTTCCCTATAGGTCTTTCATCCGTAACCGTATCCTTAACTTATTAATCTTCATCAACATTCTCATCAGTAATATAACGGAATTCAACATTCACTTCAATTTTCACCATACTATTAACGTCAACTTCCTTCATTTCCCATTCCCAAGAAAAAAACAACATTAAGTTTGTACCCTGGAATAATTCTATATATTTACATGAGCTTCTCCTTCAAGATTTGTCATACGGATTTTGAGTTTCCGTCAATTAGGGTTTTGTTGGCAAAAAGGTTAGTTAAGAAACATCTAGACCATTCAAAGCAGTCAGTTTCAGCGCGGTGCAAATTGTGAAAATTGGTGCCGTTGGGTTAATCTTCTAATACGATCTATCGTTTTTCTCCTTCTCCAATATGATCCGTTCTATAGCGGCGCAGAGGTAGAGTATGATGTCAACAATACGAGCACGTGAGAGAGGGATTGATTTTGTGTTGCAAGAGTACATGATGGACAAATGGAACACAGCGAGAGAAAAATGAAGGGGAGAAAGATTAGATAGATGATTTTGGAAGATCTAATTTGATATGAATTCATTTGGTTTAATGGATTGGGTTCAGATTAAAAGTGGAACTTAGTTAATTTGAATTAAAATTGAGTACGAGGGCTTTCATCCAACAGAAGGGTACAAGTGACACTTTTATAAACGGCAAGAGTATGAATGACTACATAGATAATGAATGGTAAAACTATTAGTTAATCGAAAGTTAAGGGGTAACTTTGACGTTTTCTCTTTAAAAAACATGTAGTAGTAGAATAATCAAATTCAATTGTTGGGCGTTGGAGGGTTATAGAAATAAAAGGTGCAATTAGAAGCAGTAGGAAGTTGGAAGGTGATAACGTGTGGGCACATTTGGGTGTTTTGTTGATTGGCACCAAACAGTCCATGGCAGCAAAACTTGTACTCTCTCCTCTCTCTCTTCCGTGGAGTTTACAGAGTGTACAGAAACCGCATGTATGTCTCAGAACAAAACCCAGAAGCCGCTTCGCCGTTAAAGCCTATAGCGATGTGCTTTTCTGTGCTGCTAGTGCTACTGCTCTACTTTATCAAGAAAACCCTTCTTCTCTCTTCTCACTTGCAGCAGCAGCAGATGCTGGTTATTCATTGGCTAGCTATTACACTTCTCTAGGTCTATTTGTCATCTCCGTTCCCGGTCTTTGGTCCCTTATAAAACGATCTGTTAAATCCAAGGTTATTTATTTCGTTTGATTCTTTGTTTCTGTTGTGTTTGGGTTTGGTTTGTAATTGATGGTGAATTTTTGAATGCAGATTGTGCAGAAGACATTTATTAAGCAAGGAATAGATGAGGGAAAGAAAGCGGCTAACCAGGTTGCTGGGGAAATTCTTTCCTTCTTCACTCGAAATAATTTCGCTGTGTTGGATAGAGGAGAGACTATAACGTTAGTAGTACCCTTTTTTACTTCTCTTACCTTTGAGCAACTTTTACCTTATAATATTAGAATTGGACAATTGCATCCTTTAGCTGTTATGGATGTGAATAACTAGTGTTTAACGTCTTTGGCCTTAAATGGCAGCAAACTGTGTCATTGGCTGCATGAACTTGTCTTTTCTCATGTTTATTATTGCAATGTTATTTTCAGCTGAAACTGAGATTTCTTTTCCAATCTTTGCATCTGAGCACACTCTGTAACTTTTCTTTTTTACTTCTTTCCGGAAGCTTGTGCCTACTAATGAATTGATGACGTTTTGAAAACCGTTCATCATCACTACTGTTATTTAATTATCTCATGTAGGTGAGTGACATCGATGCTGTTTTCACCATATCATCTTCTGTTTGCCCATATGGGGGGGGGGGGGGGGAATTCAATCTAATGCTTCTGATTTACTAAATTGCCTTTTCTAGCAAGCGAAGTTCATTCATATAAGTATATTTGTCATGCCTTGACATGTGAAAGTGTTTTTTTGCCTCAATTGGTTTAACTTTACTAATAA
Organism: Solanum peruvianum; assembly: GCA_027705065.1. NCBI lineage: Eukaryota > Viridiplantae > Streptophyta > Magnoliopsida > Solanales > Solanaceae > Solanum > Solanum peruvianum. Next base: position 15,597,762 of record JAKWJD010001756.1, read on the forward strand.
CAAACACCTACATAGATTGTTTCAGCCTCTCTCTATTTGATATATGTTAGTATAACTTTTGAATCCTGAAGGTTTGAGGGAATGATGGTTCCAAGCCGAGGACAGGCAGCATTGTTAACTTTCTGCACGTGTGTAAGCTTGGGAAGTGTTGCCCTAGTTCTTACTATAACAGTTCCAGATGTAGGCAATAATTGGTTCTGGATTACTGCCTTGAGTCCATTAGCGTAAGTACTACTAATAAAAGAAAAATCATCTGCCAACTCTGATTTTGAATTGCTGTTGACTGGAAATCGTATTTAAATTGGGAGCAGGGGTGTATATTATTGGACTCGAGCATCCAGAAAGGAGCAGATCAAGGTTAAAATGATTGTTGCAGATGATGGAAGCTTGTCGGAAATTGTTGTTCAAGGTGATGACCAAGAAGTAGAGAAAATGCGGAAGGAGCTACAGCTGAGTGAAAAAGGCATGGTTTATGTTAAGGGCTTACTTGAAAGGTGATATTACTTGGTTTTCTTGTAAGATATATATGTCTGAAACATACTCCTCCATAATGCTTGGTCAACAACGTTCTTTTGTTGTAACCTGGAAAGTTCTAAGAAGCTGTAAATTAATTGCACCATGCATATATTTGTCAGAAGTTCTTGTGCAATAGGGGTGAATATGTCTACTATTTATTTGTTGGTTTCTTACTACAACCGTCTATGACTTGATCTCCATTTTTACTTGAAAAAAATCCTAGTCACGAACATTCTCTAAAATACATAATCTTAAGGAGAAAAGGCTGCAAAGAAAGGGGGAGAATGAGGTGCCCGTTTCATAATTAGTTTAATAATTAGTTTAAAAGATTGTATCTTTTGTCTAGCAGAACACTATGTACCCGGAAGGTATTTGTTGGATATTAAGACGAATGAGTTGTGTGCAAACAACTAAAGGTATATAATTGAGCAATGAAGAGTCATGATAACATAACTCCCCCCCAAGCCTCTGAAAATATGATAATCCATCATCAGAACATTCTCCGTTTGCTAAAGGAGCTATCAGCTCCAGTAAATAGAAACTGCTAGGTTCTTTAGATGTGAACAAGGCAACCATCATCATCCAACATCATGTACAAATAGTTTCCATACTTAGCCCATGTTACTGGCACTGCTACAACACACAGTTGATCCATATGACTACTCCTTGCTCTAGATAGGTTGTATTAATTTCTCTCTTAGACGTGCATCAATCAGTTTCAAACATCTGGTTTCTTTGGAGAATCCACAATTAAATACTACGTTCTACTACTTTGGTGATTGGTTATAATAGAACTCACTTGTTACCATCTTCTTTTACTATCCAATCTGCTGGCCTATGATTTGATTTACTTCAGGGTACCTCATCAGTCAGGCAGGAAATAGCTAGATTATTAAGCATCTTATTCTTCTCTTAGATGTTAATGCTATTTCCTGGGAGCCTGTACGGGTATTGACTATTAAGATCAAGATGGATCAAAAAAGATTATTGACAGTGAGTCTTCAAAGGAATTATGCTTACAATGTATAGAAATGACAAGCTACACTATATGCACTTGAAATATGCTTTGAAGATTCTATTCTAAAGAATGAGATGCTGAATTTGTTGCACTTGTGATGTCAGTAGTTATTTTACTGAATCTCCACCTAAGCAGCCACAATCCTCAAATGATGCCCGTGCTTGTCTTAGCAACCAACCTTGGCGTGTCCAATGCAGGAACTGACAAAATTTCTGAAGTATGTATGTTTTGAAACCCCGTTTGGCACTTAGGCAGGATAATCAGTTGGCTGGTCAGCACGATGGTGAATGCTACTAGTTTTAGTAACGACTGCAGCATCATAAAAATAAGCATGTACTTGATATTTAAACTGCTACAAATCTGTGTTGCCTATTTTCACATTGCCTTTCCATGGACATGAAATTGAGTTGTTTGGTGCAACTGGGGACAAGAAACAGTAGTTGAAAGAAAAAGGGCCACTGTTCATGGACGTGAAGCTGATCGAGCAGCCTGCTTGATTGCCAACAACATTACCACTGCCATTGGACGTGCAAAATGATAATGCTCAAATGCATGCTATACAAATCAGCGGATCTTTAATCATAAAGAACCAAATCAAATAGGTTGGGGTCGAATCCACAACGACCGGTCTATGCTAGACTTCAATTAAGAAGTGAAATTCGTGATCTAATCTTTTCTAAAGTTGTAGAATCAATGTTTAACATAAATTTAAGTCTTAGAGATTTCAAATTAACAATTGAGGAGAAAAAAGCCAAAAGTCCCCAAATCTATTGTTGGATTCCAACTACTCATTTATACTTCTTGAGGGTCCTATTACATCCCCTATCCAACCTTTCATTTTTGATATTTTGGAGTCCTTAAACGCTATCTTTTGTCATTAACCAGATACAGAGATGTTTGTATGCACGCCCTTTAGGTGGGACCACTTTCTTCAATTTTATTTTCCTTCTTATTTCAAATTCAGTGGACCCCACTTTTTTCTTCTTCTTATTTTACTCTTTTAATTAGGTTAAAATTCTCAATTTCAAACATAGCTAACAACATGTGTACTCTTCAATCGAGTTTCAACCTTTCTTTGTCTTCTACATTGTTCTGAACAAGTAATTCTCATATAAATGGTTCCCCCTCATTCTCACTCCTTTTTATTTGAAAAATCAACTTTTAAAGAATTCCTTCCACTTAGCTTATTTTATTTGGAGAAGTACCTATAGTCATGGTGACCCATATATGGGGTTTTAAAGTTTACTTGTTCTGACATTCAGTAATTTGAACGATCTATAATTTTTTAAAAAAATAAATAAAATCTATCTTTGAATAAATAATTGAGTCTTGAAAATTAGTATATTTTAAATCTTCAAGATTTAGATGTAATGATGGAGGAGAAAAGTATTTTCATGATTTTCCAAGGGGAAAAGAAGTTAGATGTAATGGTGGAGGAGAAAAGTATTTTCATGATTCTCCTTGTTGGAGGAAGGGGAAAAGAATGGGTGTACATATGTTGTGGTTCGATATTTATGAGTTGAAGAGAGAAATAATTTATTTTTGGACATTGACATGGAGAAGAAATTTCAAGCTCCATAACTAGATCTGATTTACCTTGCAATTCTATATTTATGAGTGAGGAAAATAATTTTTGAACCTTAGATATGAAATCAAAAGCAATTAGAGGTTCGAGCTTTAAAAAGGACGTTACTATGCGAATCTTTGAAATGGAAGACAACTTGCAACTTAAAGCCTTAATTTTAGGCCGATTTGGACTTATATATGGATTCAAAGTGTTGATAGTATATTTTAGAAACATTGTAACACACCTAATTAGGGAAGTGTGTTAACATTCTTTGACAGGTTAAAGTTTAAGGGCTACAAAATATTGAAAATAAAAAGTCAAGCAGGGTAATAAGATCCTCGTGAAGCATTGATGTGTAGTTAAGAATCGACTAATAGGTTAAAGGGGCATTTGACTTTTTTCTCATCATTTGAGAGTTTGTTTTAACAAAATTGTTAAGAAGATCAAAGGAACAAATAATAATTGGTAAGTAAGAAAATAATTCTAGGAGTGTGGACAATTGGGTATCAATTTCGATAATGGGTAAATATAATTGCTCAACAACATCAAATTCCTAATGAGTAGGCTAGATCAATCAACAATACAATAAGCATCTCTTAATCGTGAATTGCTCATCATAAAAGCTTTTTAAGCCTCACATGCATGCTATACGAACCAAACTATAACCTTTATGTAAATTCCTTTTTCAAGGAGATCTAGGAATTGACATCAACACCTAAATTTAGCAATTAAATTCGATAAGCAATTATGAGAAATCAGCCACTCCATGCAATCCTTCTCGAGGAAGATATAAGCTACATTTGAGTTCTCAAACCCAAACCATCGATCAAAAGACAATAAGATGATTGAAATCAACATAAAATAGAGCAATACACCAGAACTCAATAATCAATTCAATACCCAACTAACTACATTGGCACACCACCTCTAGAACCAGGGTTTAGCTACACAATGAAGCTAAAGAGAATTGTATGAAATGGATTGTTTTCCATGAGTCGATTGTGATTCTATCCTCAAATCAAAATTACCATGAAACTCAAGTACAAAAAGCTCCAAAATCTTAGAAGGTTTTTAGTATACTCTATTCTCTGTGATAGAAGATGCTTTTCTCTCTCTCCAAAGCAATTTATATTTCTCCAAAAGCTAGCAAGAAATGTACTTCGAGATTCATCCGGTGACACTAGTAGGACTTGCCGGAATCTTCAATTTCCTCGCTTTTCAATTTCAATCTCAGAACATTAGGTGTTGGATTCTTTTAGCAAGCCTGAAAGAGTTCTCTTTCCATGATCGAGATTCACTCATTTGCATCTATGCTCGCCAAAGTTATCTGTCATCAAATCAAACCTGACCGACTGATTTACCCAGTCGTTGTTCTGCATCTTTCCTCGATGACCTGCTTTGAACTTTTCAGCAGGAGTCTCAGTCATGTTTAGCTAGGTCCAGCCTAGTGGGGAGTCACCCTTCACACTTGGAGAGTTGCCTTTCTCACCTGACAAGATTGTCTTTTCTTTATTTTTCTATGTTTTTTGTTTCTTTTTGCACACTCTTGTCCTTGCCTTGTGTCTTTAAGCTTTCATACCTGTAATTCATCAATTTAGTGTAAGAAATAGACATAAAAGGCATTGACGACACTATTCGGTGAACTAAAAAGCCTTAAATGACACCAAAATTTCTGGCTCGGCAACACTTTCAACTTAAATTTTTATTTGTCGTCAAGTAAATCAAGAGACCATTTAGTTTTAAAAAGGTGTCACAAACCGTGCGATAACAAAATAACAACAAAAGAAACGCCAAAATATATAGAAAGAACATTTGTTGGAACAACAAAATTATGGATAGAAAATTTACCCCAGAAAGTCTAGAAACACTAAGAAGTGATAAGAAAATAGATGGATCTCCATCAGCAACAAATATAGATATACTAGATAAATATGAACTAGCAATAAGAAATGAATTTGGTGGTATGACCACAGAAATAAAAGAACAAAATAGAGAAAAAATAATAAATAGACAACTTATGACAAAATTATCTATATGTAAAATGTGTTATATAGAAGAATACACATGTGCATTCAAAGAATTTTATTACAAAGCAAGATATGATATAAATAAAGCAAAAGAAATAAGACAACAATATTTTACTAAACTACCAGAACCATTTAGTACAAAAATAATTAAAGATTGGAACAATGAAGGATTAACAGATACTTTAGGAGCTAGAATAAAATTTTTACAACAATGGTTTATACAACTATGTGAAAACTAAAAAGAAAAATTAAAAATTGAAAAAGTACTTATTAAAAATTTAGCCTGCTGTAAAAATAAAACAACACCACAGTTTGGATGTACAAATAAATATTATAAAAAGCAAAAGCCTAGACGATACAAAAATTATAGAAAAACTAGAACTAGGTATAAATATAAAAAACCAAGACAAAGATATTATGTAAAAAACTATAAAATAAAAAGACCATATAGACCAAAAAGAAAGCCATCACAATGTACTTGTTACAATTGCGGAAAGATAGGACACTTAGCTAGAGATTGTAAGTCACCCAAAGAACCAAAAAGAAAACAAATTGCAGAAGAAATTATAGATAATGACTAATACATGCAAATAGAATATATAGACTATGAGTTAAGTGAAAATGATAGTATATATGAAGTATCATATATAGAAACTGAAAATGAAGAAGAAAATATTGATTTAAATAATGTAGAGGAAATCTAATGTCTGAAGACGATAAAAAAATAATATCCAAAGAAGACTATCAAAATGAAGAATTATCAGAACAAAAAATTATATTTGATAATACAATTTTTGAACAAATAAAAGGAAAAGAATTAAACTAAGTGTTAAAAACAATACTTGAAATACCTATAATAAGAAATTGGTTTAAAAGACAAAAAGATGAATACTATGTAGTTAGCAAGAAAGAACACATCATAGATTGTAAATATACAAAAGGAAATGCACAAATACCTATACTAAATAAGAGGATAATTAATAAAGAAATACAAGATATAAAAGCTAAAACACCCATAAAATATGTACATTTAGGAGGAACAGAAATATTGATAAAAGCTTGCTTTAAAGAAGGAATAGATACACCTATTGAAATATACTTAGCAGATTATAGAATTATACACCCTATAGAAAAAAGTGTAATAAGCGCAGTAAAAGGAAATTTAATATACCAAAAATTTAAATTTATAATAAGTACCAATTATTCAGTAGCATTAACAGATAGAAATATAGATAAATCATTAGTTTTATATTGGAAAATGTCTTGAATAGAACTAGCACCAGGCAGCAAAATATTTACAGCAAGATGTAAAAACCTATATATATTAACAACAAAACATAAAGTAACAGCAAGAAATAAAATTGATAAAATAAAGATAGAAAATTCTTTCGAAAAAATAATTATTGTAATAGACAATAATGACTATACCTATAAATAAATTGACATAGAAGAAGATTTAGAAATTGTAAAAGAAAGATTAAGTACTTCAAGTGTACCAAATACATTAACAAGAGCTACCTCATCAAGAATGAGTACTTCTAAAAGGAACTATGAAATCCCACAAAACTTATTACATAAAGAAGAGAAAACACCATACCATTACTTTATAACAGGAATAATAGACCAAAGAAGATATAAAATTTTGATAAATACAAGACAAGAAGAGAATTATAAAACAAGAGAATTAGTATTAGAAACAGAAATTATAAATACAGGACACTTATGCCCCGGATTACCTAGTGAAATAGTAAACACAAGCGAAGAGATAACAGAAAAAGAAATAATTATAGGAGGAATACCCTTAATAATACCATTTAAAATATACCAAGGAAATCAGAATATTACATTAGGAATACAATGGTTAGAAAAAGTTAACCCATACAATATAGAAAATGAACAATTAACAATAACTTGCCAAAATAAGAAAATAATTATAAAAAATACAAAATGAATAATGAAAATATATATACTTGCAAAAATTATTCTAGAAGGATATCACAACATATATTATACCCCTATGATAGATACAGGAGCAGAAGCAAATATATGTAAATATAATTGGTTACCAGAAGATAAATTGGAAAAATTAAAAACACCTATGGTGGTAACAAGATTTAATAATGAAGGAAGCATGATCAGACATAAAGCAAAAAAATATAAAAATACAAATATGGGATAAAATATTAACAATAGAAGAAATATACAATTTTGAGTTTACAACGAAAGATATGTTATTAGGAATGCCATTTTTAGAAAGATTTTACCCACATATTATAACAAAAACACATTGGTGGTTTACTACACCATGCGGAAATAAGATAAGAGCAAAAAGAGTAAATAATAAACAACGTAAACCTGTAGAATGGATAAAAGGAAGTGAAAAGATAAACCAAGAAATGGAAAATATAAATAAAAATCAAATAACACAATTAGAAATTATCATATTCACAATAGATAAAGTTAAAATAATTAACGAACAACTAGAATTATTATATAATGAATATTCATTACAAGGATGGGAAAAACATAAGATGAAAGTAAAAATTGAACTAATAGATGAAAATAGTATAATAACACAAAAACCATTGAAATATAATTTTGATGATTTAAAAGAATTCAAAATACACATAGATGAATATTGAAGAATAATTATATACAAGAAAGCAATAGTAAACATACAAGTCCAGCATTTATAGTTAATAAACATAGTGTACAAAAACGAGGTAAAAGTAGAATGGTTATAGATTATCGAAATTTAAATGCCAAAACAAAAACATATAATTACCCAATACCAAATAAGATACTAAAAATAAGACAAATACAAGGATATAACAATTTTAGTAAATTTGATTGTAAATCAGGATTTTATCACCTGAAACTAGAAGAAGAATCTAAACAGCTAACAACATTTACTGTACCACAAGGATTCTATGAATGGAACGTTTTACCATTTGGATATAAAAATGCACAAGGAAGATACCAACATTTTATGGACAACTATTTTAATCAATTAGAAAATTGCATTATTTATATAGATGATATATTGTTATATTCAAAAACACAAGATGAACATATTAGATTGTTAGAAAAATTTATACATATAATTAAACACTCAAGTATAAGCTTAAGTAAAAAGAAAGCAGAAATCATGAAACCACAGATAGAATTTCTAGTAATACAAATAGACAAAAATGGAATAAAAATGCAAACACATATAGTACAAAAAATTGTTAATAGTGATGAAAATATAGATACAAAAAATAAATTACAATCATTTTTAGGAATAGTAAATCAGGTAAGAGAATATATACCAAAATTAGCAGAATACCTAAAATCATTACATAAAAAACTTAGGAAAGATGTTGAATATTATTTTAATGATAAAGATAAAGATCATATAAGACGTATAAAAAAATTATGCAAAAAATTACCAAAACTATATTTTCTGGATGAAGAAAAACGATTTATATATATCTATCAAGACAAAGTTATACAACCAGAACAAGATAATCTTATGGAGAACATACTCAAAACATTAACTACACTTTGTACAAAAGTGGATAGTATAGGCTTGAGAGTTCAAAAGCTAGAAGAAAATGAAGAAAAATCTAAAGCTACAAGTCAGCAGCATGACTATAAACATGCGGAGCTACGTCGTTCGGCAGACGGAAAACAGCCAGAGATAAAAGGAGACGTTGGGAAACTCCTTAAAACCCATAACGTTGCTAATGTTGTAGGTACAAGCACAGGAATTATGGAAAAAGCTACACCAAAAAATACAAATCTAAATAGCCTATTTACAAAACCATTTATTCCAAAAGTACAAATGAAAGATACTCCAACACCACAAACATCTACATATGCAGCCAGCCTGCATAAAGAAGAAAAAACATGTAACCATATTTCCCAAGCTTATATTTAAAATCTATATAAAATACAAAACTTTTTAAACCTCAAACATAGATCTATCACAACTAAAGAAAAAACCCAAGATTCTATACAGGTATAGAATCAACAAATCTACAGAAACATGTATTGGTTTATTTTTACATATATATTTGTATTTTTATATTTTTTGATTTATGTCTGATCATGCTTCCTTCATTATTAAATCCTGTTATCACCATAGGTGTTTTTAATTTTTCCCATTTATCTTCTGGTAAACAATTATATTTACATATATTTGTTTCTGCTCCTGTATCTATCATGGGGGTATAATATCTGTTGTGATATCCTTCCACAATAATTTTTGCAAGTATATATATTTTCATTATTCATTTTGTTCTTTTTATAATTATTTTCTTATTTTGGCAAGTTATTGTTAATTGTTAATTTTCTATATTGTAAGGTTTAACTTTTTCTAACCATTTTATTACTAATGTAATATTTTGATTTCCTTGGTATATTTTAAATGGTATTATTAAGGGTATTCCTCCTATAATTATTTCTTTTTCTATTATCTCTTCGCTTGTGTTTACTATTTCACTAGGTAATCCGGGGCATAAGTGTCCTGTTTTTATAATTTCTGTTTCTAATACTAATTCTCTTGTTATATAATTCTCTTCTTATCCTGTATTTATCAAAATTTTATATCTTCTTTGGTCTATTATTCCTGTTATAAGGTAATGGTTTGGTGTTATCTCTTCTTTATCTAATAAGTTTTGTGAGATTTCATAGTTCCTTTTAGAAATACTCATTCTTGATGAGGTAGCTCTTGTTAATGTATTTGGTACACTTGAAGTACTTAATCTTTCTTTTACAATTTCTAAATCTTCTTCTATGTCAATTTTTTTATAGGTATAGTCATTATTGTCTATTACAGTAATTATTTTTTCGAAACGATTTTCTATCTTTATTTTATCAATTTTATTTCTTGCTGTTACTTTATGTTTTGTTGTTAATATATATAGGTTTTTACATCTTGCTGTAAATATTTTGTTGCCTGTTGCTAGTTCTATTCCAGACATTTTCCAATATAAAACTAATGATTTATCTATATTTCTATCTGTTAATGCTACTGAATAGTTGACACTTATTATAAATTTAAATTTTTGGTATATTAAATTTCCTTTTACTGCGCTTATTACACTTTTTTCTATAGGGTGAATAATTTTATCATCTACTAAGTATATTTCAATATGTGTATCTATTCCTTCTCTGAAGCAAGCTTTTATCAATATTTCTGTTCCTCCTAAATATACATATTTTATGAGTGTTTTAGCTTTTATATCTTGTATTTCTTTATTAATTATCCTCTTATTTAGTATAGGTATTTGTGCCTTTCCTTTTGTATATTTACAATCTATGATGTATTCTTTCTGGCTAACTACATGGTATTCATCTTTTTGTCTTTTAAACAAATTTTTTATTATAGGTATTTCAAGTATTTTCCCAACACTTAAGTCTAATTCTTTTCCTTTTATTTGTTCAAAAATTGTATTATCAAATATAATTTTTTGTTCTGATAATTCTTCATTTTGATAGTCTTCTTTGGATATTATTTTTATATCGTCTTCAGACATTAGATTTCCTCTTCATTATCTAAATCAATATTTTCTTCTTCATTTTCAGTTTCTATATCTGATACTTCATATATACTATCATTTTCACTTAATTCATAGTCTATATATTCTATTTGCATGTATTCGTCATTATCTATAATTACTTCTGCAATTTGTTTTCTTTTTGGTTCTTTGGGTAACTTACAATCTCTAGCTAATTGTCCTATCTTTCCACAATTGTAACAAGTACATTGTGATGGCTTTCTTTTTGGTCTATATGGTCTTTTTATTTTATAGTTTTTTACATAATATCTTTGTCTTGGTTTTTTATATTTATACCTAGTTCTAGTTTTTCTATAATTTTTGTATCGTCTAGGCTTTTGCTTTTTATAATATTTATTTGTACATCCAAACTGTGGTGCTGTTTTATTTTTACAGCAGGCTAAATTTTTAATTAGTACTTTTTCCATTTTTAATTTTTCTTTTTGGTTTTCACATAGTTGTATAAACAATTGTCGTAAAATTTTTATTCTAGCTCCTAAAGTATCTGCTAATCCTTCATTGTTCCAATCTTTAATTATTTTTGTACAAAATGGTTCTTGTAGTTTAGTAAAATATTGTTGTCTTATTTCTTTTGCTTCATTTATATCATATCTTACTTTGTAATAATATTCTTTGAATGCACATGTGTATTCTTTGATATAACACATTTTACATAAAGATAATTTCTTCATAAGTTATCTATTTATTATTTTTTCTCAATTTTGTTCTTTTATTTCTGTGGCCATACCACCAAATTCATTTCTTATTGCTAGTTCATATTTATCTAGTATGTCTATATTTGTTGCTGATGGAGATCCATCTATTTTCTTATCACTTCTAAGTGTTTCTAGACTTTCTGGGGGGTAAATTTTCTATCCATAATTTTGTTGTTCCAACAAATGTTCTTTCTATATATTTTGGCATTTCTTTTGTTGTTATTTTGTTATCAATTAGTTGTTTAGATATATTTCCTACCCATAGTAGTATTGCTTTATTTATATCTGTAATACAATCTAGATCTAAAAAGTTATATTGTTCAGTTATCGGTTTAGGTGTCCATTTTTAATTTAATCTACTATTCTATATTGCATTTGTTCTAGGACTACTTCTAGGACTATTATCTGGAGTTTTAACTCTTGATGTACTAGGTCGATTCATATCTCCTGTATTTATTTCTAATTTTTTCGGCTTATTTACTTGTTCTAGAATTTCTGTGTATGTTTCACTTATATCACTTATTTCTGATTTTTGATCGTTTGTTGTATCTGATTCATTTATTTCGTCTATTTCGTCTATTTCAAGATTTTCACCTAACTTTTGTTTCATCTTATTTATCTCATCAGTTAATTCAAGCTCTTTATCCTTTTCTTCCAGTTTCTCTTTTTGTTTGGTTTCATATAATAATTTTAGCTTAGCCAATTATTTTTCTAATTCACTTATTCTTGTATTTTTTATTTCTTCTAGATGTTGTACTTCTTGTCTTGCTTGTATTTTTATTTTTTCAATTTCTCTTGATTTATCTATTTCTTCGTTATCTTTTGTTATTCTTACCATAGCTGTTAAACTATCTTATAATTTTGCTGTTTCTTTTTCTATCATTAAATATAGGTTATTTCCTATTTTCTTATATCTTCTTCCTAAATTTGAAAATATTATTTTTATTACTAAACCGTCTTGATTTTCATATATCTTTTCGTCTATTGCAAATTCTTCTTTATTCATTATAATTTATGATTTATATTATGTTGCAGTTTGTATTCAAGGCAATTTATTTGTATTTCTAACATAAATATAACTCTTCTTTGTGCTAATATTGATTTATCACATACTCCTGCTAAGATATTTTCTTCTAATCTTCCTTTTCTATGTTGTAATTCTTGTCTTTTTTCAGTTATTTTTTCTACCAGTTGTTGCTTATATATTTCTTTGTTCATATTGTTTTTGCAGATAACAAACATATTTATATTCTGTTTTTGAAATTATGTTTATCAAAAGATTTGTCTTGTTATTATTTGTTTTAGTAAGTTGTGATAGTTCATATTCTATGTATAAGGTTTTTAATTTTTTCCATTTCTTTCGTACTTTTCTCTCTATCTTAGTTTTTGTCTTAGTAGTTATTTTGTTTGATTTTAGATTATTCTTCATATTTTTAAGAATGAAATATTTTTTCATAATATTCTTTTTTAAGAAGATCTAATTGTTGTATTTCATTTGCGCTGTTTGAAATATATTCTAAATATTCATTTTCTCGAGTTTTTGGATACATATACAAATTTTCAATTAATAATTTTTCAAGTTGATCTATGTTTTATTTAGTTTCATTCCAATATTGTAAGTACATGTAATTTATCATTGATCTATGAATAATTCTAGATCATCATATAAATCTATGTCAAAATTATTATCATAAAAATCATCTTGTATAACTAATTCAGCCCAACCTTGAGTTGTTACTTCTATTACCTCATTGTCAATAATATATCATAAATTTTTCTTTTAATATATGTATTAAGACCTTTGAATCTATAGAGTATTAATATCTTGTAATTAACATCATCTTCTAGTAAATATGAGTTCATTTTAATCATTTTTCCGCTAAAAAGTTTATTCCTTTAAACCTCCTATTAGATTATACTTATTTATTATGTAATAATAATGATTTAATAATCATCTCGTCTAGTCACTACTACGGTTTTCTTGTTTGATCAGTTATCCTAACAGCGCCTCAACTTTGTTTACTCCCCTAAACGACCTTCTTGCCTATTGGTTTCAACTTTAGGATGGCATAGTCTGGGCATACCTATTCGCAGAATATTTCCGTAGCAAACTTTCTAAAGATGGTTATTATAACATTATTAAAACATGATAAACAATTATAATCAACAAGAGATTATCAAGAATAAAGTAGTTTAGCCTCAACAAGATCATAATTTTTAATTCAAAACCTTTGATTTTCAATAATGTACGAAAAGCTTCAAATAGTAACTAGCCATTATAAATTAAAGTACATGCTCACAAAGGCAAATTAAGGATGCAAAGCTATGTTTCAACAAAAGTATTCTAAGTGCCCTCACATTAAAATTGATTCTATGCTCTCACAATACAAATTACGAATGATTTTTTTGGAATAAAAAATGAAATTCACACTCTCAAAGAGAAAAACATGCATGTTTCAACCCATACACTTGCCATATTTTCCAACTGTCAAGTCAATTGGCTTTTGCAAGATTGGGAAAGTCTTTCAAGACTTGTAACGGAAATAATGGTAAAGATATGATCATTTTGATTTAGTGACTCAGTAACGACCCTCATAATTAAAGAGGTCTAAATAGAGCACCGCATGTGTTTCATGAGTTAATAATGCGTTAAAATAGTGAATTTTAGTGTTTGAGGTCAGTTTGCTAAGTTTGGAAGTCAAACGTCAAGGGACGACCAAGACGTTCGGAAACTAGCCTTGTGTGTGCGCTAGTATGTCCTTGTTTGTTGTGCATGATTTTATGTGTTTTTTGGAGTCTAAAACTGGTGGGTATGACCCTAGTACCTAGAGGGGCATACCAAGGGTCAAAATGTTCGAGTACAACTCCCCATGGACCCCCCTAAATGTCCCCAAAGAGGACCCAAACGTTGGACAAGGAAGCTGCCAAAGAGTGTGCAACACCTAGATATGGAGTTCGCGCGCCTAGAATTGAAGCTGGCTGTGCGCCGCGCGACTTGCAAGAGGCTCACTGCCTCAAAAATTTTGAGAGGCAAAATAAGGAGCTGCCTCCGCGACGCGCAACCACTTCCCAGATTTGGTCGCATCGTTTTTAAGTCAAATTAGACTTTTGAAAATGGTCCAATTAGTGTAGGGGTATTTTTTGAACTTTTGGGATCATTTGTGGATTGTTTTAGGTCACTTTAAACCCCATTTCCCCCACCGATTCAACCCTCAACTTCAAAACAAAATCTCTCCAAAACCCTTCCTCCAAAAACCTTCATTTTCAAGAAGCTTCAAGCTCTAAGGAAGAATGTCAATTCTTCAAGTTTCTTTACCAAATTTCGTGGGTTTATTCATACTGAGGTATGGTAGTTCATCCTTGAACCTTCTTTTAGTCAAGGAGCCATTTCAAAGATTTTTCAAAAAGGCTTTCAAACTCCAACTTATCTATTTTTTACTCTAAGAATGAGTCTTTGCATGAAAACATTTTAATGATTGAAAAATGTTGTTTTTAGTGTTAGTTGCTGATTTTAATGTCAAAACCTCAATGAACCCATGCATATGCATATTATCAACTTTTGACTTATGAAGTGGGTTTGTTGCCTTTATCTAGATAATGTTAGAGATGAGTTTCTTCTGTTGTATTTTGAATTAGCTAGTGCATATTCATGCTTTATTATGTTGTTTTAGTGAAATATGGAGAAAAGATGGTAAAACCAAGGATAGAGAGTAAGTTGTTCTATCTTGTTTAGTTCCATTGAAATGATCTTGAGTGGTATGGTCCACCTTTGGTGGGGTTGTTTACTTGGAGTATATGAGTATATGTATATACATGCGTATTTTGAGTATGTCCTTGAAGGTATAATATGTGAAGTAAAGTGATGATGATGATGCTCATGTTAACACATTTTAGGAAGTTTGAATTGTATATCTTGTAGATATTATGTCTAAATGAAGTATGTGTATATGTGACGCATGCTAGTGTGTGAATTATGATGAATGAAGGTATGAGCATGTTCAAAAGTAATTTATGAATATAGTGATTATGTGAAAGGTGTGCTCACATGTATTAACACACACACTTTGAATGTATGGATGAAGTTTATGAATGAAAATGGGGAATTCTAGGGTAGACACTCTTCGTGAGTAGAGATGAAGTGTCTAAGACCAACCCTACTACCCCTAAAGAACTCTAGTAATAATAAGGGGTTTTTTGGGTGAATACTCTTCGTGAGTTGAGATGAAGTGTTTGGTAGCAACCTCACTATTCCCAAGGGCTTTCTAAGATAGCTTGGAGGTTGGATACCCTTCATGAGTTGAGATGTGGTGTTCAAAAGTAACCTCTAGGGATTAGTACCCTTCGTTAGTTGAGATATTGTACTAAATAGCAATCCCTTAACCTATAGTAAATGAATGTTTAAGACTCCGTGGAGGAGTTATGCTTAGCACCGGGAGGATTTGAAGAAGGGAAAGGTACACTTCGTGATTAGAGATATTGTATCCGATGTAACTCTTGAGATGAGTGCTCCTCGTTAGTAGAGAATGAATTACTTAGTAGCAATCTCCTTATCCATTAACTATGCGTCCCGCATCGGTTTAGCTATTGGAGAATCCATGAAAAGGCTAAGGGTATGACCCTACCTTTGGCAAGTAGGGGTCCCTCATTCGGTAGGGGTTAATACCGGGATTTCATGTATATCTCTCATGGTCTATGTCGGTTAACCCTATCCCCCACAAATGAATGTAAATGAACTAAGTCTTCTTAAGTGTGTACTACTTAGGGTAGGTGGTGGTATGAGACGCTAACTATCCATTGCACAAGCAGACATTTGGAGCGAGTCTTGGTGTGTCCTTATATGAAGATGTATGAATAGGTCATTATATGATGTAAATGAAGTAACACAACCTTTTGTCTAATGTGAAAGGAAGCATGTAGATGTTATGTCTTGTATGATGAAAGCTTGTATATGATGAATGTGAGGTGCCTATTCTAAAGGAATTCCTATGTTCACTAGGGTGCAAGTAGTAGTATGAGATGCTACTTTCGCATTGCACTAAGTGTAACTTTTAGGTTGTCTTGGAGGATGGTTCTCTATGTGAAGTTCCTAAATATATGTATGATTTCTCTAGTGTCTTCAGTAGTGACTGTTGACTTGAGTTGTAATGAACTATGCTTATCCTTGGTAGCCATAAGAATCACTTAGGTACGTATTGAAGCGGTGGTATGAGCGATCTCATCATGTCTTACTTAAGTGAGTCTTAGGATGACTATACATAAGAAGGTTTATGTGATAAATGGATTATTGGAAATGTGACTATATGTTGAGGTTTATGAAAGTGTTACTTTATATGATGACTTGTAACTTGATTCATGAAGGTTTTTATCAAAATATCATGACTTGTATGTTTCAACTAAAATGTCCTATTTTTAATGATTTTACATAATGTCATACTTAGTACAATGTTTTTACTAACCCCATACTATTTATACTCTATAAGTATAGGTTGAAGGCAAGTGAATGTTCCTAGAAGGCAAAGCATGGGAAGTTGACTCCCTCAAGACTTGGTATGTCCTCATATATTCGAGGACATAGTCTATGCTTCTTTAATTTTTCTTTAACACTTGTATAAGACTTATTATGTATTTCTTTCAATGTAAAGGGCCGCGTCACTAAGATATTTAAGGTGTGTCATTAAGTTGGCTTTTGACGATGAGACTTATTCCTTAGTATTTTATAAAAGAAGTTTCTTATTTATATTGTTGTGAGGAGTGCTCCTTCTTTATAGGGTGTACTTGCGGGTCGTTACAAACTCCACTTCTTGAAGCATTTTATTTTTCTTTCAACTTCACCACTTCTACTCTTCTTTCCTTATTTTTAACATGAGAGCTTATTCTCTTTCTTTTCACAACATTCTATCGTGTGGAGCTAATTAGACACCCCATTTATTCAAGCAATCAATATAGCTAAGAGAATCATGATTTGATGGAAAGAGGGTGTGTACTAAGTAAGTTGTCATGTGGAAGATGCAGATAGAGCATAACATTGTAATTTTGAGGTGGAGACGGAGAAACTCATTGTGGACGATCAACTTAGAGCAAACAAAAAGGAAAAAAAGTTGTAAATGCCTCTAAGGAGAGAATGAACACTGACGGCATTCCACAAATTGGGTCTGAGATACTAGGAGACATATCTAGTTCCACACCAATGGACCCTTCTACCACTATTACAGACTCTAGCTCTTAGTTGCCACACATTTTTATTTACCCTTAGTTTTTATTTTCACTTGTTTGTATTGGGGACAATGGGTGTGGGGATAGTCTGTGTGATGTGTATCTTGGAAAAGTCTCAGATACTTGTCTTAATTTGCTTGTTAAGTGTCTCGGTGATGTCTTTGTGACCCATATACTTGCAAGTGTCCTTGGGTTTCCTTGTTGTATTCTTTTCTCCAAGACTTGCAATTTCGGTTAAGCAAGTATGTTTTGGATGTTTTTGTAAATGTGAAATAAGAATAGGAATGCATGGCATGATGGTTGATGTTGACTAAAAATAGGACCCTCTGAATCATACATTTCTTATATACACTTCTTTGATTGGTTGACTACGTCGAATCTTTGCATGGCATGAAAAAAACTGGTAGGATAAACATGACTTAAGCTTGAACAATAACTTGATATATCTTTGAAGATAGTTAGACTATGTTCCATGCATGTGTGAGGTTGTTGCATTATTCCTATTGTGTGTCCTAATTCAGTACTTTCCCCATTAGTTGTAACGACCTGTTTAGTCGTTTTGAGCAGCAGATTTTAATTCTGGAAAAACTGGCCAAGACCACGGGCACTGCGACGGACCGTCACAGGCACGACGGCCCGTCGAGGGTGCATCGTTTCAGCATACTTAGAATTCTGAAATTGGATACTGAAAATCGACTCTCTCTGTAAATTGTGACGGACCTGCAGGACGTGCCGTCACATCCACGACGAACCGTCGTGAGTTCCCGTTGCAAAACACTTCAACTTTTGAGAATTTGGTACAAAAACGAGTTTCTGACCGTCATGACGGAGGTACAGGACGGACCGTCACAGGTGTGACGGGCCGTCACAGGCCACTTGAGTTCGAGGGGGCTGCGACGACCTGTGTGACGGACCGTCGCAGGCACGACGGGCCGTCACAGGTTGCGCAAATCCCAGGCAGAATAGGATTCCTCTACACGTTTTAAGGGTCATTTTGGACTATTCTTTCCTTAATTATAAAGATTGAGGGTTAATATTAATAAGTCTAATTACTTAGGAATTAAAAGAGGTAACCTTAAGTTAATTAGTGGATTCTATTGTCCTCTTTTAGTCTTAATTATATGAAAATTAGGGTAAAGGAAAGAGGGTCTGAATAAAACAAACAGAAAGAACAAAGAGAAAGAGGGATAGATTAATCGAATTGAGGGAGATTGAACGAGAAGAAGAAAGCGTGGGAAATTGCTTGTTGATTCCAATCTTCGGTGGAGGTAGGTTATGGTTTCATGCTATTCGTAGTAGACTCTTAATAGTGCATGATATGTATTGGTAGTATTGTAAACCTGTCTATATGCTTAATTGTATGCTTGCATGAATATGATTATGTGATTTTGATAAAACAAGCATGATGAAAACCATTGAATCCCAAATCTTGAAAGAAACTTTAATCTATGTTATTAATGATGATGCCTTGGTATAAAAGAAGGCTTGATGAATTGAAGTAATGGGGTGATTGGTGACCTTGGTATAGAGAAGGCTTGACGAACGAATGAATGAGGTTAGTGGATCGGAGTGTCACGTTCCGACACATAGTATTAGTGGATCGGAGTGTCACGTTCTGACACATAGTATTAGTGAATTGGAGTGTCACGTTCCGACACATAGTATTAGTGGGACGGGTGTCACGAACCGACACATAGAATTAGGGGATCGGAGTGTCACGTACCGACACATATAGGGGATCGGAGTGTCACGTTCCGACACATATAAGGGATCGGAGTGTCACGTTCCGACACATATAGGGGATTGGAGTGTCACGTTCCGACACATATAGGGGATCGGAGTGTCACGTACCGACACATAGTGGTAGGGGATCGGAGTGTCACGTACCGACACAAGAGGAAGAAAGATAATGAATCTTGAAAGATGATAATATACTCATCATAATGAACTTAATTCCCAAATGAGTATGGTATTGAGGCTTGAGCCCTCATGTGTGAACTCGGTTGTATTCATTGATGAATTAATATTGTTATTGCTACATGTTGAGTATTGTAGTTGATTTACATTATTATTGATATATACTGTTCCCTATTTTGAGTTGGCCGATGATATCTACTCAGTACTTGTGGTTGTACTGACCCCCTACTTTTATGTTTTCTTCTTTGTTATTTATGAAATGCAGCAAACGTGCCGTCAACTTCAACTCAACAGTAGATCTAGCCAGTCTTCACTACTTTCGGAAATTCAGGGTGAGCTAATGCGTCTAGCTTGGACTGGATCTTCTTCTTCAAGTCTTGATGCCTTGACTTTCGGCATGGACTAGCTTTCTACTATTTTGTTTTCTTAGATATTCTTAGTTTAGTAATTTGAGGATAGATGTTCTTGTGATGATGACTTCCAGATTTTGGGGATAATAATAATAGTTTGAATTGTTTTTATTAATGAGTTTAAGTCTTCCGCATTATTTTCTGTTGATATATCTTGAAATGATAAGGGTTAGATTGGTTGGTTCGCTCACATAGGAGGGTAAATGTGGGTGCCAGTCGCGTCCCCGATTTGGGTCGTGACAAACTTGGTATCAGAGCATTAGGTTCGTTGGTCTCATCACACAAGAACAGGTCTAGTAGAGTCTTAAGGAACGGTAGGGGGACGCCTTTACTTTTCTTTGAGAGGCTACAAGACTTTAGGAAAATTCCATTCTTTCATTCTTCTTTCGTGCTACTACTTGAGTCCAAGGTATCTAGGTGATACAAATTGGTATCTGACCATCTTCATTCTATTTCGCAGATGGTTAGAACTAGAGCAACGACCGCACCAGCAGCAACAACGGAGAGACAAGAAACGACTGAGCCAGCCACTGGGGCTGTAGCTCGAGGAAGAGCAGCGGCAAGAGGCCGTGGTAGAGGTCGTGGGAGGACGTCCTCTAGGGGAAGAGGACGAGCACCTAGTCCATCTAATGCTAGGGCGGTGACTCCTCCACCGACTGAGGAGGTAGTAAGAGAGGGTGAGGAAGGGGAAACTGAACAAGGGCAAAATGAGGAAATGCCACCCAAACCTACCCCAGAGATGATCAACCAGGTACTTGCTTATCTTAGCGGGTTATCCGATCAGGGTCAGGCACCCCCAGTGGTTTCTGCACCAACACCTCCGGTTTCAGAGATACGACATGCGGCTACTATGGCTCCTCGCATGGATGCAACATTGGAGATAGGCACATTTCCACGTCTGACTACTGGGCCTATAATGACAAACGATCAACATGAACTTTTCAGTAAGTTCTTGAAATTGAAACCTCCAGTCTTTAAGGGTGCAGAATCAGAGGATTGCCTACGATTTTCTAGTTGATTGTCATGAGCTACTACACAAGATGGTATAGTAGAGAGGTTTGGTGTCGAGTTCGTGAGCTATCAGTTTCAAGGGAACGCCAAAATGTGGTGGCGTTCACATGTTGAGTGTCAACCAACAGAGGCACCACCTATGACTTGGGAATTATTCTCTAGTTTGTTCATGGAAAAGTATATTCCCCAGACTTTGAGGGATAGGAAGAGGGATGAGTTCTTGAGTCTAGAGCAAGGTAGGATGACGGTTAACGCATATGAGGCCAAATTCCGTGCATTATCCAGGTATGCCACCCAACTTTGTTTCAGTCCACAAGAACGGATCCGCCGTTTTGTGAAGGGGTTGAGGTCAGAATTACGGATTTCAGCCTTACAGATAGCGGTAACGGCAACATCCTTCCAAGAGGTGGTAGACTTTGTGATAGAGGTGGAAGGAGTGAAACCAGATGACTTCACCACGACATCGACATCAAAAAGGTTTTCGAAGGGGAGGTGAGTTTAATGGTTCTTATTCTAGAGGACAGAACTCCGGAGGTCACTCAGTTCGACCAATTCAGTCTTCACTACAGACTGTAGTTGGGGGGTCCACCTCAGAACGGTCAACACTACTCTGAGAGACCTATGCCTGACTCCAGAGAGTGCTATGGATGTGGGGAGATTGGACATATTAGGAGGAATTGTCCAAAATAGAGTTACAGACCCCCCAATAGCTAGAGGTAGAGGTGGTCATGGTAGAGGCCGCTTTTCTGGAGGACGTGGTGGTCGAGGTAATGGTGGTCACCAAAACGGCAGAGGTGATGGGCAAAACGGAGCCACTACTACCAACATGGTAGGGCAACGGACAGACAAACGATAGGGCCCATTGTTACGCTTTCCCTGGGAGATCTGAAGCGGAGGCGTCTGATGCTGTTATCACAGGTAATCTTTCGGTTTGTGATTGCATGGCATCTGTATTATTTGATCCCGGATCCACATTTTCTTATGTATCTTCCTCATTTGCTAATGGTCTAAAATTACATTGTGAATTACTTGACATGCCTATTCGTGTTTCTACTCCGGTGGGTGAGTCTGTGATAGTTGAAAAGGTATATAGGTCTTGTTTGGTGAACTTTGTGGGGAGCAACACTGATGTAGATTTAGTTATCTTAGAAATGGTTGACTTTGATGTAATTCTGGGTATGACTTGGCTTTCTCCGAATTTTGCGATCTTGGATTGTAATGCCAAAACGGTGACGTTAGCCAAGCCTGGTACAGATCCGTTAGTGTGGGAGGGTGACTACACTTCCAATCCGGTGCGTATCATCTCCTTTCTTCGTGTGCTAAGAAAATGGTTAGTAAAGGGTGTTTAGCTTTCTTGGCACATCTCAAGGACGACACTACCCAAGTACCCTCGATTGAGTCGGTTTCGGTAGTCCGTGTTTTTGGATGTGTTTCCCTGCAGATCTTCCTGGTATGCCACCGGATAGGGATATCGACTTTTGCATTGATTTGGAACCGGGCACTCGCCCCATTTCTATACCCCCTTATAGAATGGCTCCCGCCGAGTTAAGAGAGTTAAAAGCACAACTTCAAGAGTTGTTGAGCAAAGGCTTCATTAGACCAAGTGCATCTCCTTGGGGTGCTCCGGTGTTGTTTGTGAAGAAGAAGGATGGGAGTTTTCGAATGTGCATATATTACGGCAGTTGAACAAGTAACTATTAAGAACAAGTATCCTCTTCCTCGCATTGATGACTTGTTCGATCAACTACAAGGTGCTTGTGTATTTTCTAAGATTGACTTGAGATCCGGTTATCATCAATTGAAAATACGGGCAACGGATGTGCCAAAGACTGCTTTTCGGACTAGGTATGGGCATTATGAATTTGTAGTGATGTCCTTTGGTCTTACGAATGCCCCTGCTGCGTTCATGAGCTTGATGAACGGGATATTTAAGCCGTATTTGGATCTCTTTGTGATCGTGTTTATAGATGATATACTGGTATATTCTAAAAGTAAGGAGGAACATGAGGAGCATTTGAGAATTGTATTGGAAATGTTGAGGGAGAGAAAGCTTTATGCCAAGTTCTCTAAGTGTGAGTTTTGGCTAGATGCAGTGTCCTTCATGGGGCATGTGGTTTTCGAAGGATGGGTGATGGTAGATCCTTCTAAGATTGAGACAGTGAAGAATTGGGTAAGACCCACTAATGTGTCAGAAATAGGAGCTTTGTTGGGTTAGCTAGCTACTACCGCACCGCCGATTTGTCAAGGGATTCTCTTCTATCGCTTCCCAACTGACGAACTTGACTAAGCAAAATGTTCCATTTGTATGGTCGGATGAGTGTGAGGAAAGCTTTCAGAAACTCAAGACCTTGTTGACTACCACACCTATCCTCACCTTGCCGGTAGAGGGTAAGAACTTCATTGTTTATTGCGATGCATCCTATTCGGGTTTGGGTGCAGTGCTAATGCAAGAGAAGAACGTGATTGCTTATGCTTCAAGACAATTAAAAGTGCATGAACGTAACTATCCAACTCATGACTTGGAATTGGCCGCGGTAGTATTTGCATTGAAGCAATGGAGGCACTATTTATATGGGGTTAAGTGTGAAGTCTATACGGATCATCGTAGCCTACAGTATGTCTTTACTCAGAAAGATTTGAACTTGAGACAAAGGAGATGGATGGAACTACTGAAGGACTACGATATCACTATCTTGTATCATCCGGGGAAGGCGAATGTTGTGGCAGATGCCTTGAGTAGAAAGGCGGGAAGCATGGGAAGTCTAGCTCATTTGCAAGCTTCTAGACGCCCATTGGCTAGAGAGGTGCAGATTTTGGCTAATGACCTTATGAGGTTAGAAGTAAATGAGAAGGGAGGATTGTTAGCTTGTGTGGAGGCAAGATCCTCCTTCCTTGACAAGATTAAGGGGAAGCAGTTTAATGATGAGAAATTGATCCGGATTCGAGATAAAGTGTTGCAAGGAGAGGCTAAAGAAGCAGCAATCGATGAGGAAGGTGTTTGAGGATTAAGGGAAGGGATGTGTACCCCCGATTTGATGATTTGATCACCACTATTCTGACAGAGGCTCATAGTTCAAAGTATTCTCTATCATCCGGGCGCAACCAAGATGTATCGCGACCTAAAGCAACACTTTTTGTGGAGTAGAATGAAGCGCGATATTGTTGACTTTATTGCCAAATGTCCAAACTGTCCACAAGTAAAGTATGAACATCAGAGGCCCGGAGGAACGCTTCAGAGAATGCCCATTCCTGAATGGAAGTGGGAAAGAATCGCAATGGACTTTGTGGTTGGTCTTCCAAAGACAATGGGTAAGTATGACTCCATTTGGGTGATTGTTGATAGGTTAACTAAGTCTGCTCATTTTATTCTGGTCAAGGTGACTTACAATGCAGAGAAGTTAGCCAAGATCTATATCTCAGAAATCGTTCGATTGCATGGGGTTCCACTATCCATCATATCAGATAGAGGTACGCAGTTTACTTCTAAGTTTCGGAAAACATTGCATGCTGAATTGGGTACTAGGTTGGACCTTAGCACTGCGTTTCATCCTCAGACCGATGGTCAGTCTGAGCGAACGATTCAAGTGTTGGAGGATATGCTTCGCGCATGTGTGATAGAGTTTGGTGGCCATTGGGATAGCTTCTTACCTTTGGTAGAGTTTTCATACAATAATAGCTATCACTCCAGTATTGATATGGCCCCATTTGAAGCATTGTATGGGAGGAGGTGTAGATCTCCCATTGGTTGGTTTGATGCATTCGAGGTTAGACCTTGGGGTACTGATCTCTTGAGGGATTCGTTAGATAAGGTGAAGCGCATTCAAGAAAAGCTTCTAGCGGCGCAAAGTAGACAAAAGGAGTATGCATACCGGAAGGTTAGAGACTTGGAGTTCATGGAGGTGAACAAGTCTTGTTGAAGGTTTCACCCATGAAAGGGGTGATGCGGTTTGGTAAAAGAGGTAAGTAAGTCCAAGGTATATTGGACCATTTGAAGTGCTTAAGCGAATAGGGGAGGTGGCTTATGAATTAGCCTTGCCCCAGGGCTGTCCGGAGTGCATCCGGTATTTCATGTATCCATGTTGAAAAGATACCACGGAGATGGAAACTACATCATCCGTTGGGATTCAGTTTTGCTTGATGAGAATTGACTTATGAGGAGGAACCAGTTGCTATTTTAGATAGAGAGGTTCGCAAGTTGAGGTCGAGAGGAATTGCATCCATCAAATTTCAATGGAAGAATCGACCGGTTGAAGAGGCTACTTGGGAGAAGGAGGCAGATATGCAAGAAAAATACCCACATCTGTTTACATATTCAGGTACTCCTTTTCGCCATTGTTTTTCTTCTTTTGATCGTTCGAGGACGAACGATGGGTAAATTGGTATCTATTGTAACGACCTGTTTAGTCGTTTTGAGCAGCAGATTTTAATTCTGGAAAAACTGGCCAAGACCACGGGCACTGCGACGGACCGTCACAGGCACGACGGCCCGTCGAGGGTGCATCGTTTCAGCATACTTAGAATTCTGAAATTGGATACTGAAAATCGACTCTCTGTAAATTGTGACGGACCTGCAGGACGTGCCGTCACATCCACGACGAACCGTCGTGAGTTCCCGTTGCAAAACACTTCAACTTTTGAGAATTTGGTACAAGAAACGAGTTTCTGACCGTCATGACGGAGGTACAGGACGGACCGTCACAAGTGTGATGGGCCGTCACATGCCACTTGAGTTCGAAGGGGCTGTGACGACCTGTGTGACGGACCGTCGCAGGCACGACGGGCCGTCACAGGTTGCGCAAATCCCAGGCAGAATAGGATTCCTCTACACGTTTTAAGGGTCGTTTTGGACTATTCTTTCCTTAATTATAAAGATTGAGGGTTAATATTAATAAGTCTAATTACTTGGGGTTAAAAGAGGTAACCTTAAGTTAATTAGTGGTTCTATTGTCCTCTTTTAGTCTTAATTATATGAAAATTAGGGTAAAGGAAAGAGGGTCTGAATAAAACAACAGAGAACAAAGAAAAGGGGATAGATTGATCGAATTGAGGGAGATTGAACGAGAGAAGAAAGCGTGGGAAATTGCTTGTTGATTCCAATTCTTCGGTGGAGGTAGGTTATGGTTTCATGCTATTCGTAGTAGACTCTTAATAGTGCATGATATATATTGTAGTATTGTAACCTGTCTATATGCTTAATTGTATGCTTGCATGAATATGATTATGTGATTTTGATAAAACAAGCATGATGAAAACCATTGAATCCCAAATCTTGAAAGAAACTTTAATCTATGTTATTAATGATGATGCCTTGGTATAAAAGAAGGCTTGATGAATTGAAGTAATGGGATTGGTGATGCCTTGGTATAGAGAACGCTTGACGAACGAATTAATGAGTTGTGGTCGAGTGGAGTGGGGGTCACGTTCCGACACATAGTATTAGTGGATCGGAGTGTCACGTTCCGACACATAGTATTAGTGGATCGGAGTGTCACGTTCCGACACATAGTATTAGTGGGACGGGTGTCACGAACCGACACGTAGAATTAGGGGATCGGAGTGTCACGTACCGACACATATAGGGGATCGGAGTGTCACGTTCGGACACATATAAGGGATCGGAGTGTCACGTTCCGACACATATAGGGGATCGGAGTGTCACGTTCCGACACATATAGGGGATCGGAGTGTCACGTACCGACACATAGTGGTAGGGGATCGGAGTGTCACGTACCGACACAAGAGGAAGAAAGATAATGAATCTTGAAAGATGATAATATACTCAACATAATGAACTTAATTCCCAAATGAGTATGGTATTGAGGCTTGAGCCCTCATGTGTGAACTCGGTTGTATTCATTGATGAATTAATATTGTTATTGCTACATGTTGAGTATTGTAGTTGATTTACATTATTATTGATATATACTGTTCCCTATTTTGAGTTGGCCGATGATATCTACTCAGTACTTGTGGTTGTACTGACCCCCTACTTTTATGTTTTCTTCTTTGTTATTTATGAAATGCAGCAAACGTGCCGTCAACTTCAACTCAACAGTAGATCTAGCCAGTCTTCACTACTTTCGGAAATTCAGGGTGAGCTAATGCGTCTAGCTTGGACTGGATCTTCTTTTTCAAGTCTTGATGCCTTGACTTTCGGCATGGACTAGCTTTCTACTATTTTGTTTTCTTAGATATTCTTAGTTTAGTAATTTGAGGATAGATGTTCTTGTGATGATGACTTCCAGATTTTGGGGATAATAATAATAGTTTGAATTGTTTTTATTAATGAGTTTAAGTCTTCCGCATTATTTTCTGTTGATATATCTTGAAATGATAAGGTTTAGATTGGTTGGTTCGCTCACATAGGAGGGTAATGTGGGTGCCAGTCGCATCCCCAATTTGGGTCATGACATTAGTTTGATAATATTATTAAATTTTTTATTAGGAAATGATCATTGTCATGGTTGAAGATACTCCACTTTATAAAAAATAGACCAACCAAATGTATGTGTATCCGTCGATCAAAATATTTTAGCCGAAAGCAGACCCTTTTAGTGTATTACCCAATTCACCTTCCTGTTTGTTCCTAATCAACCTGTATTTTTGCCCTGATCCCTCTCGTGACAGTGTGCACCTCAACTCACTCAAAATTCCTAAGTTGAGAGTGATTATCATATATTATTATAAGTGGAAAGCCTCCAAGTTCAAAATTGAATTACGAAAATACCCATACAAATTTTTATTAACAATTTTGTTCTACATTAAAAATAAAAAAGATTTAAAAAAAAACTTTTAAACAGAAAACTAATGTAGAAATTGTTCCATCTTCCCTAATTATCAAATGTTTGAATTACTTAGTTATCACCGGTATTTATTTCAATTTAAATGTTTTGTCTATTTCATCTTCCATGTAAGTAATAGATTTTTCATATTCCTTAAAAAATTTTATACATTGATCAATCAAATTATCACTCAAACATCTAATTTCTTGACAAAAAACAATGTTAGAAAAACAATCATAAGACAATTTTATATATTTGTTTCTACAAGCATATATAATTGCCCTTCTCCTTCATTTCTCAGTAATCCTTTCAGATTTGAAAACCTTTTCATAAGTGTCTATTTTGATGCCGAATTGATCCTTTCCCTAGCAAGTCGTTCCAAGTATGAGAAAGTTGGTGCAAAAAATATTATGCTTCTTTGGGTTTTCATAATTGTATGAACTTTTATTTGGGTATTAGAAATATGCCGCTTGTAATCCCATAATTTATGTATTAATATATGTTAATTATTTTTGGGTATATATGATACTTCTTTTAGGATGGGTTGTAATAATAATTGTGTCCTATACATTTTTACTAATATTCCTTGCAATTGTCTTGCAGAAAATCCCTTCATTTTTTCCTTTTGTATAATTTAACCATTTATTTTTCTCGCTTTGTATATTTTGATAAATAGGTTTGTTGAGTTGCAATTATTTTGGTCTTTTGATAGGCTAATCTCTTGAATGATATGTCATGAGTTTTCTTTTTTGTAATTCTGCTTCTTCAATAGAGAAGATGTGAGATTAAATTATGAATTAGAAATTCTTTATAATAGTGTTTCATATGGTTTTAAGTATGTAGTGCGAAGGATGATGACTCAAAAATTGTATTCAAAAAGTTATACTATAAAGTAAAGTCATAAGTTTTACATCGACTTTGTTGTTTATGTCATACAAATAATTAATAAATAAGACTAAACAAAATAACTAATAAATAAGATTAAATTTTTAATAAGTGAAGCAAGTTGTTGTTGATACTCTTCTCTTAAGGACTATGTAGTATAGCTTCTCATATTAAATTTTATTTCATCTTGTTTGACTTATGCAAATTAGATATGCTAAGTTTTATTATGCTTTTAAGTGACTTATACAAATTAGGTATGCTAAGTTTCATTATGATTTTAACTTGGATTATCATTTTATCTCTATGCTAAATTAAATATCTAACTAATTAAATAGTAAACAATATCATATATATTATACTAAATACAATAAGTGAAAAGATGTTAAAAGTAAAAATTTGAATAGACTTTTAATTGTAATAAAGTGAGAAAAACATTAACATAGATGAAAGATCAAAGATAACACTTTCCATTTAATTTCTATAAAATAAATTTTAAAACTTCATCTTCCATTCTCTCATATTGAATGAATGAAAAAATTGGATTGCAAACTATAAATTATGCATTCGGTAATATCTTATAAATCATAAGAAATGGTAGTATTTAATTATTAATTTCAAAATCTTTTATTTTATTTGATTCAATCTTCATATGTGTTTTAACCATATTTAGTTGTGTTTGTGTCATTTTTTCCTTCTCTCAGTTTTAGTGGCATCATATAAATCATAAATATAGGACAAGATATAGTGTATAACCATAATTATATGTGATAATTCAATGATTAACTATATTTGGTAAGACTCTTATTTATTTATAACATTTTTTTATGTTCTACATTTTTGAACTTTTAAAATTTGTTAATTGCGTGAAAAATATGATATGCATACATTATTATTTGAAATAAACGTGCAACACACGTTTCTGAAAATCATACGCCATTTTTTCTATCTCTCAATTTTGGTGGCATCATATAAATCATAAATATAGGACAAGATATAGTGTATAACTATAATTATATGTGATAATTCAATAATTAACTATATTTATTTGGTAAGAATCTCTTATTTCTTTATAACATTTTTTAATGTTCTACAATATCAATTTCTGAACTTTTAAAATTTATTGATTGCGTGAAAAATATGATATGCATGCATTATTATTTGGAATAAACATACAACACACATTTAACAAAAACTAGGTATATAGAAAAGTGAGAAAAGAAAGGGGTAAGGAAAGAAGTGTGCAGAGAAATGGGAGATATATGGTTATTGTAGCTATAAAAGGTTAAAAAAATTAAATTAAAAAAAAAAAGAAATTAAAAAAGAAGAATGAAACCCACACCCAAAGCTGTTGGAAAAAAACAAAAGGAGGGTGAGGATGGAATAATCATTTGTTGCAAAAAGAGTACTTAGCTAATGTAGTGACAAGGAGGGCATTAGCTACTATACAAATATATCATACCCGTCCTCGAACCTATGTTACAAGTCATGTAAAGTCCTATAGTGATCCTAATTCTACAACGTTAGAGTTAAAGCAAAGAAAATAAGGGCGAAACTATGGTATTATACATGCTGGTTCAAATATCTTTAGTGAGAGCGAGTGTGTAACTAGAACCTGTTCTTTAAAATCATCATATGTTGCAAAAAATGGACTTCTTTCTGGTGAGGGCACAAGTAGCACTGTTGAGAATTTATTATCTATGTGATTTAGATTGTGCATATAACCTTATTTGTTTGCATTATTATGTCATTTATTGATACAAATGTATTAGCTAGAGAAGAGAAGATTATGCACTGGTTGTTGATAGAGATATGAGGGTGTCGTTATTGTACAATCCATATGATTTCCATAAGTTCTTGATTTTCTTTTTCTAGGTATCATAATGTGATAGTTGCATCAGTTACTTGATAACAAGTACCAATTATAAGTTGTAAGACCTCGAAAATGACCTAGGTTAACTAGATCCTAACATGTAGGTATTGATGGTCTAAGGTCCTAAATATTTCTAATATGTTGTATAGAGGCAGTTGAAAGTCAAACGTCAAGGGACGATCAAGACGTTCGATGACTAAGTCACATATGTGCCTCATATGTGGTTCTATGTGTTTATGTGTTATTCATTAGGTTTTAAGGTTCTTAAATGAGTTATTATAGAATGTATAGGAAGTGTGTAAAGTTTTGAGAAGTTTGGTGGTCAAACGACCAAGAACGTCCATGACGTTCGAAAGATATGCCTTGAAGTGACCTTGTGTGTCTAGTCATATTTCGTCGAGTTTTACGTGTTCGTTTTGCATGAAATTTATGTGAGAGGTGTTAAACTCATAGAAGATCGTATTTAGGTTGGAAAGTCTTGGAAATTATCCCCAAGAACCAACCAAGGGTCCTTGAGAAAGGACCCAAGTTGGTGGTAAAAACTGCCAAAATGTAGTCCACCTACGGAAGGCAATCGACGGCCAGTAGCCTGGTCGACGCCCCTTAGGTGGTGGGCGTGGGTAGGTACTTAGCTTCGGTTGAAGAATAACCTATTCCCAGCCTTTGAACCCATAGAGGTTGCCAGCACGCCCCGTAAGTGGGTTTGCGCCCCATCGATGGGCAGTCCGTCGATGTCCTATCCCTGTGTGCAGTTTCACTGTCAAGCTAGGGGTGAATTTACAAATTCACCTTACTTCCAAAAATATACTTTGGATGTTCCTAAGGGGTATATTGGGTGTTTTAAATGTGTATATAAGTGTTAAACACATTGAAGACTTTATTCTTCTAAATCAAACCCCCAAAATCTCTTAAGAAATCCCAAAGACTCCATTGAAGTTCAAATTGAAGGAACAACTTGGTGTGGGGTTTTGAGTGGAAAATTTTCATCAAAGTGAAAAATTATCATCATTGAGGTGTGACTTTCAATCCTTGAAACTCATTTCATTAAGGAGCCCAATCCTCAAGATGTTTTTCAAAGTTTTCAAAGTTGAATTGTCCAATTTCGGGATTGTACCATGGGTTCTTGCATAAATGATTTCTAAACATTGAAATATGACCTAATTGTTATTGTATTGATTATTTCAATCTAATGTACCTATGATCCCATGAATTTGGATGAACTCTAGTTTTTTACTATGATGTGGTTAACTTGATATTAAGCTAATATTGTTGAATTCTTATGTAGTTTCTTATGGGACTTTTAATGATGTAATAATTGTGGAAAATTGATATCTAGGGTGTATTAGATTGATGAATTTACATTGAATTAACCTAGTTCATTGATTATTGTAGACTTTATGTTGAATTGTTGGTTATTGCCTTAGATAAGGGTCTTGTGTTATCGAATTGAGTAAGTTGACTTTGAATTGAAGTGTTGAGGATGATGTGGGGGTATGCTGCCCTATTTAACTTATTTTGATGTTGTTTATACTTGAATTTTATTATGATTGGTATGGTCCACTTATGGTGTCGGTGTTATGTGTTTTACTTACAATTAATGTGGCTTTGTCGGCGTTACTTTATGCAATATGATGTTCATGGCCTTATTGGAAACTACTTGAAGTAATGTGGCTATTTGTGTAGTTGACTTTTTTAAGAATGACAATATCTATCTACATATGAATTCATATATTTATTCTTCTATTTCATGTTGCCTTAGGTGGTCATATTAGACTATCACTTTGACATTATGTGTATAGTGTTAGCGTCGAGTCTTGGTTATTCCTACTTGGCTATATGATTCTATGTGGACTACATTGATGATGTTATGATATTATATATGATGACTTGAAGATGTTAGGTTGTTTGTAGAATGACTTGCATTATGAGTTAAAAGTGAAGTATATGGTGTCTTGTCTTGGTTGGCCTGTGTCCCTTGCTTGATGTATATATGATTATGAATATTTGATGTCTTGATTTAGGGTGTTAGAACTCTTAGTATTGAATGTATGAACGACATGTGACTTTAAATAATGTTAACAGAGTCTTTTATGTGAAAACCTTGACATAAGTGGTAAGGTTAAGATTGTTGAAGTTGTAAGCCGTAATGGTATCCGTCAAAGTAAAGGAATGATGGACTTAAGGTTAGTTGTCTGGAACGATATCATATTAATTCTTAGGAAAGTCATCATTACCTTCTTTTCGCCATTTTGAGGTAGCCCTAGTGGACCTTCTTTGGTAGGGTAAATGTGATTGGGTCATGAACTAGTTTTGGAACCCTTTTATGTGAACCTAATGTTTGAATTTCTCTATGAGAATGAAGGCTAGCACCGAGTGAGTATGGCAAGGGAAAGTAGTTCTTGTTAAGTATGATACTAGATTACAAGTATGCCCTTCATATTCCTTAACCATGTATCTACATGGGATGTGTCTAAGTTCCACCATTGGCAAGTAGAACAACCTCATCGGAGTAGGACAGTTTTCCTAATTCCATGTTTTTCTATCATGGTGTATATCGTTTATTGCTTATTCTAATCATATGGAATACCTATTAGAATTGGAGAAGTTTATTAGGTTTAGGTGGTGGTATGTAGAGCTGTCAATATGGGCTAGCCCACCCCATCTGGACTAACCCATACAGGCTTTGGCATTTTACGGGTCAGGCCAAGCTAGCCCAATTTTGGTGTGGGCCAGAAAATGGTCGGCCCAACCCACATTATGTTAGGCCTCATTTGTTTTTGAATCTTAATCATTCAGATTTGCCTCATGTATTTATTTTTTAGAACTGAATCTTAATTATTCAGATTCAATACATTAAGTTCGTTTTTTTATAAGCCTCTTAATGGGTCTGGATATATCTGAATGAATTAGATTTGTAACACACCCTTAACACTATTCAAACTAAAAAATAAGACTCCTATCTTAATTTAACTAAATCACAACAACTCATAAAAGTTATTTCTTTCGTAATTAATTAATTTTTTTTTACATGCTTGCCATTATAATTTCCTTTATTCATATTAACTTAATATATATCTTTCTTTCATAAATTATCAATATATTTGATTTGATAAGCACTCCCATGATATAATAAGAAAGTATTAGTTATTTGATTAGTAACAATAATAAATTTCTATAATAAAATAAAATATTTTTCTAAACTATTTATTTACTACTCTATATAAATTATTTTAAATTGCATTATATTAGATTCTCAAAGTATTTTGAGTGCAAAAAATAGTCATATTAATGATGTTACTTGATGTAGAGTTCTTAAAAGATAAATCATATTACCTTGTTACGGTAAAAATGAACAAAATATTATTTTATATGAAAAAAAATATTTTACTAACAAGGTTTTGATAATATTCTATTGATATAATGTTCAATTTCATATGCGCATTCATATATTGAAAACAAGCTGTCCCAATAATTTAGTGTTCAGATTCAGAGACAATATTTTAATATTCAGATGTTTATTCAGATTTACACATCTAGATCTTAATGCACATCTTAATATTGAAGCGCATATTCAAATTCAGAAGTCTTAATTTTAATGGTAACAAATCAGACCTTAATGTCACTACTTGTTAATCAAATTCACAAATAAAATTATCTTTATAATAATTAGGGAAAATGCACAAGTACCCCCAAGACTATGATCGAAATCATAAAGACACACCTTACTAAGGTCGTACTACCCCCCTGAACATTTTTTTTTGTAATATTGTGTACCTCTTTGGTTTACGTGGCATCCAAATATCTCTGACGCGCCTCAATTGCGTGGAGTCACATAGGGTACCACATAAGACAAAAGGTGTATAAAATTACAAAAAAAAAAATCAGGGGATAATAGGACCTTAATTTAGTTAAGGTGTGTCTCTGAAATTTAGGTTCTAGTCTAGGGGGTACTTGTGCATTTTCCTTGATATTTATTAATTTTTTTTCAACTAAAACTATAAATATGTAAATAGAAATATTAAACTAATAGTTTTGATATTAGACTCTCTTTATTTTTAAATTTTAATATTATATTATATTT
Organism: Solanum peruvianum; assembly: GCA_027705065.1. NCBI lineage: Eukaryota > Viridiplantae > Streptophyta > Magnoliopsida > Solanales > Solanaceae > Solanum > Solanum peruvianum. The sequence continues at coordinate 15,632,318 of JAKWJD010001756.1, forward strand.
TTATTTAATTTTTATTGGCCCACGGGCCGGCCCTACCGATATTTCTCAAGCCCTCCAAATGAGCAGGCTTATTCAGGCCAGGCTAAAAAGCCCTTTTCTTAAATGGCTCCAAAAATCTTAGCCCAACCCTATTAAATCCCGGATTAGGTCAGGCCGGCCCAACGGGCCTAGCCCATATTGACGGCTCTAGTGGTATGGGACGCTATCTCGACATTTTGCACAATAGGCTTTGAAGGTATTTTTTGAAGTTCCTAGGTCTTGTCCAAGACCATTACTTGAATGTTCTTATGTGATCTATGAGTCTCCTAATGAGATAATGAACTAATGAATTATGTTAATAATTGTGTAAATGAATGAGTACCTAATCTAAATTGACTTAGGCATTCATAGATAAACTGTGAAAAAGGCATGAAGGATGATCTTTTCATGTCTTATCTTTGGAAGTTTTGAGGATGACTCTAGTTAAGGAAGTTGGTTGATTTTGTGGACATGATCTAAGCTTTAGGTAGTCTTAAGGACTATTTAGGTAATCTTGAAGAGGTCACTATGGACGTTATCTTCTTGATTTACTTAAGTAGGTCTTTTGATAGCCTTTAGAAGAGAATGTCATATTATCTATGAATGATATGATGATATGAGAGTCTATTATGTAAAAACCTTGACTTAAGGGTAAGGTTAAGAATGATTCAAGTGTAAGCCGTAATGGTATCCTTCAATGTAAATGAATGATGGACTTAAGGTTAGTTAGATGGAATGACATCATATTAATCCTTAGGAAAGTCATCATGAGCTTCTTGTCCCCATTGTGAGGTAGCCCTAGTGGAACTTCCTTGGTAGGGTAAAAGTGATTGGGTTATGAACTAGTTATGGAACCCTTTTATGTGAACTTAATGTATGAATTACTGTATGAGAACGAAGGCTAGCACCAAGTGAGTATGGTAAGTAAAATTAGTTCTAGTGAAGTATGAGACTAGAATACGAAGAATCCCTTCATATTCCTTAACCATGTGCCTACATGGATGTGTCCAAGTTCTTCCATTGGCAAGTAGAACAACCTCATCGGAGTAGGATAGAACTCCGGATTCCATGTCTTGATATCATGGTCTATGTCGGTTATATCCTATTCTAATCATGTGGAATACCTATTAGCTTTTGAGGAGTTTATGGAGTTTAGTTGGTGGTAGGGGACGCTATCTAGACATTGCACCATAGACTTTGAAGGTGTTATGTGGAGTTCCTAGGTCTTGTCCAAGACCATTATTTGAATGTCCTTTATGTAATCTATGAGTCTTAATGAATTAATGAATTATGTTAAGGAGTATGCAAATAAGTGAGTACCTAATATAAAGTGACTTAAGGATTCCTTACCTAAAGTGTGGAGAGGACATAAGGGATGATGTCTTTATGTCTTATCTTTGGAAGTCTTCAGTATGACTCTAGTTATGGAAGTTGGTTGATTTTTTGGACATGATGTAAGACTTAGGTAGTTTTAAGGACTATTTAGGTAATCTTGAAGAGGTCATTACAGACGTTATCTTCTTGATTTACTTAACTAGGTCTTTTGATATCCTTTTAGAAGAGAATATCATATCATCTATGTGTTGGTGATTTATGTGAGCATTATTCTATAATCGAGAGTCTATTGGCTCTCTTAAGTGTGTGTGTAAGGGATTGTATGGGCGGTCACTTCACAACTCACTCAAGTGAGAATTAGAGTTCACCTTTGTTAGAAGAATCTTACCTTGATGTTTATTATTTCTTTGTAAGTATGTATGCGAATCATTAAAGGTAATCTTAAGGGTTGTTTAGGCACATCTAGAGAGGGTGTATGGGCGGTTTCTCTTTGAGTGACTTAAGTGAATATTAGGATAACTTTAATTGAGGAAATTACATGCTAGAAGTATATTATGAGCTTCTAAATTCATTTATGATGTTATTATGAGTATAATATGATTTTTAATGAAAAGATGCATATTTCCAAGTACAGTCCGTTTTTATGATTCTTATTCATAAGCCATACTTAGTACATGTGGTTGTACTAGTTCCATGCTTCTATCTATATAGTACTTTGTAGCTGAGGAGCTTTGAGAAGTGAAGACTTTGACTTAGAAGATCATTCAAGAGAAGTTGAAGTATGTACTCACTTGACTCGAGGGCATATATATGTCTTTGATGTTTTCATTCAAAGTATGTAATAGACTAAGTATTTCTATATTCCTATTTTGAAGTATGTGTCGTGTCCCAAGTATTATTGTGTCTTAGATGATCAGATTGAGACTTAGTATTTCCTAGTACTTTTATATGAAAGAGATTTTGCAGACTATATTATGTTTTGTCAAGAGTTTTAATCCGCACTACTTTTCACTATGTATATGCAATGAATGATATGAAAGGGCTTGTCTTAGACCTCGGAGAGGTCGACGACGCCGTGCCACAATATGAGATTGTGCCCTAAATTCTAGGGTGTGGTTTCGGGTCGTGACAAAGCTTGATATCAGAGTATATGTTTGTGAGAGTAGTTTTAGGAATCAAGAAGTCTCATCAAGTCATGTCTAGTAGAGTCTTGACACATCTATGGGCGAGAGACTATAGGACGATAGAGTTTCCCTTCTTTTCTACTTTTATGTCGTGCGGTAGAGAAATGTTATGATTATCCTTCTTATGAGTTTACTTGTGTTTTTTAGGAGATTCATACTAGCAGGATGGCAGCTAGAAGGTTGGAAGAGGATAGGGTGAATGAGGAGGTTCCCCCTCAAGTTGAGCAAGTTTCTCAAAGTGGGAAAGGAGTTCAAGGTGTTCAAAATGCCCAAGTGCCTCCCCAAGGTGATCCTGTTCCTAATGTAGACGGATGTATTGAGGTTCCGGAGATGTCTAATAGTGACATTCGAGAGGATTTGATTGCTATACCATGAGCCGTGACTATGCAAGATAATTTGAATATGATTCCTAGGGTTGTGGAGAGCACCACGACATCTAGGTTGAGAGATTTTGTGAGGATGAATCCTACTATCTTTCTTGGCTCTAAGGTAAATGAGGATCCCCAAGAGTTTCTTGATGGAGTATACAAGTGCTATGGGGGTTATTTCTAGGAAGAAGGTGGAGTTGGATTCATACCAATTGAGGGATGTTTCTAAATTTTTTTACACTCAATGGAAGGATAATAGGACGGAAGGATCGGGATCTATTGAATGGGAAGAATTTAAGGAA
>JAKWJD010001756.1:15635624-15693124 GCA_027705065.1 Solanum peruvianum
CATCTGACTCAATCGCTCTATTTTTAGCCACCCACAACAAATCAATTTGATCTCCATCACAATATTACAAATACTTAATTCATCAACTCCCACATACTTCTCACAGTATCTCACTGAAGCTAATACTCTAAATGCCAACAACATCATAACTACACTATCAAAGTCTTTCTTGTAAATCCATTATCACCTCTAAAAAATTCAAAATATGACTCTAAGTCACACCCAAGATTGATAGCACTAATTTCAAATCTAAAGTACTTTTCCATCGAGGTACGATAATTGAATCACACTAAATGTCAACTTCACGCAAACTTTCAACTACTATTTCGCAACTACCATTCATACCATCATGTACCTCTCTCATGCCAAAACTCAAAGAAATTCTTGGTCACCCCAACAATTTTGTATAGCATAAGCTCAAAATTCCTACTCACCATCAAATACCTATGTGACACATCATAACAGTTTATGTTATAAAATAAAAAGTAGTTTCAATCTCCTTAAAATTCGCGATAACCCTGTAATATTATAGGTCCATACTGTCGCATATCCATAAAAAGTCATCTACCACTAAATAATATAACTTATATATGAAAACCCTTACATCGTTTAACTTCAAACCAAGAGTCTATACTACAGGTCTTATCCTTCACATCTCTTAAATTCTTCCCATGACATAAATTTTATACCTTAAACTCTTCAATACACTAGAGTTTTGTTCTTTCACTGACTTGCTTATCAATCTTATCATTTGATCAACATCCCATATACTGTAAACCAACTCCTTGAGAGAAATACTTTCTTAGGCCTTTAACAATCAAAAGTGACAAACTCTACGATCCAAACCTTGTCCATGTTCTTTTAAACTCTCAATAACTGATGCAATTGATCAATTCTTACCTTACTTATTCATACTTCAACAAACCACACTACCAAAAACCTAAACTCACCATGAAAAACTTGAAATTTTAACCCAACTATGTAACCCAATCCCGTTATCTATCAACATTAACTCATACCTTGAAATATATATATATATATATATATATATATATATATAATATATATATATATATATTATGAATTAACGTATCTTAGCTTATCATTGGTTGTCTCTCTATAGATCTTATGATATGCTCCACCAAAAATTCAACCATACTCGTTATCAAACTCAAAATCACAAAAGAATTTATAATCATACTCGAGTTGAACATATGTGCACTGCTTTCTCAAGTGTTATCCAATAACTATTAACCAATCTAATGAATTCATGAAACTATTACCATAACCAAAGAAAAACGGATTAAATCACACATCTCTGAACCCAATTCTCAATTGCTTTTAAGATACCTCTTTAGCGCTTGTAATAAGAGAAAATATTCATGCTCTCACTTCTTTCTAAAAGCTAAACTACATCCCACTATTTTTGTTACAATGACTTTAGCTCTTTTCAATTCTATTCGAGCGACATCCCAACTCCTCATAAAATTTATCATAAAATCACACTACTTATCAAATAGTAGCAACCATAACCTTAGATACTAAAAAGGTATCATTACCATACAAAACCCTTTTACCCAACAGACCTTATTATATAGTTGCATTTCAATCATAATGCGTCATAAAATCTTATAATCATCATGCTTAGTTTGTCATTTCCCTCACTACGAATTTAGCCTCGCCATTAACATGACAATCCAAACCTAGCTATGCCAACCATCCAAGGTACTTACTCAATTTATGTGCACTTTCTTACTAAAATTCTCAATTACATTCAAACAAGTATACCTTTTTGAGACTTCCTTTACTTATAAGCTTATCATCCATATGTCCACTTCCATGGAGTTTACGATGAAATCGACACTCATTTACAATCCACAAAATACATTTCACAACCTGAACATATCAATATCATACCAAAGATCCACCACTAAAAGCTTACTTATAAATAATGCTTAACGCATCCACTCGTACTAACATGCTAGTTGGTATCTCGAATATGAATTCAACACCAAATCTTATCATATGAGCATGTAATACAATAGATATCTCCTTAAGTAGTTACTATTTGAACTTAACAATCAACATGTCCGTTTTCATGTACCACTAGTAACACATCGTGAAAATTCGTTACATCCACCACTAGAACATATCATATCTATTGAGAAGATCATTTCCAAATAGGTCACACGCTTTATCCATCAAATAGCTGTAAATATTACCAGATTAGTTTTGTATCTAACTAAAGCTATATGTATTCTTTCGTAAGCAAGGTCAATATCAAAAGTAACAGACTCCATAATCCTACCAAGTAACCATCAGTACCATTGTAATAGTCGTATCATGACCTTCTTTGGTATACACTCGATCTGTGAAACAACATAAGGGATTCTGACCTGAATTGGTGCAACATCATTTGCTAAGCAACCCATTAATGGTATGACAACTATATCAATTGTATTTTTCAAGGTTACACTATTTATTATCTAGTCAATTCTTCAAAAATTTAACTTCTAATTGTCGAACCACTCCATATTTTTGCTTATACCAGATAAGTACTATATTTATTATTATTATTTTACAATGATAACTAACATTACTCAACTCTTTCAAATATGATCATGCATTCGTTTCATAAGTATATCATTTCCACCTTAATACCAGATCTAACATCAAACCAATACACGACATGCCAATGATTCACAAAAGGAACTACGCACGAGTTATCATATAAATGAGAGCGAATGGAGTGAAGCGATAAGAATCAAAATGGGACCAAGTATGCACAATAGAGATCCAAGAAGTGAAGATATTTCCTAAAAGTCATTATAGCCTCTCAAAGATAAGTACAGACGTCTCTGTACCGATCCTCGAGACTCTATTTAAACTCAGCTTGTATACACGTGAGACCTATGAACCTTGGGCTCTGATACCATTTTGTCACGACCCGAAATGGACGTGATGGCACTCGTCTTATCCCATCAAGATAAGTGTCACGACCCAAAACCGGGACGCGACTGGCACCCACATTCTCCCTCCTATGTGAGCGAACCAACCAATCTAAACCTTAACATTTTAATACAATATCAACAAAAGAAATGCGGAAGACTTATACTCATTAATAAAAACAACTCAAACTATTATTATTATCCCAAAAATCTGGAAGTCATCATCACAAGAACATCTATCTCAAATTACTAAACTAGGAATGTCTAAGAACAAAATATAACTAAAAAGCTAGTCCATGCCGGAAGTTCAAGGCATCAAGACTTGAAGAAGAAGACCCAGTCCAAGCTAGACGCATTAGCTCACCCTGAATTTCCGATGGAGTGAAGACTGGCTTGATCTACTGCTGAGTCGAAGTTGACGGAACGTTTGCTGCATAACACAAATAACAAAAAGGAAAACATAGAAGTAGGGGGGTCAGTACAACCACACGTACTGAGTAGATATCATCGGCTAACTCAAAATAGGGAACAATATATATCAATAATAATGTAAATCAACTACATTACTCAACATGTAGCAACAGCAATTACTTTATCATTAACAATTTCCGTCAAGTTCACACATGAGGACTCAAGCCTCAATACCATACTCATTTGGGAATTAAGTTCATTAGATTGAGTATATTCATTATCTGTCAAGATTCATTATCTTCTTCTCTTGTGTCGGTACGTGACACTCCGCTCCTCTAATTCTATCCTGGTGTCGGAACGTGACACTCCGATCCTATCATATTCATTCTATCCTGGTACCGGAACGTGGCACCCGATCCATATTCTATCCTGGTGTCGGAACGTGACACTCCGATCCTCATATTCATTCTATCCTGGTACCGGAACGTGGCACCCGATCCTCATATTCTATCCTGGTGTCGGAACGTGACACTCCGATCCTCATATTCATTCTATCCTGGTACCGGAACGTGGCACCCGATCCTCATATTCTATCCTGGTGTCGGAACGTGACACTCCGATCCTCATATTCATTCTATCCTGGTACCGGAACGTGGCACCGATCCCCTAATTCATCAAGCCTTCTTTTACACTAAGGCATCCTCATTCTCATTATATAATTTATCAAGCCTTCTATCATACTAAGGCATCATCAATCTTATATATAATATATCAAGCGAATTAGGGTTCTTTCAAGATTGGGATTCAATAGCTTCATCATGCTTGTTAATTAATCACATTCATAATCATAATCATGCAAGCATACAATTTACACAAAGACAGGTTACAGACAAAAATCATCACATTCATAATACTATCAAGAGTCACTACTACGATTATCGTAAATAAAAACATACCCACCCCTCCACAGAAGATACTTGATCAACAAGCAAATTCCCAAGCTCCTATTTTTTCCTCCCTCTCGATCGATTTCTCCTACTCCTTCTGTTCTTTCTCTTTTTTTTATTCAAACCCTCTTCCTTACCCTAATTACAATATAATTAAGTGTAAAAGAGGACAATAAAAACCCCCTAATTAACTTAAGGTTACTTCTTTTAACCCCTAAGTAATTAGACTTATAAATGTTAACCTCAATCTTTATAATTAAGGAAAGAATAGTCAAAAACGACCCTTAAAACGTGTGGAGAAATCCTAAACTGTCTGGGACTGGTGGACCTGTGACGGGCCGTCGTGCCTGCGACGGTCCGTCACGGTGGCCGTCGCCTCCTCCCAGATTTCAGGTGGTCTGCGACGGCCCGTCACAACTGTGACGGTCCGTCCTGCACCTCCGTCCTGACGGTCAGAAACTCGTTTTCTTGCACCAAATTCTCAAAAGTTGAAGTGTTTTGCAACGGGACTCACGACGGTTCGTCGTGGATGTGACGGCACGTCCTACAGGTCCGTCACAATTTACAGAGAGTCGATTTTCAGTACCCAATTTCAAAATTCTAAGTGCCATGGGACGACACTCCCTCGACGGGCCGTCGTGACCACGACGGTCCGTCGTGACCCTCGTCGTCCCAGCCAGTTTTTCAGAAATGGACTCTGTTGCTCAAAACGACTAAACAGGTCGTTACAATAGATACAAATTTACCCATCGTTCGTCCCCGAACGATCAAAAGAAGAAAAACAATGGCGAAAAGGAGTACCTGAATCTGTAAACAGATGTGGGTATTTTTCTTGCATATCTGCCTCCTTCTCCCAAGTAGCCTCTTCAACCGGTCGATTCTTCCATTGCACTTTGATGGATGCAATCTCCCTCGACCTCAGTTTGCGAACTTCTCTATCTAATATAGCAACCGGTTCCTCTTCATAAGTCAAGTTCTCATCACAACAAAACTGAATCCCAACGGATAATGTAGTTTCCATCTCCGTGGTATCTCTTCAGCATAGATACATGAAACACGGATGCACTCCGGACAGCCCTGGGGGCAAGGCTAATTCATAAGCCACCTCCCCTATTCTCTTAAGCACTTCAAATGGTCCAATATACCTTGGACTTAACTTACCTCTTTTTCCAAACCGCATCACCCCTTTCATGGGCGAAACCTTCAACAAGATGTTCACCTTCCATGAACTCCAAGTCTCTAACCTTCCGGTCTGCATACTCCTTTTGTCTACTTTGAGCCGCCAAAAGCTTTTCTTGAATAGCTTTCACCTTCTCCATAGAATCTCTCAACAGATCAGTCCCCCAAGGTCTAACTTCGAAGGCATCAAACCAACCAATGGGAGATCTACACCTCCTCCCACAATGCTTCAAATGGAGCCATGTCAATACTGGAGAGTGATAGCTATTATTGTATGAAAACTCTGCCAAAGGTAAAAAGCTATCCCAATGGCCACCAAACTCTATCACACAGGCGCGAAGCATATCCTCCAAAACTTGAATCGTTCGCTCAGACTGACCATCTGTCTGAGGATGAAATGCAGTACTAAGGTCTAACCTAGTACCTAATTCAGCATGCAACGTTCTCCAAAACTTAGAAGTAAACTGCGTACCTCTATCTGATATAATGGGAGTGGAACTCCATGCCAACCGAACGATCTCTGAGATGTAGATCTTGGCTAATCTCTGCATTGTAGGTCACCTTGACAGGAAGGAGTGAGTGGACTTAGTTAACCTATCAACAATCACCCAAATGGAGTCATACTTACCCAATGTCTTTGGAAGACCAACCACGAAGTCCATCGCGATTCTCTCCCACTTCCATTCAGGAATGGGCATCCTCTGAAGTGTTCCTCCCGGGGCCTCTGGTGTTCATACTTTACTTGTTGACAATTTGGACACTTGGCAACAAACTCAACAATATCTCGCTTCATTCTACTCCACCAGAAGTGTTGCTTTAGGTCGCGATACATCTTGGTTGCACCAGGATGTATAGAATATCCGGAACTAGGGCCTCTGTCAGAATAGTGGTGATCAAATCATCGATGCGGGGTACACATACTCTTTCCTTAATCCTCAAAACACCTTCCCCATCGATTATTGCTTCCTTAGCCTCTCCTTGCAACACTTTATCTCGAATTCGCCTTAGTTTCTCATCGTCAAACTGTTTCCCTTAATCTGATCAAGGAAAGAGGATTTTGCCTCTACACAAGCTAACAATCCTCCTTCTCATTTATTTCTAACCTCATAAGGTCATTAGCCAAAATCTGCACTTCCCTAGCCAATGGGCGTCTAGAAGCTTGCAAATGAGCTAGACTTCCATGCTTCCGGCCTTTCTACTCAAGGCATCTGCCACAACATTCGCCTTCCCCGGATGATACAAGATAGTGATGTCGTAGTCCTTTAGTAGTTCCATCCATCTCCTCTGTCTCAAGTTCAAGTCCTTCTGAGTGAAGACATACTGTAGGCTACGATGGTCCGTATAGACTTCACACTTAACCCCATACAAATAGTGTCTCCATTGCTTTAGTGCAAATACTACCGCGGCCAACTCCAAATCATGGGTCGGATAGTTACGTTCATGCATTTTTAATTGCCTCGAAGCATAAGCAATCACATTCTTTCTTGCATTAGCACTGCACCCAACCCAGAATAGGATGCATCGCAATAAACAATGAAGTTTTTGCCCTTCTACCGGCAAGGTGAGGATAGGCGCGGTAGTCAACAAAGTCTTAAGCTTCTGAAAGCTTTCCTCACATTCATCTGACCATACAAATGGAACGTTCTGCTTAGTCAAGTTCGTCAACAAGGAAGCAATGGAAGAGAATCCTTGACGAATCGGCGGTAGTAGCTAGCTAACCCCACAAAACTCCTTATTTCTGACACGTTTGTAGGTCTTACCCAATTCTTTACCGTCTCAATCTTAGATGGATCTACCATCACTCCATCCTTAGAAACCACGTGCCCCAAGAAGGACACTGAATCTAGCCAAAACTCACACTTGGAGAATTTCGCATAAAGCTTTTTTTTCTCAACAACTCTAACACCCATTTCAAATGCTCCTCATGTTCTTTCTTACTTTTGGAGTATATCAGTATATCATCAATAAACACAATCACAAAGAGATCCAAATATGGCTTGAAAATCCCGTTCATCAAGCTCATGAAGGAGACAGGGGCATTAGTAAGACCAAACGACATTACCACAAACTCATAATGCCCATACCTAGTTCGAAAAGCAGTCTGGCACATCCGTTGCTCGTATTTTCAGTTGGTGATAACCGGACCTCAAGTCAATTTTAGAGAAGACACAAGCACCTTGTAACTGACGAACAAGTCATCAATGCGAGGAATGGGGTACTTGTTCTTAATAGTTACCTTGTTCAACTGTCGGTAATCTCATGCACATTCGGAAACTCCCATCTTTCTTCTTCACAAACAAAACCGGAGCACCCCAAGGAGATGCACTTGGTCTAATGAAGCCTTTGCTCAACAACTCTTGAAGTTGAGCTTTTATTCTCTTAACTTCGCGGGAGCCATTCTATACGGGGGTATAGAAATGGGGCGAGTACCGGGTTCCAAATCAATGCAGAAGTCTATATTCCCTATCTGGTGGCATACCGGGAAGATCTGCAGGGAACACATCCAAAAACTCACAGACTACCGAAACTGACTCAATCGATGGTACTTGAGTAGTGTCATCCTTAAGATGTGCCAAGAAAGCTAGACAACCCTTACTAACCATCTTCTGAGCACGAATAAAGGAGATGATACGCACCGGATTGGGAGTGTAGTCACCCTCCCATACTAACTGATCTGCCCCAGGCTTGGCTAACGTCACTGTTTTAGCATTACAATCCAAAATCGCAAAGTTTGGAGAAAGCCAAGTCATACCCAGAATTACATCAAAGTCACCATTTCTAAAATAACCAAATCACATAAGTGTTGCTCCCCACAAAATTCACCAAACAAGACCTATACACTTTTTCGACTATCACAGACTCACCTACCGGAGTAGAAACACGAATAGGCATGTCAAGTAATTCACAATGTAAATTTAGACCGTTAGCAAATGATGAAGATACATAAGAAAACGTGGAGCCAGGGTCAAATAACACAGATGCCATGCAATCCAAACCAAAAGATACCTGTGATAACAGCATCAGACGCCTCCGCTTCAGATCTCCCAGGGAAAGCATAACAATGGGCCCATTATTCGTCTGTCCGTTGCCCCTACCATGTTGTGTAGTAGTGGCTCCGTTTTTCCCTTCACCTCTGCCGTTTTGGTGACCACCATTACCTCGGCCACCACGCCCTCCAGAATAACGACCTCTACCATTACCACCTCTTCCTCTAGCCATTGGGGGTCTGTAACTCTGGTTTGGACAGTACCTCTTAATGTGTCCAGTCTCTCCACACCCATAACATTCTCTGGGTTCACGCGTCGGCCTCTCAGAGAAGTGTTGACCGTTCTGAGGTGGACCCCCAACTACAGTCTGTAGTGAAGACTGTATTGGTCGATTTGAGTGACCTCCGGAGTTCTGTCCTCTAGAATAAGAACCATTATACTCACCTCCCCTTCGGAACCTCTTTGATGTCGATGTCGTGGTGAGTCATCTGGTTTCACTCCTTCCACCTCAATCACAAAGTCTACCACCTCTTGGAAGGATGTTGCTGTTGCCGCTATCTGTAAGGCTGAAATCCGCAATTCTGACCTCAACCCCTTCACAAAACGGCGGATCCGTTCTTGTGGACTGAAACAAAGTTGGGTGGCATATCTGGATAGTGCGCGCGAAATTTAGCCTCAACGCGTTTACTGTCATCCTTCCCTGTTCAAGACTCAAGAACTCATCCCTCTTCCTATCTCTCAAAGTCCTTGGGATATACTTCTCCATGAACAAACTAGAGAATGATTCCCAAGTCATAGGTGGTGCCTCGGTTGGTTGACACTCACCATGTGAACGCCACCACATTTTGGGTTACCTTGGAACTGATAACTCACGAACTCGACACCAAACCTCCTCTACTATCCCCCTATTGGTAGTAGCTCATGACAATAACCAGAAAATCATAAGCATCTTCAGATTCTGCACCCTGAAAGACTGGGGAGGTTTCAGTTTCAAGAACTTACTAAAAAGTTCATGTTGATCGTTTGTCATAATAGGCCCAGTAGTCAGACGTGGAAATGTGCCTATTCCCAATTGTGCATCCATGCGGGGAGCCATAGTAGCCGCATGTCGTATCTCTGAAACCGGAGGTGTTGGGCAGAAACCATTGGAGGTGCTTGACCTGATCGGACACCCGCTAAGATAAGCAAGTACTTGGTTGATCATCTCTGGGGTAGGTTGGGGTGGCATTTCCTCATTCTGCCCTTGTTCAGTTTCCCCTTCCTCACCCTCTCTAACTACCTCCTCAGTCGGTGGAGGAGTCACCGCCCTAGTATTAGTGGGCTAGGGGCTCGTCCTCTTCCTCTAGAGGACGTCCTCCCACGACCTCTTCCACGGCCTCTTGCCGCTGTTCCTCCTCGAGCCACAGCCCCAGTGGCTGGCTCAGACGCTTCTTGTGTGCTGCTGTTAGTTGCTGCTGGTGCGGTCGTTGCTCTAGTTCTAACCATCTGCGAAATAGAATGAAGATGGTCAGATACAATTTGTATCACCTAGATACCAATTGGACTCAAGTAGTAGCACGAAAGAAAGAATGAAAGAATGGAATTTTCCTAAAGTCTTATAGCCTCTCAAAGAAAAGTAAAGGCGTCCCCCTACCGTTTTTAAGACTCTACTAGACCTGTTCTTGTGTGATGAGACCAATGAACCTAATGCTCTGATACCAAGTCTGTCACGACCCAAAACCGGGACGCGACTGGCACCCACATTCTCCCTCCTATGTGAGCGAACCAACCATCTAAACCTTAACATTTTAATACAATATCAACAAAAGAAATGCGGAAGACTTATACTCATTAATAAAAACAACTCACTATTATTATTATCCCCAAAATCTGGAAGTCATCATCACAAGAACATCTATCTCAAATTACTAAACTAGGAATGTCTAAGAACAAAATATAACTAAAAAGCTAGTCCATGCCGGAAGTTCAAGGCATCAAGACTTGAAGAAGAAGACCAGTCCAAGCTAGACGCATTAGCTCACCCTGAATTTCCGATGGAGTGAAGACTGCTTGATCTACTGCTGAGAGTCGAGTTGACGGAACGTTTGCTGCATAACACAAATAACAAAGGAAAACATAGAAGTAGGGGGGTCAGTACAACCACACGTACTGAGTAGATATCATCGGCTAACTCAAAATAGGGAACAATATATATCAATAATAATGTAAATCAACTACATTACTCAATGTAGCAACAGCAATTACTTATCATTAACAATTTCCGTCAAGTTCACACATGAGGACTCAAGCCTCAATACCATACTCATTTGGGAATTAAGTTCATTAGATTGAGTATATTCATTATCTCTCAAGATTCATTATCTTCTTCCTCTGTGTCGGTACGTGACACTCCGCTCCTCTAATCTATCCTGTGGTGTCGGAACGTGACACTCCGATCCTCATATTCATTCTATCCTGGTACCGGAACGTGGCACCCGATCCATATTCTATCCTGGTGTCGGAACGTGACACTCCGATCCTCATATTCATTCTATCCTGGTACCGGAACGTGGCACCCGATCTCATATTCTATCCTGGTGTCGGAACGTGACACTCCGATCCTCATATTCATTCTATCCTCCTGGTACCGGAACGTGGCACCCGATCCTCATATTCTATCCTAGTGTCGGAACGTGACACTCCGATCCTCATATTCATTCTATCCTGGTACCGGAACGTGGCACCCGATCCCCTAATTCATCAAGCCTTCTTTTACACTAAGGCATCCTCATTCTCATTATATAATTTATCAAGCCTTCTATCATACTAAGGCATCATCAATCTTATTATAATATATCAAGCGAATTAGGGTTCTTTCAAGATTTGGGATTCAATAGCTTCATCATGCTTGTTAATAATCACAATCTCATAATCATAATCATGCAAGCATACAATTTAAGCACATAGACAAGTTTACAACATCATCAATACATATCATACACTATCAAGAGTTCACTACGATTATCGTAACATAAAAACCATAACCTACCTCCACAGAAGACTAGTGATCAACAAGCAAATTCCCAAGCTCCTATTTTCTCCTCCCTCTCGATCGATTTCTCTTTCTCCTTCTGTTCTTTCTCTTTTGTTTTATTCAAACCCTCTTTCCTTTACCCTAATTAAAATATAATTAAGTGTAAAAGAGGACAATAAAAACCCCCTAATTAACTTAAGGTTACTTCTTTTAACCCCTAAGTAATTAGACTTATAAATGTTAACCCTCAATCTTTATAATTAAGGAAAGAATAGTCAAAAACGACCCTTAAAACGTGTGGAGAAATCCTAAACTGTCTGGGACTGCGTGACCTGTGACGGGCCGTCGTGCCTGCGACGGTCCGTCACGGTGGCCGTCGCCTCCTCCCAGATTTCAGGTGGTCGCGACGGCCCGTCACACTGTGACGGTCCGTCCTGCACCTCCGTCCTGACGGTCAGAAACTCGTTTTCTTGCACCAAATTCTCAAAAGTTGAAGTGTTTTGCAACGGGACTCACGACGGTTCGTCGTGGATGTGACGGCACGTCCTACAGGTCCGTCACAATTTACAGAGAGTCGATTTTCAGTACCCAATTTCAAAATTCTAAGTGCCATGGGACGACACTCCCTCGACGGGCCGTCGTGACCACGACGGTCCGTCGTGACCCTCGTCGTCCCAGCCAGTTTTTCCAGAAATGGACTCTGTTGCTCAAAACGACTAAACAGGTCGTTACAATAGATACAAATTTACCCATCGTTCCCCCGAACGATCAAAAGAAGAAAAACAATGGCGAAAAGGAGTACCTGAATCTGTAAACAGATGTGGGTATTTTTCTGCATATCTGCCTCCTTCTCCCAAGTAGCCTCTTCAACCGGTCGATTCTTCCATTGCACTTTGATGGATGCAATCTCCCTCGACCTCAGTTTGCGAACTTCTCTATCTAATATAGCAACCGGTTCCTCTTCATAAGTCAAGTTCTCATCCAACAAAACTGAATCCCACGGATAATGTAGTTTCCATCTCCGTGGTATCTCTTCAGCATAGATACATGAAACACCGGATGCACTCCGGACAGCCCTGGGGGCAAGGCTAATTCATAAGCCACCTCCCCTATTCTCTTAAGCACTTCAAATGGTCCAATATACCTTGGACTTAACTTACCTCTTTTTCCAAACCGCATCACCCCTTTCATGGGCGAAACCTTCAACAAGACTTGTTCACCTTCCATGAACTCCAAGTCTCTAACCTTCCGGTCTGCATACTCCTTTTGTCTACTTTGAGCCGCCAAAAGCTTTTCTTGAATAGCTTTCACCTTCTCCATAGAATCTCTCAACAGATCAGTCCCCCAAGGTCTAACTTCGAAGGCATCAAACCAACCAATGGGAGATCTACACCTCCTCCCATACAATGCTTCAAATGGAGCCATGTCAATACTGGAGTGATAGCTATTATTGTATGAAAACTCTGCCAAAGGTAAAAAGCTATCCCAATGGCCACCAAACTCTATCACACAGGCGCGAAGCATATCCTCCAAAACTTGAATCGTTCGCTCAGACTGACCATCTGTCTGAGGATGAAATGCAGTACTAAGGTCTAACCTAGTACCTAATTCAGCATGCAACGTTCTCCAAAACTTAGAAGTAAACTGCGTACCTCTATCTGATATAATGGAGAGTGGAACTCCATGCAACCGAACGATCTCTGAGATGTAGATCTTGGCTAACTTCTCTGCATTGTAGGTCACCTTGACAGGAATGAAGTGAGTGGACTTAGTTAACCTATCAACAATCACCCAAATGGAGTCATACTTACCCAATGTCTTTGGAAGACCAACCACGAAGTCCATCGCGATTCTCTCCCACTTCCATTCAGGAATGGGCATCCTCTGAAGTGTTCCTCCGGGCCTCTGGTGTTCATACTTTACTTGTTGACAATTTGGACACTTGGCAACAAACTCAACAATATCTCGCTTCATTCTACTCCACCAGAAGTGTTGCTTTAGGTCGCGATACATCTTGGTTGCACCAGGATGTATAGAATATCCGGAACTATGGCCCTCTGTCAGAATAGTGGTGATCAAATCATCGATGCGGGGTACACATACTCTTTCCTTAATCCTCAAAACACCTTCCCCATCGATTATTGCTTCCTTAGCCTCTCCTTGCAACACTTTATCTCGAATTCGCCTTAGTTTCTCATCGTCAAACTGTTTCCCTTAATCTGATCAAGGAAAGAGGATTTTGCCTCTACACAAGCTAACAATCCTCCCTTCTCATTTATTTCTAACCTCATAAGGTCATTAGCCAAAATCTGCACTTCCCTAGCCAATGGCGTCTAGAAGCTTGCAAATGAGCTAGACTTCCCATGCTTCCGGCCTTTCTACTCAAGGCATCTGCCACAACATTCGCCTTCCCCGGATGATACAAGATAGTGATGTCGTAGTCCTTTAGTAGTTCCATCCATCTCCTCTGTCTCAAGTTCAAGTCTTCTGAGTGAAGACATACTGTAGCTACGATGGTCCGTATAGACTTCACACTTAACCCCATACAAATAGTGTCTCCATTGCTTTAGTGCAAATACTACCGCGGCCAACTCCAAATCATGGGTCGGATAGTTACGTTCATGCATTTTTAATTGCCTCGAAGCATAAGCAATCACATTCTTCTCTTGCATTAGCACTGCACCCAACCCAGAATAGGATGCATCGCAATAAACAATGAAGTTTTTGCCCTCTACCGGCAAGGTGAGGATAGGCGCGGTAGTCAACAAAGTCTTAAGCTTCTGAAAGCTTTCCTCACATTCATCTGACCATACAAATGGAACGTTCTGCTTAGTCAAGTTCGTCAACAAGGAAGCAATGGAAGAGAATCCCTTGACGAATCGGCGGTAGTAGCTAGCTAACCCCACAAAACTCCTTATTTCTGACACGTTTGTAGGTCTTACCCAATTCTTTACCGTCTCAATCTTAGATGGATCTACCATCACTCCATCCTTAGAAACACGTGCCCCAAGAAGGACATGAATCTAGCCAAAACTCACACTTGGAGAATTTCGCATAAAGCTTTTTCTTTCTCAACAACTCTAACACAATTTCAAATGCTCCTCATGTTCTTTCTTACTTTTGGAGTATATCAGTATATCATCAATAAACACAATCACAAAGAGATCCAAATATGGCTTGAAAATCCCGTTCATCAAGCTCATGAAGGCAGCAGGGGCATTAGTAAGACCAAACGACATTACCACAAACTCATAATGCCCATACCTAGTTCGAAAAGCAGTCTTTGGCACATCCGTTGCTCGTATTTTCAGTTGGTGATAACCGGACCTCAAGTCATTTTAGAGAAGACACAGCACCTTGTAACTGATCGAACAAGTCATCAATGCGAGGAATGGGGTACTTGTTCTTAATAGTTACCTTGTTCAACTGTCGGTAATCTATGCACATTCGGAAACTCCCATCTTTCTTCTTCACAAACAAAACCGGAGCACCCCAAGGAGATGCACTTGGTCTAATGAAGCCTTTGCTCAACAACTCTTGAAGTTGAGCCTTTAATTCTCTTAACTTCGCGGGAGCCATTCTATACGGGGGTATAGAAAGGGGCGAGTACCGGGTTCCAAATCAATGCAGAAGTCTATATCCCTATCTGGTGGCATACCGGGAAGATCTGCAGGGAACACATCCAAAAACTCACAGACTACCGAAACTGACTCAATCGATGGTACTTGAGTAGTGTCATCCTTAAGATGTGCCAAGAAAGCTAGACAACCCTTACTAACCATCTTCTGAGCACGAATAAAGGAGATGATACGCACCGGATTGGGAGTGTAGTCACCCTCCCATACTAACTGATCTGCCCCAGGCTTGGCTAACGTCACTGTTTTAGCATTACAATCCAAAATCGCAAAGTTTGGAGAAAGCCAAGTCATACCCAGAATTACATCAAAGTCACCCATTTCTAAAATAACCAAATCCACATAAGTGTTGCTCCCCACAAAATTCACCAAACAAGACCTATACACTTTTTCGACTATCACAGACTCACCTACCGGAGTAGAAACACGAATAGGCATGTCAAGTAATTCACAATGTAAATTTAGACCGTTAGCAAATGATGAAGATACATAAGAAAACGTGGAGCCAGGGTCAAATAACACAGATGCCATGCAATCACAAACCAAAAGATTACCTGTGATAACAGCATCAGACGCCTCCGCTTCAGATCTCCCAGGGAAAGCATAACAATGGGCCCATTATTCGTCTGTCCGTTGCCCCTACCATGTTGTGTAGTAGTGGCTCCGTTTTTCCCTTCACCTCTGCCGTTTTGGTGACCACCATTACCTCGGCCACCACGCCCTCCAGAATAACGACCTCTACCATTACCACCTCTTCCTCTAGCCATTGGGGGTCTGTAACTCTGGTTTGGACAGTACCTCTTAATGTGTCCAGTCTCTCCACACCCATAACATTCTCTGGGTTCACGCGTCGGCCTCTCAGAGAAGTGTGACCGTTCTGAGGTGGACCCCCAACTACAGTCTGTAGTGAAGACTGTATTGGTCGATTTGAGTGACCTCCGGAGTTCTGTCCTCTAGAATAAGAACCATTATACTCACCTCCCCTTCGGAACCTCTTTGATGTCGATGTCGTGGTGAAGTCATCTGGTTTCACTCCTTCCACCTCAATCACAAAGTCTACCACCTCTTGGAAGGATGTTGCTGTTGCCGCTATCTGTAAGGCTGAAATCCGCAATTCTGACCTCAACCCCTTCACAAAACGGCGGATCCGTTCTTGTGGACTGAAACAAAGTTGGGTGGCATATCTGGATAGTGCGCGAAATTTAGCCTCATACGCGTTTACTGTCATCCTTCCCTGTTCAAGACTCAAGAACTCATCCCTCTTCCTATCTCTCAAAGTCCTTGGGATATACTTCTCCATGAACAAACTAGAGAATGATTCCCAAGTCATAGGTGGTGCCTCGGTTGGTTGACACTCAACATGTGAACGCCACCACATTTTGGCGTTACCTTGGAACTGATAACTCACGAACTCGACACCAAACCTCTCTACTATCCCATCTTGTGTAGTAGCTCATGACAATCAACCAGAAAATCATAAGCATCTTCAGATTCTGCACCCTTGAAGACTGGAGGTTTCAGTTTCAAGAACTTACTAAAAAGTTCATGTTGATCGTTTGTCATAATAGGCCCAGTAGTCAGACGTGGAAATGTGCCTATTCCCAATTGTGCATCCATGCGGGGAGCCATAGTAGCCGCATGTCGTATCTCTGAAACCGGAGGTGTTGGTGCAGAAACCATTGGAGGTGCTTGACCCTGATCGGACAACCCGCTAAGATAAGCAAGTACTTGGTTGATCATCTCTGGGGTAGGTTGGGGTGGCATTTCCTCATTCTGCCCTTGTTCAGTTTCCCCTTCACCCCTCTCACCCTCTAACTACCTCCTCAGTCGGTGGAGGAGTCACCGCCCTAGTATTAGATGGGCTAGGGGCTCGTCCTCTTCCTCTAGAGGACGTCCTCCCACGACCTCTTCCACGGCCTCTTGCCGCTGTTCCTCCTCGAGCCACAGCCCCAGTGGCTGGCTCAGACGCTTCTTGTTGTGCTGTAGTTGCTGCTGGTGCGGTCGTTGCTCTAGTTCTAACCATCTGCGAAATAGAATGAAGATGGTCAGATACCAATTTGTATCACCTAGATACCAATTGGACTCAAGTAGTAGCACGAAAGAAAGAATGAAAGAATGGAATTTTCCTAAAGTCTTATAGCCTCTCAAAGAAAAGTAAAGGCGTCCCCCTACCGTTCTTTAAGACTCTACTAGACCTGTTCTTGTGTGATGAGACCAATGAACCTAATGCTCTGATACCAAGTCTGTCACGACCCAAAACCGGGACGCGACTGGCACCCACATTCTCCCTCCTATGTGAGCGAACCAACCAATCTAAACCTTAACATTTTAATACAATATCAACAAAAGAAATGCGGAAGACTTATACTCATTAATAAAAACAACTCAAACTATTATTATTATCCCCAAAATCTGGAAGTCATCATCACAAGAACATCTATCTCAAATTACTAAACTAGGAATGTCTAAGAACAAAATATAACTAAAAAGCTAGTCCATGCCGGAAGTTCAAGGCATCAAGACTTGAAGAGAAGAAGACCCAGTCCAAGCTAGACGCATTAGCTCACCCTGAATTTCCGATGGAGTGAAGACTGGCTTGATCTACTGCTGAGTCGAAGTTGACGGAACGTTTGCTGCATAACACAAATAACAAAAAGGAAAACATAGAAGTAGGGGGGTCAGTACAACCACACGTACTGAGTAGATATCATCGGCTAACTCAAAATAGGGAACAATATATATCAATAATAATGTAAATCAACTACATTACTCAACATGTAGCAACAGCAATTACTTATCATTAACAATTTCCGTCAAGTTCACACATGAGGACTCAAGCCTCAATACCATACTCATTGGGAATTAAGTTCATTAGATTGAGTATATTCATTATCTCTCAAGATTCATTATCTTCTTCCTCTTGTGTCGGTACGTGACACTCCGCTCCTCTAATTCTATCCTGGTGTCGGAACGTGACACTCCGATCCTCATATTCATTCTATCCTGGTACCGGAACGTGGCACCCGATCCATATTCTATCCTGGTGTCGGAACGTGACACTCCGATCCTCATATTCATTCTATCCTGGTACCGGAACGTGGCACCCGATCCTCATATTCTATCCTGGTGTCGGAACGTGACACTCCGATCCTCATATTCATTCTATCCTGGTACCGGAACGTGGCACCCGATCCTCATATTCTATCCTAGTGTCGGAACGTGACACTCCGATCCTCATATTCATTCTATCCTGGTACCGGAACGTGGCACCCGATCCCCTAATTCATCAAGCCTTCTTTTACACTAAGGCATCCTCATTCTCATTATATAATTTATCAAGCCTTCTATCATACTAAGGCATCATCAATCTTATTATATATATATCAAGCGAATTAGGGTTCTTTCAAGATTTGGGATTCAATAGCTTCATCATGCTTGTTAATTAATCACAATCTCATAATCATAATCATGCAAGCATACAATTTAAGCACATAGACAAGTTTACAACATCATCAATACATATCATACACTATCAAGAGTTCACTACGATTATCGTAACATAAAAACCATAACCTACCTCCACAGAAGACTAGTGATCAACAAGCAAATTCCCAAGCTCCTATTTTCTCCTCCCTCTCGATCGATTTCTCCTTCTCCTTCTGTTCTTTCTCTTTTGTTTTATTCAAACCCTCTTTCCTTTACCCTAATTAAAATATAATTAAGTGTAAAAGAGGACAATAAAAACCCCCTAATTAACTTAAGGTTACTTCTTTTAACCCCTAAGTAATTAGACTTATAAATGTTAACCCTCAATCTTTATAATTAAGGAAAGAATAGTCAAAAACGACCCTTAAAACGTGTGGAGAAATCCTAAACTGTTTGGGACTGCGTGACCTGTGACGGGCCGTCGTGCCTGCGATGGTCCGTCACGGTGGCCGTCGCCTCCTCCCAGATTTCAGGTGGTCTGCGACGGCCCGTCACACCTGTGACGGTCCGTCCTGCACCTCCGTCCTGACGGTCAGAAACTCGTTTTCTTGCACCAAATTCTCAAAAGTTGAAGTGTTTTGCAACGGGACTCACGACGGTTCGTCGTGGATGTGACGGCACGTCCTGCAGGTCCGTCACAATTTACAGAGAGTCGATTTTCAGTACCCAATTTCAAAATTCTAAGTGCCATGGGACGACACTCCCTCGACGGGCCGTCGTGACCACGACGGTCCGTCGTGACCCTCGTCGTCCCAGCCAGTTTTTCCAGAAATGGACTCTGTTGCTCAAAACGACTAAACAGGTCGTTACAATAAGTCAGCCTAAAATTCAACCGTTACAATAAAAATGCGGAAAATTTACTATCAACTTACATTATACCCCCAAAACCTGGTAGTCACGTTACAAGCCTAAAATGTATTACAATTGATTCAAAAGAAAAACTCAAGTCTCAAATGAACTTGTTTCTAGAATAGAACAAGATCATAATTATGGAGAAGAAAGTCTGCTGAGATTGAAACAACTACCTGACAAATCTCCAAGAAGCCTCAGAAAAGAAGAGAATGAAAAGTACAATAAAAATCCAGGCTCATAACCTACAAAAATTTGTAGAAGCAAGGGGTGAGTACCAAACCACACGGTACTCAGCAACTAAACCTCTAAACACAAGCTAAGGGGATGAAATACGAGTACTCCTACCACCCCCAACCGAACCTCCACAACTACAACATGCATTAAAATCTACACAACATAACAACTCAGAGTTTACATAGCACGTAGCTCAACAACAACACTTAGACAAATTACATATCCTCAACAACAACGCTTTAACAAATTACATATCCTCAACAACAATACTTCAACAAATTACATATCCACAATAACAAACTCAATATTGATCTATTACAAGTTCCACAGGAGGAAATCAGAAGATCAGCAAAACACGATATCAAGTTCACTAATAATAAGTATGTGCAATGCAATGGAATGCAATGTCAAGTATAATGATGCATGTCTGACCTAATGATACACACCCGCTGTCTCTCAGTCCGGGACCCATGGGGGACATATCTGTCCATGCATCTGTCGCGGCGCACGACACAACCCTCGATAATAGTAACCATCGCGGCGCGCGATACGTCCCTCGAAATACAGTATCCATCGCGGCGCGCGATACGTTCCTCGAAATGGTACATCCTCTTAAGTACTCATTCTTTCTCAATGCACATAACATTTGTCACAACTAATGCCTCAGAATAATGCAGATGACAAATTCAAACAAATAGTGAGGAGATGACCATTTTCATAACATCGCACAGTTCACAACCACACAAACATGAAGTCACATCGACAATGATTCAACAAGCCTTCAACCCTTTCTCAACAAAATCACACATAAACAATTAATCACATTGTCTTTTGTTATCCCCTTTTTTTTCATCATTATAGTTAATCAATGTGGACAAGTCAACCCATCACCAATCCCATTACTCCCAAACATAAACCACAAGGAAATACACACATTTCATACACTTAACAAGAGTTTAGAAATCCACTTGCCTTAATAAATAAAGAATTCACTCCATAACTTGAGTCTTGCCTTTTCGTTAAGCTTCCATAACAATGCAATCTATTCACATAATAATCACAATAAGATTCAAAACTAACCACACTCATATTATTATGTGTTTAGCTTTGACCCAAAAATTCACCAAAATTTATAGTCAAGTTTCTAATCTTGATGTCAATTAACATGATAATTCTCATATTTTTAAAATTTCAAACCTAGAGTTGAGTTTCAGTTTCTCCCATATACTAGATATAATAATATTCATATAACTTTATACCTTTATATTTAATTAAATATAATAATTTATCAAACTTGGATAATTATATAATATGATGAATATGAAACAAACCTATTTAAAAACAAAATAAAAATAAGAACCAGTACGTTAATCTCTATATTCCATATATACATACCTATAATCCATAAATAATACAAAATAAATAATTAAAAATCTGAATTGGCAAAATTGGCAATCATCGGCCAATGATTGCCATTAATGATGTAAACCTAACTTTTTCAATTGTGTTTTTCTCTTTCCCACATATTAATAATAATAATTTACCTTATAATAATATTTATATATAATCATAGACTTACATATTAATGTAGTGATAATTTTTACCTGACGATTGACGAGGTCGGCAGCTCCTACAATGGCCGCGCAGAGTTCTGCTTAAATAATTTCTTGTTTTGTTTTGTTTTTCTAAAGAAAAATTAATTATGTACTAAAAGTGATAAATTTTACCAACTTATTTTAATAAATATAGGTCAAAGAACATTGTTTATTAAATAATTATCACTTTTGTCCAATAACTATCAATTAAGTCAATTATCTACAATTACTCATTAATTAATTAACTTAAGTTAAACGGATAATCAAAATTTTCAAAAATAACCTTCTGGGTCATTATATTAAATTCCAATTAATTCCTTCCCAATATCATAATTCTAATGATATTCACTTAGTACTGTACATATAATATTTAATTACACATGCCAACCTATCAAAACCTGAATCATAATATAATGACCAAAATATAAAATTTACACCACTGATTTTATTAGAACATTACTAACGTAGAACAATTTTTTTTTTCAGCCTGAAACCTTTTATTACAGTCCAATGATTGGCTATTATGACCAATCATTGGCTGCCATTAACAAAAAAATACATGCCCAACAATATTTGCCCCATTCTTTCTTTTTCCTTTTTTTTCCGAGTCTCGAATCACCAAAAAGAAAATTTATAACAAACGAAAATAATAATATTATTAGTAACGCCATTTTTTTTCCAACTTCCTAAGCCACCGAAAATTCACCATTGTTCCTTCAAGGTAATACAATTATCTATCTATCCTTGTCAACTCATTATTCCACTATAGCCATTAATAAAGAATATTTTGGCACACAACATGATACTTGTAACAATTTTCAAGGGACAATTCATTATTATTTTTTTCTACTTAATATAATAGTTATATGTATACATTTATGCAGCCAACATTAAAGTTATGCTTAAGGTTACCTGGAACGATGATGTCGCTTTCGTATTCTTTCCGTTTTCTGAATTTAATTGTTTATTAAAACTGACAAACCCACTAACTTATTTTAATACATGGGCCTAGTGGTAAAGAATTTTCAATAAAGTATCACTTTAACCCATTAACTATCTGTTAAGTCATTTGTATATAGTTACTCATTAATTAATCCACTCAAGTTAGACGTATATTTAAATTACCAAAAATGACCTTCTGGGTCATCACATTTATTTTATGACTAATAATGTATTTGTTATTATTTTTCTTTACTCTTGTATTTAGGATGAAATGATAACATAAAGCGATGAAGATTAGTTAATTTTGAGTTATATATATTGATTATTTGTCAAAACGATTATGTAAGAGAATTTATGATTAAATGCAATTTTCCCTTATTCTTTATGAGATATAATATTTTATTTTGTTAACTTTTAGATTCATTTTAGAACTAATAATTTATTTGTTATTATTTTTCTTGACTCTTGTATATAGGATGAAATGAAAATATTCAAAGATGAAGATTAATGGATTTTGAGCTATGTAGTGATTATTCTTTATTTTTTTAGGTCCTTAAGAAGTAATGTTTCTATTATATTATTTCTTTTTTGAATTATTTATGTTTTGTCAAAAATGATTATATGTGTTTAAAATGTAATTTTCTCCTTATTTTTTTTATCTTTTTCTTCTTTTGGTAGATAATTTTTTAACTTATTTAATCAGATTTGCCGATTATAAAAGATATATCTATAATTAAAATGGTTAGACATTCTTGCATAATTTGAGTATACAAGAAAAAATAATTTGATATGTCTATTATATTTACAACTCTTTCAATGTTAAATCATACATTTAATACTATTTGTTTAGGTTCACAAAGATAGAAATCCTGTGTGTTTTTTATAAAAAAAAAAATCTAATTTATCCTCCTTAGACCTCTATATGACTCTTAAATAATTTAACTATATATAATGATAACACTCTTCAAAAATAATTATTTGTTTAGGTAAATTCATGTCTCACTTTTTTGTTGATAATATTAGTTTATTGTGTTTGTGGCTTATAATATTTTAAAACATAGAAGTAGAAAATGAGTAAATGAATATCGATATGCTACTTAAAGAAATATGTACATATACTTTCATAATCCGGTGAAACAGTTTTTATTAACAAAAATGATAGAACATAAAAATGTAAAGTTAATTTATTATTTTTAAAATACACATGGTTTTATTAAAAATAAATTATTTATTATTATGTAAAATTACAATTCTTAAATTTTCATTTTTGTTGTTTTTCTTAGAATATTTCAAGTTTTAATTAATAAGTCTTTATATATTCACATTTGTTATTTTTCGAAACTTCTAAAGTTATTTCAAAATTACGATTAATTTATAATTTTAAAAATTTAGTTGGTTTCCTACCTTCTATTTACTTATAATAAAATGTTTGTCTCAATAACTATAATTTGTTTATTTTTCCTTTTCTATAATTAATGTTCTTTATTAGGATAATAATGTACAATTATTACTCTTATTATGTTACAAAAGTTCAAAGTGATATTATTAATCCTCTTAATTACTCTGACTTTTTATTCTTAGGAATTTATTATGTTAAATGTAATATTTATTTAAAATGTGAAATATATTTTTTAATATTTTGTGTTTAAGCCAAACAAAATTAAAAGAAATAGGAATTGTGTATGTGTCATTTTCTTGAATCTTTTTTTCGTAGTTAATTCTCTCTTTTGTTCTCTTTTATGTTATTTTTAAATTTTACTTTACATTTTTCCCAATATAAGTTGTCCCAAAAATAATTGGATAAGGAAACCTAAGTATAATGATAATAATTATAATAGTAATAATAATAAGTATGAAATTTAACTAATTATGATTTTTAATCTTTTCTTTATTCAAAATTTAATTATTAAAAAGTTATTAATACAAATATTAAATTAATCTAATATTGTATAATAAAAATATTCAAAACATGTGATGATTGGGTCATGACGATGACAAGTAATTGTAAATCTGCATAATGATTTATTGATAGTCATGAATACTAACTATTAATAGCAATCCGAGTTATACATTGCCGAAAATTTATACTAAGAATATAATTTATAAAATTACAAATAAGCATAAACGAACGATTAGATTTCAAGTTTACATAAATATATATAAGTTATACTAAGAAAATCTCAAATAAAAAAGAAAAAAATGATCACAAGTTTATATTCAATTAGTACCTCCAAAGGAGTCATGGCTAGATTTCATCTTCTAAAAAATAATTCATATTCTTATCATATAGGGAAACTAGTATTAACCGACATATAACATGTGATCCATATAGAATCCAGTGTTCTAACCCCACGTTGAAAACAAGTGTTGTACTTGCCTAAGTTAGAATTACCATATTTAGAAGATGGATCCAATAGCTAAGACCTATGTAGCACATGGTTATTGTATTCGGAGATTGCTCCTCAAAATCTTGACTGCTAACGTGGAGGTTTCCATCTCATGGGATAACCATATTGCTAACCCAACTAGTAGTATGAAGGAACAAATCTCATATTCATATCCACTCGGTGCTAAGCATAATTCCCTTTGAGAATTTGTGTTAAGTCTTTACTTATGTTTATGTTCATCAAAGAATGCACTAGGCACTCAACAACATATCATCGTAATAGCTCATTGAATTTGTTAGGTGAGAATGTCCTTTCAACCTTAGAATCGTCAAATGTGAGTAAACCTTTCAAATCTTATTCATAGTGTGTTCATGAGATTAGCTTTAGAATTAACACAACAAGCTTTTAATAGTCATAACATATCATACATAGTCATGTGTAAGGGTAGGGAAGAATAACCTTGAGACATTATCATAATCGTACAATATTCATTGGATCTTCACTTTCTAAGTGAATCACAAGCTTTATGCCAATTCCCATAAAGATGTGCATTTCTCATAAATTTTCCCTTCAAGGGACATGAATAACACTCAACCCAGCCTTGTAAAATTACTACATAATATTAAAAAAGTGATGATTCAATAGCTTAATTAACATAGACACATTCAATTCACATGCTTCTAATATTACCAACCCACATCACAATCGATACTCTATCAATTTGGGGGGAAACATGGGTCTATAGGGAATTGTTAACATAAACATCAACACTCTATCAATCCAACCATTATTCATCATATCTAACCATAATCCTCTATAAACACACAATTAAAAACATTTTGGAAGGAGACCAATGTTATAGATTGAAAACCCTAGATTTGGGGAAATTGAAATCTTGAAAACTTAATTTGAAGGGTCTCTTTGGGTGATAGCTTCCCAAAAATGAATAGCATTCATACCTCAATTAAGAATCTCTAAGACAATCGGGGAAGAACCTTGAAAATCTACAAACCCTAGCTCCGGTGACTTTTTATTCTTCCATGAGTTTAGAGAAATATTGAGAGAAGGGAGGATTTTGAGAATTACTTGTTTGAATTTATGAATTGAAAACTGGTGAATTTGACTTAAAATTAACTTGTATAGTACCTCTAAAAATACCAAAAATGACCTAACTTGAATTGGACTTAAATAATAAAAAACTTAAAGGACCCTCATTTAGTGAATCCCATCGAGGCACCACGAGCCGTGGTGAGGTCCACGATCCATGAATCTGCCCGTGGATTTGAGGCAGCGTCTTGAAAAGTGGTTCCTTAGGCTCACATTCCCAAGGAATTACCATGAGGGGCTCCACGATCCATTCTCCCTCTCGTCATCCTTGAGGTAGTGGGCTTGCCACTTGGGACCCTATGCTCCAATGCGTAAGGCATCTTCATAAAGGGCTCCACAACCAGTGGTCAAGACCACAAGTCGTTGTCCTTTCTGTGGATGCTAAGGCAGTAGCTAGAATTTTGGAATTCATCTTACCAAGACCAAGACAAGACCACGAGCCCCCCTTAACGAGTCGTGGTAAGGACCACGTCCCGTGGTCCCACCCGTGAAGGGTGAGGCAGTGTGCTCGACATAGGGGCAGCCCTGGCCTTTGGCCTTGGCTTGTCCCCTTTGCCTTGGCACATGCCTCATGGCTTGACTCTTATAGACAACATTTCAACCCCAGATGACATTAACATTTAGGGAGTCCTTTCATGATTTTCACCTTTACGATAGGCTATAGCTTAACCTTTTATTTACTGGGGGTGTTACACTTATGAGTTAGATTTGCCAACAGAACTAGTAGAAGTGCATCCAATCTTTACATTCGTTGTTGAAGAAGTATGTAGCTGAGGCAGCATCTATAGTACCACTGGAAAGTGTAGCTGTGAAAGATAGTCTCACTTATGAGGATGTGCTAGTTGATATTCTTGATCTTCAGTTTCGAAGGTTGAGATACAAAGAAGTCATTTCAGTTAAGGTTTTGTGGAAGAGTCGGTCTGTAGAGGGTTCTCAGCTTCCAGATCACACATAGATCGGTTCTCGATCTTCAGCTCAAAAGAATTAGTGGTGAGCCCTCATTCTCGAGGAGGACAAAAACGAATTCGATTATCAAGGACAAATAATTTCATCATTAAAAAAATTATTTCTTCGCTAAATATCTTGTGAGACGAAAAATAATTTGTCAACCAGATGTCATCAAATGTGTGTCACTAAAAGTATACAAAGACAATTTAGTGCTTCATCGCTAAAGTATTATATTAACTACAAAAAGAAAAATCATCCCCAAATACCTAAACATTTGTGACAAATTTCTTTGTCGTAAAAAGTATACTTGTTTGTAGATAATAGTATGTTTTGTCACAAAAAAAGTTATTATTACCAAAAAGTTATATTGTCGACATTGATTGTATCTAAAGTTATATGTATTCCGTACTTGAAAAAAATATAGTTTTTTAACTAATGACTATATTTTGATATAAAACAAAATACTTTATTCTTAAATGTATTAGTTAGGGACACATTTATTATTATAAAAAAGGTTAATTTTCCTATTATCTCATCTAAATGTCTCAATCTTTTTAACCCCGACCCAAGAGGGAGCTCCCACATATTATTTTTTCTTGGGGACTCGAACTCGAAATTTTGAGGTTGGAAGTGAGGAGTTCTTACCATCCGATCAACTCTCTTTTGTCTCTCATTTTTATTTAACTTTTAACTTCATTCACTTCTTCCAAATTTAACTTCCATAGAAATAATATATTATATGATTATTATACACATACACAAGTGCATGAAATTTGTCACCCAAAATTATTCAAATGTAGATTATATTTTAATTAAATAATATATTTTTACAACATCTTTATATATATTTAGTACGATATGTCATTTTCTATGTTTACTTTTGATAAATTTTAAATATATTCAGTACAATTATAAATTTATATAAAATTTAACTTTTGATTTTATTTTAACAAATGAATAATCGATTCAGTTCGTTCAGTAAATAAATTCTTTTGAAAAACATTGATACCCGTTGAGTAATATATCATAATGGTTCATTTCTTTCATTTGTGCTTTCATCTTTTCGTTTATTTCGATTTTCACATTGATGAAAAAAGTTAATATAAATTCATGAAATATTTCGCACCTTTACAGAAGTCCAATTAAGTTTGTAAGTGGATGTTATCTCTATATAGTTTCTCTACATACGTATGTGGAATTACTTTGAATATGTACACATTTTTATAAAAAAAATACAAAATAGATCGACTTAGTCTATGAAGTTTACCAATCACAAATCAATAGACACACACAAAAATCAGCAACAAGACTTGAGAAAATATTTTTTCTATCATCTTTATCGATGAAAGTGTATCAAATCAAAAATAAAATTGTTAAACCAATAAATACTAGCGAGTGGTATCATTGTACCTCACTCACGGTACTTGTAACCTGGATTGTAATTTTCAAATGATGCATTTTGTAATTGCGTAATTCAAAAAAAAAATGATGAATCATACTTTTCATTTTTCACAAAATTGGTTGAATTCGTTGGTTCTAATATTTTCCCTCGTCAATTAACGAATGAACTCTGTCTATTTCTTATGAAGCACTTGTATTGTTCTTTTCTAAGTTGTTACTTGTAATTATGAATAACTAGTGAACTAAGTCGCGCTTCGCGCGATCATAAATAACTCGTTACTTTGACAAAAAAATTAATATAGTTGACTACTAAATGTTTTGTGAAGGTTTTTTGTTGTGTTAATTCAAATATATCATATTTGAAGTCTTAATCGAGTTTATATCAGTATTGAAGTTTTTGTATCTATCGTAATTTTAAATTGCTTAAGCTAAGAATTTACATTTTATGATCTCATTCTATAATTTTATTGGATATGTGTATCTCATGATTTTATAATTTTATATAACTTTTAAAAATCTATCTTTCATTCTTCCTATATATTCTTATTTTATTTGTATCCTTCTTGCACAATTGAAGAATTTAAATTAAATAGACTTGTTAATTTAGAAAGCTCAGAACATCAAATGGTCATTATCCTCCTTGTTCATCAAATTTTGAAAAAAAAACATTTATTGTGGTTCAAGTAAGGCCAAATATAGTTTATATAATTAATTGTTTCCTCCATATATCATAATCTTTTACTGCTTTCTTTTTTTTAATGTTCATATTCTTCGAAAGTTATTTTACCTTCTCCAGTAATTATGGATCACAACTCTCTTTTCACCTTTCACTAATTTTAGCTTGTGAAATATTTCGTAAATAACTTTCTATCTTGACTAATATTTACTACAAATATAATATACTTATTATTTATACAAAAAGAATAGACCGATAGATATATAACCTCAATCACACAAAAAATAAAAAGTATTAGAAGAAATTAACTATTTGAAACAATCTCTTTATACTTTATCAAAATGCATATCACAAATTTCAGAAAAACTTTTTAGACAAACTTTATCAAAATTTTAAAAAAAGTTTATTATTGTAGCATATGCAGAGAAATTATACTATTTATTTTGAGATGAGGAAAATACCAAATTTATAAGTTCTCATGAGCCTTCAAAGCATATAGATAATCCTACATTGTCAATTCCTTTTATGTTTTTTTTTTTCGTTTGTAAATCAATTATGAATTTAGTAATTTATGAAAAAAAGTTAGAATATTACCCCCACAAACAAAATGTGAGATTGCTAAATTTGAATTCATATTATAACCATAAAATTATGACGTCTTAAAAGAGAGTAAAAGAGAATTAGTAACAAAATTTGAATATATTAATAATGATAGTGTTTTCATCAAACTTAAATTCTCAAATACTATCATATGTTCATCTTATCTTTCACCATAAACAATAAAAATGATTCACAAAAAATATATAAAGAATTAAACGCATGAAAAAATCACCAACAATAAAGAAAAAAATAACACAACAAAGAAATAAAGAAGGAAAAACACTATAAATAAGAGTCATCAACTAAACCAAAATAAAACAAATAATATTATCTATCAAGTTTGAATTCTGAATTTTGAATTTTGAACATGAATTCTGACAAATAACAATAGCATATCCATATCTTATCTTTCATTCTGTAAACAAAAAAAAGTTAATCACAAATAATCTAAATATTATAAAGTTATTAGGCATAAAAAAGAGATGTACTAAGTGTAAATATAATCAGAAAAGAAAGAAATCCTTACCATTGGTGAGGATGATATGCCTTTGTATTTATAGTAACCAATAAATTTGTAACTTAATTGAATACTAATATAGTAGTAAATAAATTGTAATTTACATTGGTATTAAGTGTCATAATTGTAATATAATAATATCTTTAAAAAATTATCTTAATTTCTACTAAATTTTAAGCCAAGAAAATAAGAAAAAAGGCACAAAATCTAGATGGGGAAAAACGGATGAAAAAGGTTTTGATGATTGGACATATAACGAAAATATTTTTGGTGGGCTTTACTAATATTTCTTATTTTATATGATTATTTGACTATCATACGTGGACTTTAAATAAGAATTTATTTTGTGAGACTTTTTAAATAAGAGATTTGGTTGATAAAATATTTAGAAGGAAATGAAAATGAAAATAAAATTATATATAAACTCAAAAAATAAAATTCAAAAAATTTCATGTTATATTTTATAATTATAAGAAGATTAAAATAATTAATTAATAATTTATTAAGAGTGAAAATTAGAGAGGTATGAGTTATGAATAATTACTTCTTCTAAACATCGGCATGTGAAGAGTTTTTGTTGTAAATACGCCTCCATTTATAAAATATTTATTTGTAATAAATTAAGTAATATTTTTTTAATAAAATAAAAATAAATAAAAGGGAGGGGGGAGGGGGGGGGGAGGTTGAAATATATATATATATATATATATATTATATATATATATATATATATATATATATATATATATATATATATATATATATATATGAAGATCATAAAGAAGGTGATGTGGCACCTCTCTATTACCTACATTCATTTTTTGTTATTACCTCTCTATGACCTCCATTCATTTTTTTCTTCTTTTTCTTATTTTACTTGACATTTTTTTTTCAATTTTTTTTCTATAAACCTATACCTCTTTAGTTCTATAAATTCTATTCTTAAATTAGTATTAATAATATTCATAACCCTCAAACCTTCATATTCATAACCTCTTAAACCTTTCATATTCATAATTTCTAATTATTTAATGTAAAAGGTTACATTAACACTATAAAATCACATTAAAATCTGTGTGTTATTTTGTAGTCATCTTTGGGTAGAGAATTAGTGGAAGAAATGTTATAATATTTGTAAGCTTTGAGGTGCATTGTTTTTTCAAATATTATTACGTATATTAATTTTAATTAGTAAGTTAGGTCAATATGTCATCATATTTTTATTTCTTCTAGACAAATTATTTTGTTATCTTTGAGAATTATTTTATGACTAATAATGTATTTGTTATTATTTTTCTTGACTTTTGTATATAGGATGAAATGATAACATCAAGTGATGAAGATTAGTGGATTTTGAATTATATATATTGATTAGTTGTCAAAAATGATTATGTAGGAGAATTTATGATTAAAATGTAATTTTCCCAATATTTTATTTTGTAAACTTTGAGATTCATTTTAGGACTAATAATTTATTTATTATTATTTTCCTTCTGTCACGACCCAAAACCGAGCCGCGGCTGGCACCCACACTTACCCTCCTATGTGAGCGAACCAACCAATCTAACTCTTAACATTTTAATATAATATCGACAGAAAGTAATGCGGAAGACTTAAACTCATTAATAAAAACCAATTCATTAACTTCTAAAATTCAACATCTATTATTCCCCAAAATCTGGAAGTCATCACCACAAGAACATCTATGATCAAATTACTAAACTAAGAGTATCCTAAGAAGCTAAAACAAGTAAAAGCTAGTCTATGCCGGAACTTCAAGGCATCAAGACATGAGGAAGAAGATCCAGTCCAAGCTAGAAGCATTAGCTCACCCTGAAGATCCGGTGTGACGAAGACTGGCTAGAATTGCGGTTGAGTTGAAGACGACGGTACGTTTGCTGCACTCCACAAATAACAAAGAAGAAAACATAAAAGTAGGGGGTCAGTACAAACACAAGTACTGAGTAGATATCATCGACCAACTCAAAATAGAAGACAATATATATCAAGTAATATTATAAAATCAACTACAATACTCAACATGCGACATTTACCATTATCATAACTCTTGGTCATAACACCAAGCACATCAATGAGGACTCACGCCTACCCATCATACTCATTTGGGAATTAGGTTCATTAGATTGAATTTATTAACATATTTCAAGATTCATTATCTTTATTCCCCTCGTGTCGGTACGTGACACTCCGCTCCATATACTATCCTGGTGCCGGAACGTGGCACTCCGATCCTCATATACTATCCTGGTACCGGAACGTGGCACCCGATCCATATACTATCCTGGTGTCGGAACATGACACTCCGATCCTCATTCTATCCTGGTACTGGAACGTGGCACCCGATCCATATACTATCCTGGTGTCGAAACGTGACACTCCGATCCTCATTCTATCCTGGTACCGGAACATGGCACCCGATCCACATACTATCCTGGTGTCGGAACGTGACACTCCGATCCTCATTCTATCCTGGTACCGGAACGTGGCACCCGATCCTCTATTTCTATCCTGGTACCGGAACGTGGCACCCGATCCTCTATTTCTATCCTGGTACTGGAACGTGGCACCCGATCCCCTAGTCTCACCATTTTCATTCATCAAGCCTTCTTTTATACCAAGGCATCATCATTAACAAAGTAGATTAGGGTTTCTTTTCAAGATTTGGGATTCAATAGCTTCATCATGCTTATTTATTCACAATTACATAATCATATTCATGCAAGCATACAATTAAGCATATAGAAGGGTTTACAATACTACTAACACATATCATTCACTATTAAGAGTTTACTACGAATAGTGTGAAATAAACCATAACCTACCTCCACCGAAGATTAGTGATCAAGCAAGCAAATTCCCCAAAGCTTTGTGTTTTCCCCTTCTCGATCGATCCTCTCTCTCTTCTTGTTCTTTCTAGTTTTCTTATTCAAACCCTCTTTCTTTTACCCTAATTAGCATATAATTAAGTATAAAAGATGACAATAATATCCCACTAATTAACTCAAGGTTACCTCTTTTAACCCCCAAGTAATTAGACTTATTAATACTAACCCACGAAATTTATAATTACAGCAGGAATAGTCCAAAACGCCCCTTTAAAACTTAACCAGAAATCCGACCCAGACTGGGATTACGCAACCTGTGACGGCCAGTCGTGCCTGCGACGGTCCGTCCTGCAGGTCGTCGCAAAGTTCAGAGACTCAATTTCCACCAAAGAGTCTGTGACGGTCCGTCACGCCTGTGACGGTCCGTCCTGCCATGTCGTCACGAAGTTCAGAGAGTCGATTTCTGTACCCAATTTCAGAATTTCTAAGTGTTTTGAAACGAGACCCTGCGACGGTCCGTCGTGCCTATGACGGTCCGTCGTGGGGTCCGTCGTCTCAACCAGTTTTCCAGAAATAAAATCCGCTGCTCAAAACGACTAAACAGGTCGTTACAATAGATACAATTTACCCATCGTTCGTCCTCGAACGATCACAAGAAGAAAACAAGGGCGAGAAGGAGTACCTGAATCTTTAAACAGGTGTGGGTATCTTTCTCGCATATCAGCCTCCTTCTCCCAAGTGGCCTCTTCGACTGGTCGATTCTTCCATTGAACTTTGATGGATGCGATCTCTCTTGACCTCAACTTGCGAACTTCTCTATGTAAAATAGCAACAGGCTCCTCCTCATAAGACAAATTTTCATCAAGCAGAACCGAATCCCAACGAATGATGTAGTTTCCATCCCCATGATATCTTTTCAACATAGACACATGAAATACCGGATGCACTCCGGACAGCCCTGGAGGCAAGGCTAACTCATAAGCCACCTCCCCTACTCGCTTAAGTACTTCAAAGGGACCAATATACCTTGGGCTTAGTTTACCTCTTTTACCAAACCGCATCACCCCTTTCATGGGCGAAACCTTCAACAAGACTTGTTCACCCTCCATGAACTCTAAGTCTCTAACTTTTCGATCTGCATATTCTTTTTGCCTACTTTGCGCCGCTAAAAGCTTTTCTTGAATAGATTTCACTTTCTCTAAAGAAACCCTCAAAAGGTCTGTACCCCAAGGTCTAACCTAAAATGCATCAAACCACCCAATGGGAGACCTACATCTCCTACCATACAATGCTTCAAATGGGTCCATGTCGATACTTGAGTGATAACTATTATTGTATGAAAACTCCGCTAAGGGTAAGAAGTTATCCCAATGACCACCAAATTCTATCACACATGCACGAAGCATATCCTCCAACACTTGAATCGTTCGCTCAGCCTGACCATCGGTATGAGGATGGAACGCAGTATAGGTCAATAAGGTCCAACCGTACCCAATTCCGCATGCAATGTTTTCCAAAACTTAGAAGTAAACTGCGTACCTCTATCTGATATGATGGAGAGTGGAACTCCATGCAATCGAACAATTTCTGAGATGTAAATTTTGGCTAACTTCTCTGCATTGTAAGTCACCTTGACCGGAATGAAATGAGCAGACTTAGTTAACCTATCAACAATCACCCAAACAAAGTCATACTTACCCATTGTCTTTGGAAGACCAACCACGAAATACATTGCAATTCTCTCCCACTTCCATTCAGGAATGGGCATTCTCTGAAGTGTTCCTCCGGGCCTCTGGTGTTCATACTTTACTTGTTGACAGTTCGGACATTTGGCAATAAAATCAACAATATCACGCTTCATTCTACTCCACCAAAAGTGTTTCTTTAGGTCACGGTACATCTTGGTTGCACCCGGATGTATAGAATACCTTAAACTATGAGCCTCTGTCAGAATAGTGTTGATCAAATCATCGACGCGGGGTACACATACCCTTCCCTTAATTCTCAAAACACCTTCCTCATCGATTTGTGCTTCCTTAGCCTCTCCTCGCAACACTTTATCTCGGATCCGGATCAATTTCTCATCATTAAACTGCTTTCCCTTAATCTTGTCAAGGAAGGAAGATCTTGACTCCATGCAAGCCAAAAATCCTCCCTTCTCATTTACCTCTAACCTCATAAAGTCATTAGCCAGAATCTGAACTTCTCTAGCCAATGGGCGTCTAGAAACTTGCAAATGAGCTAGACTCCTCATGCTTCCGGCCTTTCTACTTAAAGCATCTGCCACGACATTAGCTTTTCCCGGATGATACAAGATTGTGATATCGTAGTCTTTCAGTAGTTCCATCCATCTCCTCTGTCTCAAATTCAAATCTTTCTGAGTGAAGACATATTGTAGGCTACGATGATCCGTATAGACTTCACACTTAACCCCATATAGATAGTGCCTCCATTGCTTTAATGCAAACACTACCGCGGTCAATTCCAAATCATGGGTTGGATAGTTATGTTCATGCATCTTTAATTGCCTCGAAGCATAAGCAATCACATTCTTCTCTTGCATTAGCACTGCACCCAAACCCGAATAGGATGCATCACAATAGATAATGAAATTCTTACCTTCCACTGGCAAGGTGAGAATGGGTGCAGTAGTCAACAAAGTCTTGAGCTTCTGAAAGCTTTCTTCGCACTCATCCGACCAAACAAATGGGATATTCTGCTTAGTCAAGCTTGTCAATTGGGAAGCAATAGAAGAGAACCCCTTGACAAATCGACGGTAATAGCTAGCTAAACCAACAAAGCTCCTTATCTCTGACACATTAGTAGGTCTTACCCAATTCTTCACTGCTTCAATCTTAGATGGATCCACCATCACCCCATCTTTAGAAACTACGTGTTCCAAGAAGGACACCGAATCTAGCCAAAACTCACAGTTGGAGAATTTGGCATAAAGCTTTTTCTCCCTTAATACTTCCAACACAATTCTCAAATGCTCCTCATGTTCCTTCTTACTCTTGGAGTATATCAGTATATCATCAATAAATACGATCACAAAGAGATCCAGATATGGCTTAAAAATCCCATTCAACAAGCTCATGAAAGCGGCAGGGGCATTCGTAAGCCCAAAAGACATTACTAAAAACTCATAATGCCCATATCTGGTCCGAAAAGCAGTCTTTGGCACATCCGTTGCCCGTATTTTCAATTGATGATAACCGGATCTCAAGTCAATCTTAGAGAAGACACAAGCACCTTGTAACTGATCGAACAAATCATCAATGCGAGGAAGAGGATACTTGTTCTTAATAGTTACCTTATTCAGTTGTCTATAGTCTATGCACATCCGTAGACTCCCATCCTTCTTCTTTACAAATAACACCGGAGCACCCCAAGGAGATGCACTTGGTCTAATGAAGCCTTTGCTCAACAACTCTTGAAGTTGGGCCTTTAACTCTCTTAACTCCGCGGGAGCCATTCTATAAGGGGGTATAGAAATGGGGCGAGTACCCGGTTCCAAATCAATGCCAAAGTCAATATCCCTATCCGGTGGCATACCAGGAAGATATGCATGGAACACATCCAGGAACTCACGGACTACCGAAACCGACTCAATTGAAGGTACTTGGGTAGTGTCATCCTGAGATGTGCCAAGAAAGCTAAACACCCTTTACTAACCATTGTCTTAGCACGAAGAAAGGAGATGATACGAACCGGAGTGGAAGTGTAGTCGCCCTCCCACACTAACGGATCTGTCCCAGGCTTGGCTAACGTCACAGTTTTAGCGTTACAATCCAAGATCGCAAAATTCGGAGAAAGCCAAGTCATACCCAGAATTACATCAAAGTCAACCATTTCTAAGATAACCAAATCTACATAAGTGTTGCTCCCCACAAAATTCACCAAACAAGACCTATATACCTTTTCAACTATCACAGACTCACCCACCGGAGTAGAAACACGAATAGGCATATCAAGTAATTCACAATGTAAATTTAGACCATTTGCAAATGAGGAAGATACATAAGAAAATGTGGATCCAGGATCAAACAATACAGAAGCCATGCAATCACAAACTAGAAGATTACCTGTGATAACAACATCAGATGTCTCCGCCTCCGATCTCCCAGGGAAGGCATAACAATGGGCCCTTTCGTTTGTTTGCCCGTTGCCCCTACCATGTTCTGATGTAGTGGCTCCAGTTTGCCCATCACCCCGTCCATTTTGGTGACCACCATTACCTCGACTACTGCGTCCTCCAGAATGACGGCCTCTTCTATAACCACCTCTACCTCTAACCATTGGAGGTCTGTAACTCTGTTTTGGACAATACCTCTTAATGTGTCCAGTCTCCCCACATCCATAACATTCTCTGGATTCAAGCATCGGCCTCTCAGAGAAGTGTTGACCGGTCTGAGGTGGACCCCCAACTACAGTTTGTAGTGAAGACTGAATTGGTCGGACTGAGTAACCTCCGGAAATCTGTCCTCTAGAATAAGAACCATTAAACTCACCTCCCTTTCGAAACCTTTTTTATGTCGACGCCATAGTGAAGTCATCTGGCTTCACTCCTTCCACCTCTATCACGAAATCTACCACTTCCTGAAAGGATTTCGCTGTAGCCGCTACCTGTAAGGCTGAAATACACAACTCTGACCTCAACCCCTTCACAAAGCGGCGAATCCGTTCTTGTGGAATGAAACAAAGTTGGGTGGCATATCTGGATAGTGCGCGAAACCTAGCCTCATAAGCAGTAACCGACATCCTACCTTGCTCTAGGCTCAAGAACTCATCTCTTTTCCTATCCCTCAATGTCCGGGGGATATACTTCTCCATAAACAAGCTAGAGAATGAGGCCGAAGTCATAGGTTATGCCTCTGTTGGTTGACACTCTACATGTGACCGCCACCACATTTTGCCGTTTCCTTGGAACTGATAAGTCACAAACTCTACACCAAACCGTTCTACTATACCCATCTTGTGTAGTAGCTCATGACAATTAACCAGAAAATCATAGGCATCCTCAGATTCAGCACCCTTGAAGACTGGAGGTTTCAATTTCAAGAACTTACTGAAAAGCTCATGCTGATCATTTGTCATGATAGGCCCTGTAGTCAACCGAGGAAACGTGCCTATTTCCAATGAGGCATCCATGCGGGGAGCCCCAACAGCGGCATGTCGTACCTCTGAAACCGGAGGTGTTGGTGCAGAAAACACTGGAGGTGCCTGACCCTAATCAGATAACCCGCTAAGATAAGCAAGAACCTGATTGATCATCTCTGGGGTAGGTTGGGGTGGCAATTCCTCATTTTGCACTTGTTCATTCTCCCCTTCCTCACCCTCTCTTACTACTTCCTCAGTCAGTGGAGGAGTCACCGCCCTAGTATTAGATGGGCTAGGTACTCGTCCTCTCCCTCTAGAGGACGTCCTCCCACGACCTCTACCACGGCCTCTTGCCACTGCTCTTCCTCGAGCCACAGCCCCAGTGGCTGGCTCAGACGTTTCTTGTCTTACCGTAGTTGGTGTTGGTGCAGTCGTTGCTCTAGTTCTAACCATCTGTGAGATAGAGTGAAGATGGTCAGATACCAATTTGTATCACCTAGATACCAATTGGATCCAAGTAATAGCACGAAAGAAAGAATGAAAGAATGGAATTTTCCTAAAGTCTTATCGCCTCTCAAAGAAAAGTAAAGGCGTCCCCCTACCGTTCCTTAAGACTCTACTAGACTCGTTCTTGTGTGATGAGACCAACGAACCTAATGCTCTGATACCATGTTTGTCACGACCCAAAATCGAGTCGCGACTGGCACCCACACTTACCCTCCTATGTGAGACCCTTAACATTTTAATATAATATCGACAGAAAGTAATGCGGAAGACTTAAACTCATTAATAAAAACCAATTCATTAACTTCTAAAATTCAACATCTATTATTCCCCAAAATCTGGAAGTCATCACCACAAGAACATTTATGATCAAATTACTAAACTAAGAGTATCCTAAGAAGCTAAAACAAGTAAAAGCTAGTCCATGCCAGAACTTCAAGGCATCAAGACATGAGGAAGAAGATCCAGTCCAAGCTAGAAGCATTAGCTCACCTTGAAGATCCGGTGTGACGAAGACTGGCTAGAATTGTGGTTGAGTTGAAGACAACGGTATGTTTGCTGCACTCCACAAATAACAAAGAAGAAAACATAAAAGTAGGGGGTTAGTACAAACACAAGTACTGAGTAGATATCATCGGCCTACTCAAAATAAAAGACAATATATATCAAGTAATATTATAAAACCAACTACAATACTCAACATGCGACATATACCATTATCATAACTCTTGGTCATAACACCAAGCACATCAATGAGGACTCAGGCCTCCCCATCATACTCATTTGGGAATTAGGTTCATTAGATTGAATTTATTAACATATTTCAAGATTCATTATCTTTATTCCCCTCGTGTCGGTACGTGACACTCCGCTCCATATACTATCCTGGTGCCGGAACGTGGCACTCCGATCGTCATATACTATCCTGGTACCGGAACGTGGCACCCGACCCATATACTATCCTGGTGTGGGAACGAGACACTCCGATCTTCATTCTATCCTGGTACCGGAACGTGGCACCCGATCCATATACTATCCTGGTGTCGGAACGTGAAACTCCGATCCTCATTCTATCCTGGTATCGGAACGTGGCACCCGATCCATATACTATCCTGGTGTCGGAACGTGACACTCCGATCCTCATTCTATCCTGATACCAGAACGTGGCACCTGATCCTCTATTTTTATCCTGGTACCGGAACGTGGCACCCGATCCCCTAATCTCACCACTTTCGTTCATCAAGCCTTCTTTTATACCAAGGCATCATCATTAACAAAGTAGATTAGGGTTTCTTTTCAAGATTTGGGATTCAATAGCTTCATCATGCTTATTTATTCACAATTACATAATCATATTCATGCAAGCATACAATTAAGCATATAGAAGGGTTTACAATACTACTAACACATATCATTCACTATTAAGAGTTTACTACGAATAGTGTGAAATAAACCATAACCTACCTCCACCGAAGATTAGTGATCAAGCAAGCAAATTCCCCAAAGCTTTGTGTTTTCCCCTTCTCGATCGATCCTCTCTCTCTTCTTGTTCTTTCTAGTTTTCTTATTCAAACCCTCTTTCTTTTACCCTAATTAGCATATAATTAAGTATAAAAGATGACAATAATACCCCACTAATTAACTCAAGGTTACCTCTTTTAACCCCCAAGTAATTAGACTTATTAATACTAACCCACGAAATTTATAATTATAGCAGGAATAGTCCAAAACGCCCCTTTAAAACTTAACTAGAAATCCGACCCAGACTGGGATTACGCAACCTGTGACGGCCCGTCGTGCCTGCGACGGTCCGTCCTGCAGGTCGTCGCAAAGTTCAGAGACTCAATTTCCACCAAAGAGTCTGTGACGGTCCGTCACGCCTGTGACGCTCCGTCCTGCCATGTCGTCACGAAGTTCAGAGAGTCGATTTCAGTACCCAATTTCAGAATTTCTAAGTGTTTTGAAACGAGACCCTGCGACGGTCCGTCCTGCCCATGACGGTCCATCATGGGGTCCGTTGTCTCAGCCAGTTTTCCAGAAATAAAATCCGCTGCTCAAAACGACTAAATAGGTCGTTACACCTTGACTCTTGTATAAAGGATGAAATGAAAATATTAAGAGATGGAGATTAATAGATTTTGAGCTATATAGTGATTATTCTTTATTTTTTTTAGTTTCTTAAGAAGTAATGTTTCTATTATATTATTTTCTTTTAAATTATTTATGTCTTGTCAAAAATGATTATATGTGTTTAAATGTAATTTTCTCCTTATTTTTTTTATCTTTTTCTTCTTTTAGTAGATATTTTTTTAACTTATTTAATCAAATTGGCCGATTATAGAAGATATATCTATAAGAAAATGGTTAGACATTCTTGCATAATTTGAGTTTACAAGGAAAAATAATTTGATATGTCTAATATAATTACAACTCTTTGTTTGTTGAATCATACATTTAATATTATTGTTTATGTTCATGAAGATAGAAATCCTTAGTTTTTTTTTAAAAAAACATCTAATTTATTTTTCTTAGACCTCTATATGATTCTTAGATAATTTAACTATATATAATGATAACACTATTCAAAAATAATTATTTGTTTAGGTAAATTCATGTCTCACTTTTTTTTATTGATAATATTAGTTTATTGTGTTTGTGGCTTATAATATTTTAAAACATAAAAGTAGAAAATTGTAATGACCCGGAAAGTCATTTTAGGAAAATTTTATAAAGAAATATTTTTTTTTACCCCTCTCGATAGTTGCCCCGGATTTTTAATGACCAGTCGTTGAAGTTGATTCAAAAATTTTGAACTATTATATAACTACAGTTACTTAGTTTACATGTATTTATTAAATAATTTCTTTTAATTTAATTGTGGTTAATAAATCAAGTTTATAATTTATTTTAGATAATATATTAAAAATAAGTTACTAGGGTTTTCACTTTTAATACATAGTTAACTTAGAAAAAGAAAAGGGAGGAAGGGAGAAACTACTTGTGCAAGAGCGTCATGGAACCTCGACAGTTCACATCAAGGTAAGAGGCTTCCCTCCGTATTCATAGTAAATAAATTATAGTGCACACCATATATGAATGTATAATAATATTATATTCGTGGGAAATTGATGCACATGAATTGTGATATTGGGGTTGGAGGGATAATTCAAACAACTATCATTAATTAAGTAAAAAAAAATTATAAAATTTTAGGCATATTATTATATTATATTTTGGTGGGTATAAAATGGGCATGAGATTACAACAGTTAGGCATACTAAGCAGCGTCACTTTTATGCATTGGGAGGATTTAATTATTATTATTATTTGTTATTTGGTGGTCAATGAGGGCTTCAAATTTTACAATGATAATGAGGTGA
Source organism: Solanum peruvianum (assembly GCA_027705065.1). Classification (NCBI taxonomy): domain Eukaryota; kingdom Viridiplantae; phylum Streptophyta; class Magnoliopsida; order Solanales; family Solanaceae; genus Solanum; species Solanum peruvianum. The sequence goes on from JAKWJD010001756.1 coordinate 15,677,320, forward strand.
TTGAATCTAATATTTGGTTAGAGTTTCGTAGGGTTACTATTTATGTATTTGTCTAAATTCTGAAACATTTCTTTTAGTTATTAAGTTACAATTCAAGCTTGAGATATTGAACCAATAATTAAATATTAGGTTTATTATGTTATGGAAACTATTAGAGTTGTAGTGTTTGGAGAAATAATGACTTAATCCTAGATATGAAATTTCACATATTGGTCGGAATCAAGATTTAGAAATTTTATTGAGCGAGTTTTTGGGTCAAGACTAGACACATAATTATATAGGTGATTTTAGTTCCAAAATCTTATTGTGCATATTCACATGAATAGATGGTATTGATTTGGAAGCTTAGCGAAACGGGAAGGCTCAAGTCCCGGGGTGATTGTTCGATTGTTTGAGGCAAGTGGATTTCTAAACTCTTGCTAGTGTATAAAATGCGTGTATTTCCTTGTGGTATATGTTTGGGAGTAATGAGACTTGGCGATGGGTTGACTTGTCCACATTAATTAATACTAATGATGAAACAAAGGGTAATAAGAGTCAATGTGAATAATTGCTTTTGTGTGATGTGTTCATAATAAAGAATGGTGTGAAAGGCTTGTTGAGTCATTGTTGATGTTGTTGTGAATCGTGCAATGTTATGAAAATGGTCATATCCTTTTTATTTGTGTGAACATGTCATTTGCATTATTTTAAGACATGGTTGTGACTAGTGTTATGTGCATTGAGAAAAAAAAGGAGAACTTAAAGAGGATGTACCATTTCGAGGGACGTATCGCGCGCCGCGATGGATACTTTATTTCGAGGGACGTATCGCACGCCGCGATGGTTACTATTATCGACGGTCGTGTCGTGCGCCGCGAAAGATGCGTGGATAGATATGTCCCCCATGGGTCCCGGACTAAGAGACAGCGGGTGTGTATCACTAGGTCAAACATGCATCATTATACATTGCATTGCATCATCCATTTACATTTGCACATACTTATCATTAGTGAACTTTATATTGTGCTTTGCTGATCTAGTGATTGCCTTTTTCCGGAACTTGTGATTGTTGAATACTGAGCTTGTTATTGAGGATATATAATTTGTTAAAGTGTTGTTGTTGAGGATATGTATTTTGTTGAAGTGTGTTATTGAGGATATGTAAATTTTTGGAAGTGTTGCTATTGAAGATATCTAATTTGTTTAAGTGTTGATGTTGAGGATATTTAATTTCTTAAAGTGTTGTTGTGGAGGATACGTAATTTGTTAAAGTGTTGTTGTGGAGGATATGTAATTTGTCTAATTGTTTTTGTTGAGTTACGTTCTATGTAAACTGTGAGCTGTTAGGTTGGGCTGATGTTTATGCAGGTTGTAGTTGTGGAGGTTCGGTTGGGGGTGGTAGGAGTACCCGTATTTCATCCCCTTAGCTTGTGTTTAGAGGTTTACTTGCTGAGTACCTTGTGGTTTGGTACTCACCCCTTGCTTCTACAGATTTTTGTAGGTTACTAGCCCGGACGTTTATGATATATTCTCTTCTTTTCCGAGGCTTCCTGGAGATTTTGTGAGGTAGTTGTTGGTCGTCTCAGCATCCCTCCTTACTCTTGTTTATGATTTTGTTCTACTCTAGAAACAATATCATATGAGACTTATATTTTCTTTTAATCCGATTGTAATACTTTAGAGGCTTGTACACGTGACAACCAGGTTTTGGGGTATAATGTATTTTCCGCATTTTATTGTAATAAATTTTGTTTTAGGCTGACTTGTCTTGGTGGAATAAGACAAGTGCCATCACGTCTATTTTTGGTCGTGACAAAATGGTATCAGAGCCCTAGGTTCATAGGTCTCACGTATGTACAAGTCGAGTCTAAATAGAGTCTCGAAAATTGGTATGGAGACGTCTATACTTATCTTCGAGAAGCTATAATGACTTTTAGGAAAAATCTTCACTTTTTGAATCTCTATCGTGCATTCTTTGTATGTTCAGAGTTGTATCACTTCATTCCACTCTCTCTATATATTTTGTGTTACTCGTGCATAATTCCTCATGTGAGTAGTTGGTGTCATGTATGATTGGGATGTTAGATCTGGTACTAAGTTGAGGTGACATACTTATGAAAAATATGTGTGGTTAAATTTAGAATGTTTAAAAATTTAAAAGGGTTACCCTAGTAAAGTAAATGGTACTTCTGTGTTATATAAGATACATAAATGGTTTGACAATTATTGAATATGGAATGATTAATGGGGTGGCTAGATAATGAACAATGTAATTTAGAAAGTTAAGTTGGTATAGGTGTCATAACATATTTGGGTTTCTTAGAAAATGATGAAAATAATGATGCAACAATTAAGGTTAGAGCTACAACGATTTTATGCATTGTGTATATTAAAGAGGGTCATGATATTCATAGGTACTTGTTTAGAATTATGGAGTGTGTTACTTTTGTTATCGACTTGACCTATGAAATAATACATATAGCTTGGGCTAGATATGAAACGAATTTGGTAATATTTAACATCAATTGATGGGTAGAAATGTGTGACCTGTTGGATATGATCTTCTCGGTAGGTATGATGTGTTCTAGTGGTGGATGTAACAAAATTTCACAATGTGGTACTAGTGATATATGAAACAAATATGTTGATTGTAAGTGCAAATATTAACTACTTAAGGAGTTATCTATGGTATACATGCTCATATGATAAGATTTTGTGTTGAACTCATATTTGAGAAAGCAACTAGCTTGTTGGTACGGGTGGATGTGTTAAACATTATTTATAAGGAAGCTTTTAGTAGTGGATCTTTGGTATGATATTGATATGTTCAGATTGTGAAATGTATTTTATGAATTTTTTTAAACGAGTGATGATTTCATCGTAATGTCCAAGAAATTGGATCAACATTGAATGACAAGCATATGGGTAAAGGAAGTCCTAAAGAGTATATTTATGTGAAGACAATAAGAGTTTAAGTAAGGAAGTCCGGATAAAGTGAGTTAGTTCTTTGGATTGGATTGGTATAATTGGTTTAAGAATTCATATTTTTGAAATAGTTGACTTCGTGGTGATACCAAGAACTAACTAAGCATGATGGTAATAGGAGTTTGTGATCGATTGCGATTTAAACTAAATCATATAATAAGAATTGAGGGTTAAACGAGTTTTTATGGTAATAACGACTTGCGAGCATCTAAGGTTGTGGTTTTCCACTATTTTATGAACAATGTGGTTGTATGAAAAGTTGTATGATGTGTTGAAAATTTCGCTTGAATAGAATTGAAATAAGCTAGAATCATAAATGAAAAAGAATTAGTGGGATGTATTTTAGTCATTGGAAAGAGTTAATCGAGAAAAAGGATATTTACTATAAATATAAAGGACAAAGATATATCTTTAGAGTGTTGAGAATTTAGTTCAAGGATACGTGAATTCATAAAATAAAAAAAACTTCAAGTTATAAGCTAATATTGATAGATAAAGGAATTGTATTACATAGTTAGATTCAAAAATCAAGTTTTTCATTGTGAGTTTAAGTTTATAGTAGTGTGTTTTGTCAAGTATGAATTGGTAACAAATAATTTGTATCGGGTATTGAGCATTTTGAAGGACTTGTGCATGATTTAAGTCATAAAGTTGATTTCTTTTGACTGTAAAGAATCTAAGGGAGGGTTTCACATAAGGTTTTTGTTTAGAGTATAAGGTTAAATTTTATGGATTATTGATCAATTATTAAGTGAGTCAGCGAAAGAAATAAAATTTTGGTGTACTAAAGAATTTAATATATTTAAAAATCATTATGGAAAGAGTTTAAGAGATGTAAATAAATAAGACCTCTTATTAGATTTTTGGTTTGAAATGAAGGTTGTATGAATTTTCATATATAAATACTATGACTATGAATGTGAATTGGTTTAATATTGACTTATTAAGGTTCTATCAATGATATTTATAACGATGAAGTTTTAGTTTGGGTGAAAAGTAATGATGTGTGAAAGATTTTATGTGAATATGTCGAGCTAGATTATTCAAAATATGATAGGTAACTTATGAATGTTTAACAGTGTGGACCTTTAATTCTACATGGTAATGAGAAATTTAAGGGAATTGAAACTACTTTGTTGATGGGACTATAGAGACAATTATGAGTTGTTATATAGATATTTAATTGTAAATAGAGTTTATGTGCTCATAGTATATAAAATTAATGAGGTGACCAAGAATTTCTCTAAATTATTACTTAAGGTACATGATGGTTCTAATGGTAGTTGAAACTTGAATGGTAAAAGATTTTGTACAATTGATATTTGATTTAATTCAATAGTTTGATCTCAATGGATAGTACACTCAGATTTGCGTGAGACCTGCATCTGTCATGAAATGACTACATGAAAAGAGAAGGAGTTATATTTAAAAAATTTTAGAGATGACAATATGCTTTGTAAGAAGACTTTGATATTAATAGCAGGTTGAGAGTGAAGAAAAGATCAGTTGTCACGACCCAAAAATGGGCGTGATGGCACTCGTATTATCCCACCAAGACAAGTCAGCCTAAAACTCAACCATTACAATAAAATGTGGAAGTAAAATATAAGTAACTTAATAAAAAACCCAAAACCTGATAGTCACGTGTACAAGCCTCTAAAGTATTAGAATTGATTCAAAAGAAAACTCAAGTCTCAAATGAACTTGTTTCTAGAATAGAACAAGATCATAATTAAGGAGAAGAAAGTCTGTTGCGATGGAAACAGCTACCTGACAAATCTCCAAGAAGCCTCGGAAAAGAAGAGAATGACAAGTACAACAAAAATCCAGGCTCATAACCTACAAAAATTTGTAGAAGCAAGGGGTGAGTACCAAACCACACGGTACTCAGCAAGTAAACGTCTAAACACAAGCTAAGGGGATGAAATACGGGTACTCCTACCACCCCTAACCAAACCTCCACAACTACAACCTGCATTAAAATCAACCCAACCTAACAGCTCACAAATTACATAGCACGTAGCTCAACAACAACACTAAGACAAATTACATATCCTCAACAACAACACTTCAACAAATTACATATCCTCAACAAGAATACTTCAACAAATTACATATCCTCAACAAGAATACTTCAACAAATTACATATCCGCAATAACAAGCTCAATATTAATCAATCACAAGTTCCGCAGAAAGGCAATCAGAAGATCAGCAAAATGCGATATCAAGTTCACTAATGATAAGTATGTGCAATGCAATGGAATGCAATGTCAAGTATAATGATGCATGTCTGACCTAGTGATACACACCCGCTGTCTCTCGGTCCGGGACCCATGGGGGACATATCTGTCCATGCATCTGTCGCGGCGCACGACACGACCCTCGATAATAGTAACCATCGTGGCGCGCGATACGTCCCTCGAAATATAGTATCCATCCCGGCGCGCGATACGTCCCTCGAAATGGTACATCCTCTTAAGTACCCATTCTTTCTCAATGCACATAACACTTGTCACAACCAATGCCTCAGAATAATGCAGATGACAAGTTCACACATATAATGAGGAGATGACCATTTTCATAAGATCACACAGTTCACAACCACACAAACATGAAGTTACATCAACAATGATTCAGCAAGCTTTCAAACCTTTCTCAACACAACAGACATAAACAATTAATCACATTGCCTTTTTGTTATCCCCATTCTTTTCATCATTAGAATTAATCAATGTGGAAAAGTTAACTCATCACCAATCCCGTTACTCCCAACATATACCACAAGGACATACACGCATTTCATACACTTAACAAGAGTTTTGAAATCCACTTGCCTCAATTTATCGAACAATCACTTCGGGACTTTAGCCTTCCTCTTTTGTTGCACTTCCAAATAAAATCTAGTCTATTCAAATAATTAAACACTATAAGGTTTCGAAGTTAACAACACACATATTGCACGTGTCTAGACTAAACCAAAAAAAAACTCACGCAAATTTATAATTAAGTTCTTAAGTTTCAAGATTAGGATTAAATTTTTAATTTCTTTTCAATATCATAAATCTAAAGACATTCACTTAATACCATATACCTAATACTTAATTATATATATTGATATATCAAAACTTAAATGATTGTATGAAAACTATTAAAATGATCTCAAATTGATCCCAATTTATATCACCCATATTTGAACACCAAAATAAAGATATTTCATGAAATACTTTTATACGGAAGGCTTCTTGCATGTCTATTTACCTCCCTTCCCAATAATTGTTTCATGATCATCAACAATTGGTCATAATTACTTAATGACTAAGGTGAAATTTATGCTAAATAACATATGCATACATGTACACAAAATTAAAAATTAGTTTCACATATTAGTATAAATTATACACGTTTTAATCTAAAAAATCTACTTCTAATTACATAAAAACTTAATAGAAAGGATGAAAATAATTACCTTGACGCCTTGAGATGAAAATATTGATTTTTCTCCTCCTTTTCCTTTTTCTTTTCTCCTTTCTTTTCTTTTCTTCTCTGCGTTTTTTTTTTTTCTTTTTCCAATCGTTCTTTTTCCAATCCTCATATAAGCCGTCAGAGGCTTTAAAAGGTTAGGGCACTTTGCCCCTTTTCTTTTTATTTTATTTTATTTATTTATTTAATTAATTTCCTTTTTCTTTTTTTTTCCCCATTATTATTAGCAACAAAATAATATTTTATTAAATCTAAAAATCATGTCGCTCATTATTATAAGTCAAATAAATTATTTACAAAATCTACTAAAAAGGTTAATATAATAACGCTAGTTAAAATTTCTAAAACGACTAAGAGGATCATTACATTATCCACCACTAAAAATCATGTTCGTCCTCGAACATAAAGTAGGAGAAGGAAGAATAACTAACATGACCAAAAACTTGAGGTATGATTTTCAAAGTCTTGTTCATCTCTCCAAGTGATCAATTCATCTTTAGCACGTTCCATTAAATATCAACTACCAAGAACTGAAGTTTTGAATGAAACTTCGGAAGATTTACATATCACGTCATAAACCAACCAATGAACCCTATCTAAACTGAAACCCACTGGAACATAACACAATCATCTCAACAAATCTTTTCTTACATAACAAGGATAACGTTCTGAATCCATACCCACTACAATCTGAAGTGAACCTACATTAACGATCACATACACCTATTACACAAACCATCATAGACCTTATCAAGATTCCCTTGTCACAACCTAATCTTTTCATGAGCTTAAACTATGAAAATCTGATCTTTAGACATCGAATACTCATCAAGGGATAATCAAACATATCTAATCCAATGAAGAACAAGATCAAGTAAGCACCCTACAAATGGTACACGCTAGGATGCAGAACCTTTTACAACACTGTCGGATAACTTTAACTATTCATGAAAGCTCTTTTGTAAGTTCCCATAAGTAAGGTTCTGCATATAAAAATAGTGATATATTTCTTATTTTTCGAACAACATCAAATATGTCATAACTGAAGTGAACAAGTCTAACCAAGGATCCTACCCTATCAAGAGACATAAGAGGATCGGTACATCCGATCCACCACTAGGAATTCACCCATAGATGTAAAAAAACGTGGGCATATACAATGAATCATACTCCGAATCATATCCCAAAAAAAGTAGGTAATCAACTTAAGAATATATGGAATCAAGGTCAAATAACACTAGATACTTTCTCCATAATTCCCATATTAATATTTTCATTCATCTGACTGCATCCCTCAATTTATTTATTTTTTTATTTAATTTTTTTCCCACCCAAAATCAACCAGTCTGATCTCCATTACAATTTTACACATGCTGGATTTGCCAAACCCTGTATACTTCTCACAGTACTCCATCAAAGCCAACACTATTAATATTAACAAATATCATAACCACACCAACCATTTACCTTACTTTCACACCGTCATTACGTATCACATTCTCCTTAGCAAGCACATTGTAGTCTCCAAGACTTTGAACCATGGTTTCTTATCTTTCCATTTAAGCGTCCCATAATAGATATAAGTCACACCCAAGACCGATAACACTAATTTCAAATCTATATTTCTCCTTTAGGGTAAAATAATTAAGTCACACTTAATGTCAACTTCACCTAAACTTTCACATACCATTTTCAACCACCATTTGTACCATCATTTACCTCATGCGATAACTCGAATAAACCCTTGATCACTCCAATATTTATGTATACTATAATCTCATAACCTCTACTCACCATAAAATGCCTATGTAACACATTATAACAATATATTTTGTCTCGTCAATAAAATAATTTTAATCCCATCCAATCCTCATTAATCATGTAAAACTGTAGGTCCACACTATTTAACATCCATTTGTTACTTAATCACATTCTGAACAATCTAGCTTGACATAACCATGTATAATCTTCCTTACGTCATTTATTGTAACTCAATCAAAACTTAATATTTAGAAAAGTTAATAATAAACCCATAGTAAGTAGGTGCCGAACTAGTTCACATCTCATAGTCATATCTAAACTCAAAGGCGAAATAACTACAACCATCACCTCCGAATCCAATGTTTGTACGAGAGGTCTTATTGTTCCTTTGCCTTTCTTAAAATCTTTCCACGGCGGAAATTTCAAATAACTTGAACTCTTCAATACACCATAATTTTTATCCTTTTTGCTAACTCACTTACCAGTCTTATTTTTTTTTTGGCCAACAATATGGGGAACCTTAGGTATAACAATCAAAAGTAACCAAATGTACTACTCAATTTTAAGTCCTTTAAATGCTTCATACTCAATGTGATCGATCATTTCTTACCTTACCAATTCATACCTTGACAAGATACACTATCACAAATCTAAACATGCCATGTAAACTTGAAGTTTTGATCCTAACCATGTAACACAATCCCATTATCTTACAACATTAGCTCATACATATAAAAAAAAAATTACTTAACGTATTTTAGCTTATCATTGATCGCCTCTTCATTGACCCTACCATATCTTTTTCTAAAAATCTTACCATACTCCTTACCAACTCAAAACCACAAAAGAACTAATCATCATACTCGAGTTGAACGTCTGTACACTCCTTTCTCAAGTTTTATCCAATAGTTTTTTTTTTAAATCAATCTATTGATCTTGCGACACTATATTATATCGTAATCTGGAAGAAACAGGTAAAATCACTTGTCTCTGAACCCAATTCTCCAAATTTCTCTGAAGATACATCTTTAACCCTTGCAAACAAAGTAAAATACCCTAGTTTTATCCTTGCTTTGAAAGTTAAACTATATACCACTATATCTTTCCGTTATGGCTCTAGCCCCTTTAAATTTTATTCGATGACATCCCCACTCCTTATAAAAATTACCATAAAACCCCACTACTTATGAAATAGAAACAACCATAGCCTTAGATACTCAAAATTAATCATTACCAAAAAAATCGTTTCAACCAGCACCTGTATCATATAGTTGCATTTCAATCATAATGCATCATAAAATCTTATATCATCATGCTTAGTTTGTCATTTCCCTCACTACGAATTTAGCCTCGCCATTAACATGACAATAAAAACCTAGCTATGCCAACCATCCAAGGTACTTACTCAATTTATATGCACTAAAATTCTCAATTACCTTCACACAAGTATACTTTTTGAGACTTCCTTTACTTATAAGCTTATCATCCATATGTCCAGTTCCATGGAGTTTACGATGAAATCAACACTCATTTACAATCCACAAAATACATTTCACAACCTGAACATATCAATATCATACAAAAGATCCACCACTAAAAGCTTCCTTATAAATAATGCTTAACATATCCATCCGTATTAACAAGCTACTTGGTTTCTCAAATATGAATTCAACACCACATCTTACCATATGAGCATGTAATACAATATATAACTCCTTAAGTAGTTAGTATTTGCACTTAACATCAAAGTATTCATTTTCATAAACCACTACTACCACATTGTGAAGACTTTTAAATCCACCACTAGAACACATCATACCTATCGAGAAGATCATATCCAAACAGGTCACACATTTCTACCCATCAAATAGATGTTAAGTATTATCATAATTCCATATCTAGCCCAGGATATATGAATCCTTTCATAGTTCAGGTCAATATCAAAAGTAGCACACTCCATAACTCCAACCAAGTAAGCATCGATACTACTACAGTAGAAATTCTAACCTTAATTGGTGCATCATTTTCTAAGAATTCCATTCATGTTATGATAACTTTACTGATTATAGTTTCCAAAGTTACAACTCAATTATCTAGTCATCCCTTTAATCACCCCACTTCCAATTGTTAACCACTCTAATATCGTATATACCACACAAGTACTAATCATTTTACTAGGATAACTAAACTTACATAGCCCCTTAATTTTTATTTTTATTTTTTATTTTTTTTATATTCAAAATATAACCACAAATCCTTTTCATAAGTATATCACTTCCACTTTAATACCAGATCTAACATCAAATCAATACACGACATGCCAATGATTCACAAAAGGAACTACGCACGAGTCATCACATAAATGAGAGCGAAATGGAGTAAAGCGATAAGAATCAAAATGGGACCAAGTACGCACAATAGAATCCAAGAAGTGAAGATATTTCCTAAAAGTCACTATAGCCTCTCGAAGATAGGTACAGACTTCTCCGTACCGATAATCGAGACTCTATTTAGACTCGACTTGTACACACGTGAGACCTATGAACCTGGGGCTCTGATACCATTTTGTCACGACCCAAAAATGGGCGTGATGGCACTCGTCTTATCCCACCAAGACAAGTCAGCCTAAAACTCAACCATTACAATAAAGTGCGGAAGTAAAATATAAGTAACTTAATAAAAACCCCAAAACCTGGTAGTCACGTGTACAAGCCTCTAAAGTATTAGAATTGATTCAAAAGAAAACTCAAGTCTCAAATGAACTTGTTTCTAGAATAGAACAAGATCACAATTAAGGAGAAGAAAGTCTGCTGCGATGGAAACAGCTACCTGACAAATCTCCAAGAAGGCTCGGAAAAGAAGAGAATGACAAGTACAACAAAAATCCAGGCTCATAACCTACAAAAATTTGTAGAAGCAAGGGGTGAGTACCAAACCACACGGTACTCAACAAGTAAACGTCTAAACACAAGCTAAGGGGATGAAATACGGGTACTCCTACCACCCCTAACCAAACCTCCACAACTACAACCTGCATTAAAATCAACCCAACCTAACAGCTCACAGTTTACATAGCACATAGCTCAACAACAACACTTAGACAAATTACATATCCTCAAGAACAACACTTCAACAAATTACATATCCTCAACAAGAATACTTCAACAAATTATATATCCGCAATAACAAGCTCAATATTAATCAATCACAAGTTCCGCAGAAAGGCAATCAGAAGATCAGCAAAATGCGATATCAAGTTCACTAATGATAAGTATGTGCAATGCAATGGAATGCAATGTCAAGTATAATGATGCATGTCTGACCTAGTGATACACACCCGCTGTCTCTCAGTCCGGGACCCATGGGGGACATATCTGTCCATGCATCTGTCGCGGCGCACGACACGACCATCGATAATAGTAAACATCACGGCGCGCGATACGTCCCTCGAAATATAGTATCCATCGCGGCGCGCGATACGTCCCTCGAAATGGTACATCCTCTTAAGTACCCATTCTTTCTCAATGCACATAACACTTGTCACAACCAATGCCTCAGAATAATGCAGATGACAAGTTCACACATATAATGAGGAGATGACCATTTTCATAACATCACCAGTTCACAACAACACAAACATGAAGTTACATCAACAATGATTCAACAAGCTTTCAAACCTTTCTCAACACAACAGACATAAACAATTAATCACATTGCCTTTTTGTTATCCCCATTCTTTTCATCATTAGAATTAATCAATGTGGAAAAGTCAACTCATCACCAATCCCGTTACTCCCAACATATACCACAAGGACATACACGCATTTCATACACTTAACAAGTGTTTAGAAATCCACTTGCCTCAATTTATCGAACAATCACTTCGAGACTTTAGCCTTCCTCCTTTGTTGCACTTCCAAATAAAATATAGTCTATTAAAATAATTAAACACTATAAGGTTTCGAAGTTAACAACACACATATTGCACGTGTCTAGACTAAACCAAAAAAAACTCACGCAAATTTATAATTAAGTTCTTAAGTTTCAAGATTAGGATTGAATTTTTAATTTCTTTTCAATATCATAAATCTTAAGACATTCACTTAATACTATATACCAAATACTTAATTATATATATTGTTATATCAAAACTTAAATGATAGTATGAAAACTATTAAAAAGATCTCAAATTGATCCCAATTTATATCACCCATATTTGAACACCAAAATAAAGATATTTCATGAAATACTTTTATACGGAAGGCTTCTTGCATGTCTATTTACCTCCCTTCCCAATAATTGTTTCATGATCATCAACAATTGGTCATAATTACTTAATGACTAAGGTGAAATTTATGCTAAATAACATATGCATACATGTACACAAAATTAAAAATTAGTTTCACATATTAGTGTAAATTATACACGTTTTAATCTAAAGAATCTACTTCTAATTACATAAAAACTTAATAGAAAGGATGAAAATAATTACCTTGACGCCTTGAGATGAAAATATTGATTTTTCTCCTCCTTTTCCCTTTTCTTTTCTCCCTTTCTTTTCTTTTCTTCTCTGCGTTTTTTTTTTCTTTTTCCAATCGTTCTTTTTCCAATCCTCATATAAGCCGTCAGAGGCTTTAAAAGGTTAGGGCACTTTGCCCCTTTTCTTTTTATTTTATTTTATTTATTTATTTAATTAATTTCCTTTTTCTTTTTTTTCTTTTTTTCCCATTATTATTAGCAACAAAATAATATTTTATTTAATCTAAAAATCATGTCGCTCATTATTATAAGTCATATAAATTATTTACAAAATCTACTAAAAAGGTTAATATAATAATGCTAGTTAAAATTTCTAAAACGACTAAGAGGATCATTACATCAGTATGGTTAGATTTTTTTGTTAGTATTAAGAATTGTCTCTTTTTGTTACCGTACTATATAGTATATAGAGTTTGATAAATTAAATATGTATAAAAATTGTAACGGAGATCAGACTGGTTGATTTTGGGTGGTAAAAAATAAAATAAAATTAAGGGATAGAGTCAGATGAATGGAATTTTACTTATATAGGACCAATGGAAGGAGTTTCTTGTGTTATTCGACCTTGCTCTGTATATTTTTATGTGAACAACTACTTCATTATGGACATGGTTTTTAGTATGATTCACTTTCTACATTCGTATTTTTTTTCTTCTATGGGTGAGTTCCTAGTGGTAGATCGGGTGCACCGATACTGTGATTTCACTCCTAATGGCATCCTTGATTGAATTGGTTCATTTCAGTTATGAGAGATTTGGTATTGATTGGGATAGAAATATACTAGTGATTCTACAGGCACGTCCTTGCTTATGAGGATTTATCGAAGAGCTTCCGTGAATAGTTATGGTTATCTAACCATGTTGTTAAGGGTTTTGCATCCTAGAGTGTATCGCTTGTTGGGTGTTTCTTAATCATTTCATTATTTGGACTAGTTGAGTTTAATCCTCATTGATGAGTACCCGATGTCTAAAGATCAGATTTGTATTACTTGAGCTCGTGAAAAGATTGAGTTGTGAAAAAAAAAAAGAAATCTTGAAAAGATTTGTGATGGTTTGTGCATTATGAGTGTGTGGTGGTTGGTTAAATTTCACTTCTGGTTGTAGCCGGTATTGATTAAGAATGTTATCTTTGTTATGTGAGACAAGATTCGTCATGATGGTTGTGTTATGGTCCAATGAGTATCAGTTTAGATTGGGTTCATGGATTAGTTTATGCCTTGATAATCACTCCTGATTTATAGATCCTCCAAAGTTTGATTTGAAAGTTCAGTTTTTAGAAATTTATCTTGATAGAGTGATCTTAAGGAGGAGCTCACTTGGGGAACTGAACACCTACTAGTAGGTCATAACTCAAGTTTCGGTTACGTCGGTTAATCTTCTTACATCTTACTTATGTTCGGGGACGAACATGAGTCTTAGTGGTGGATAATGTAATGACCCGGAAAGTCATTTTAGGAAAATTTTATGAAGAAATATTTTTTTTTACCCCTCTCGATAGTTGCCCCGGATTTTTAATGACCAGTCGGTGAAGTTGATTTAAAAATTTTGAACTATTATATAACTACAGTTACTTAGTTTACATGTATTTGTTAAATAATTTCTTTTAATTTAATTGTGATTAATAAATCAAGTTTATAATTTATTTTAGATAATATATTAAAAATAAGTTACTAGGGTTTTCACTTTTAATACATAGTTAACTTAGAAAAAGAAAAGGGAGGAAGGTAGAAACTACTTGTGCAAGAGCGTCATGGAACCTCGACAGTTCACATCAAGGTAAGAGGCTTCCCTCCGTATTCATAGTAAATAAATTATAGTGCACACCATATATGAATATATAATAATATTATATTCGTGGGAAATTGATGCACCTGAATTGTGATATTGGGTTTGGAGGGATAACTCTGACAACTATCATTAATTAAGTAAAAAAAAATTATAAAATTTTAGGCATATTGTTATATTATATTTTGGTGGGTATAAAATGGGCATGAGATTACAACAGTTAGGCATACTAAGCAGCGTGTCACTTTTATGCATTGGGAGGATTTAATTATTATTATTATTTGTTATTTGGTGGTCAATGAGGGCTTCGAATTTTACAATGATAATGAGGTGATTGAATCTAATATGGGTTAGAGTTTCGTAGGGTTACTATTTATGTATTTGTCTAAATTCTGAAACATTTCTTTTAGTTATTAAGTTACAATTCAAGCTTGAGATATTGAACCAATAATTAAATATTAGGTGTATTATGTTATGGAAACTATTAGAGTTGTAGTGTTTGGAGAAATAATGACTTAATCCTAGATATGAAATTTGACATATTGGTCGGAATCAAGATTTAGAAATTTTATTGAGCGAGTTTTTGGGTCAAGACTAGACACATAATTGTATAGGTGTTTTTAGTTCCAAAATCTTATTGTGCATATTCACATGAATAGATGGTATTGATTTGGAAGCTTAGCGAAACGGGAAGGCTCAAGTCCCGGGGTGATTGTTCGATTGTTTGAGGCAAGTGGATTTCTAAACTCTTGCTAAGTGTATAAAATGCGTGTATTTCCTTGTGGTATATGTTTGGGAGTAATGAGACTTGGTGATGGGTTGACTTGTCCACATTAATTAATACTAATGATGAAACAAAGGGTAATAAGAGGCAATGTGAATAATTGCTTTTGTGTGATGTGTTCATAATAAAAAATGGTGTGAAAGGCTTGTTGAGTCATTGTTGATGTTGTTGTGAATCGTGCAGTGTTATGAAAATGGTCATATCCTTTTTATTTATGTGAACATGTCATTTGCATTATTTTAAGACATGGTAGTGACAAGTGTTATGTGCATTGAGAAAAAAAAGGAGAACTTAAAGAGGATGTACCATTTCTAGGGACGTATCGCGCGCCGCGATGGATACTATATTTCGAGGGACGTATCGCGCACCGCGATGGTTACTATTATCGACGGTCGTGTCGTGCGCCGCGAATGGGTCCCGGACTGAGAGACAGCGGGTGTGTATCACTAGGTCAGACATGCATCATTATACTTGACATTGCATTCCATT
>JAKWJD010001756.1:15698124-15755179 GCA_027705065.1 Solanum peruvianum
TATGGGTTATTCAATTAATGAATAATTGTAAATAATTAACTTAACCAATAGTTATTGGACTAAAGTGATAATTTATTTAAGACTATACTATTTGACCCATATTAAAATAAGTCAGTAGGGTTTTTATAGCGATAAATTAACGAGAACAAAAAAAATAGCTTCCTGGAAAGGAGACTACGACGGCCAGCATAGGAACCAACAAATTTATATATATTGTTCCATTGATAAAAAAAATTGCGTATTAAAACTATAAAAGTAAATTGAATTGAGAATAATTGTTGTTTTATGTGGGTTCTTTGAATAATAGTATGTAATATGTGATTGTTGTAATGGTTAATTAGTATATTAAGTAATGTAGGATAAGGAATAGGATTGCATACTGACCGCGTGTAGCATAGTTACCGTTGGAGTTGTAAAAATTAAAGTTTTATGTTAGGGATTATAGTGTTTGTAAATTGAAAAAAATAAGAAAGAAAAATAGGATGCTAAGTGATTATTCTTCACGTGATTGCTGGTCAATGAAATCAATGAATACCATGTGATAAGTTAAATAAATTAATGGTGGAGTCTAACTTTTTGTAAAGTTTTCAATAGTTAAGGATGTTGATTACGCCTCTAAATTTAATAATCATTTTAAGATTCAAATTTTAGTATATGTAATTAAATATTAGGGTATTACACTATGCAAAAACTACTAGATTTATAATATTAGAGAGTTTGAAACTTAACCCTAGACTTGAAATTTGGAAATATAAGAATTTATATGTTAACTTAATTATAAATTTAGATAAGCTTTTCAGTCTATGCTAAACCTATATAACATAAGTGTTGTTAGTGTCGGAATCTAATTCTAACTATATACTTGAATAAATTGCATTGGTTTGGAAGCTCAACGAAGGAGGAAAACTCAAGTCCCGGAGTGATTGTTCATTTATTTGAGGCAAGTGGATTTCTAAACCCTTGTTAAACGTATGAAATTCGTGTATTTCCTTGTGTGGTGTTGAGAATGACTTGGAGACTTGTTCCTTATTTGTTGGTGTTGTATTCCTTGTTGTAAATTGTGCTTTGTTATCAAAATGGTTATCTCCTCATTTTCATTTGAGCATGTCATTTGCATTGTATCTAAGACATGGTTGTGGTAAGCGAATGTACCATTCTGAGGGTCGTATCGCATGCCGTGATGGATATTATATTTTTAGAGACGTATCACGCGCTGCGATGGTTACTATTATTGAGGGTCGTGTCGCGTGCCCCGACAGATACGTCATGGGTCCCAGACTGAGAGACAACGGCTGTTCATCGTTTGGAAAGACATGCATCACTATCCTTGACATTGCATCTCATGAAATTACACATTTTTATTATTGATGAACTTGAATATGTGGTTTGCTGATCTTATTAGTGTTTTCTGTAAAAATTGTGACTCTTGAATATTGAGCTGTTATTGGGAATATGTAAACTAATAGAGTGTGGTTATTGAGTTGTGTGTTTGGTAAATTGTGAACAGTTTGTAGTGTGGAGGTTTAGATAGGGTGTAACGAGTACCCGTATTTTGTTCCCTTAACTTGTGTTTAGAGGTTTTCTTGTTGGGTACAATGTGATTTGGTACTCACCCCTTGCTTCTACAAATTTTTCTTGGTTAAGAGACCGAATTTTTCTGATACCTTCCATTCTCTTCGTTTCTGAGGCATCATGTGGAGGATTGTGAGGTAGTTGCTTGTAATCTCAGCGAACTTTCCTACTCCAGTTTATGACTTTGTTTTTACTTGAAAGACAACTTCATGTTAAACTCGTATTTTTATTTCAATTCTAGTATTTTCATTAGAGGCTTGTGCACGTGACTACCAGGTCTTGGGAATTGAATTAAGTTAAATTGTTTCCATATTAGTAATCATTATTCAACTTTGGTTTTATTTGTGCATTGTATCGAATTTATGGGGTTAGGCTGACTTCTCTTGGTGGGATAAGACGAGTGTCATCACGTCTGTTTTTGAGTCATGACAAAATGGAATGAGAGCACCATGTTCATTGGTCTCACGTGTATACAAGCCGAGTCTACGTAGAGTCTAAATGATCAGTACGGAGACGTCTGTACTCATCTCTGAGAGGCTACAAAGATTACTAGGAAATTTCCTTTTGTTCATTCTTTCTCATCGTGCGCAGTTACCTTCATTAGTACTGAGTTGTTGTATACTCTTTCGACAGATGACGAGGACTAGAACTAATGTTACTGGTTGTAGAGAGGAGCCACTTCTCGAGGCAGTTGTTGAGTCCCCAGCTAGGGGTAGTGGTAGAGCTCGAGGTAAAGGTCGTACTCGTGGTACGACAGTAGCCATAGGTCGTGGTCGTGGAGCAGCACCAGAGAGAGGTCTTGGTAGAGAGGTCTCTCCAAAACAACATATTGATGGCAGAGAGGATCAGGTTCCTCCAGAGCCTGTAGTCACACCTTTGCTTCAGGATACACTATGGAGGGTGTTAAGTGTGCTAGAGGGATTTTCTCATGGTGGTGGTGAGACCGCCATACCATATTACTCTCGTACTAGAGAGGGGGCTCAGACCCAAAAGCAACAGCAAGCTCCAGTTGTTCAGGATGCGTGGGGCAACTACCAGTAGATCCGTGGTTCAGAATGATGTTGCACCAGCAGTTGGGGGTCAAGTTGCACCGGTTGTTGTTATGACAAAGGATGAGCAACGTAGGTATGAGAGATTTTGAAAGATTGACCCACCTCAGTTTCAGGGTGGGAAGAGTGAGGATGCTCATGAGTTTCTAACAACCTGCCGAGAGTTACTAGAGGTGGTTGGATTAGCTGAGTCACATGGGGCTCAATATGCTACACTCCAGCTTCGTGGACCAGCGAGATACTGGTGGAGGACTTATTCGGGGGTTTTGCTAGTTGGATATCCTCCAGTGACTTGGGAGCAGTTTGCTAGTGCATTCCAACATCATTTTATCCATTGGAGCATGAGAGAGGAGAGTCGCTTGATGTAACGACCTGTTTAGTCGTTTTGAGCAGCAGATTTTATTTCTGGAAAACTGGCTGAACGACGGATCCCACGACGGACCGTCATGGGCACGACGGACCGTCGAGGGGGTCTCATTCCAGAACACTTAGAATTTTGAAATTTGGGTACTGAAATCGACTCTCTGAACTTCGTAACGGAATGGCAGGACGGACCGTCGTGGGCACGACGGACCGTCACAGACTCTTCAAGGAAATTGAGTCTCTGAACTTTGTGACGAACCTGGAAGACGGACCGTCGCAGGCACGATGGGCCGTCACAGGTTGCGTAATCCCAGTCTGGGTCGGATTTCTGTTTAAGTTTTAAAGGGGCGTTTTGGACTATTCCTGCTATAATTATAAATTTAGTGGGTTAATGTTAATAATTTAACTACTTGGAGGATAAAAGAGGTAACCTTGAATTAATTAATGGGTTAATTCATCATCTTTTATACTTAATTATATGCTAATTAGGGTAAAAGAAAGAGGGTTTGAATAAGAAAAATAGAAATAACAAAGAGAGAGAGAGAGGATCTATCGAACGAGAAAGAGGAGAAACGAAGAGGAAACAAAGCTTTGGGAAATTGCTTGCTTGATCAAAATTCTTCGGTGGAGGTAGGTTATGGTTTTTATGCTATTCGTAGTAAACTCTTAATAGCGAATGATATGTATTGGTAGTATTGTAAACCCTGCTATATGCTTAATTGTAT
Organism: Solanum peruvianum; assembly: GCA_027705065.1. Classification (NCBI taxonomy): domain Eukaryota; kingdom Viridiplantae; phylum Streptophyta; class Magnoliopsida; order Solanales; family Solanaceae; genus Solanum; species Solanum peruvianum. The sequence goes on from JAKWJD010001756.1 coordinate 15,701,834, forward strand.
ACTTGCATAAATGTGATTATATAATTGTGATAAAATAAGCATGATGAAGCTATTGAATCCTAAATCTTGAAAAACCCTAATTTACTTTGTTAATGATGATGCCTTGGTATAAAAGAAGGCTTGATGAACTAAAGTAATGAGCTTGATGATGCCTTGGTATAAGAGAAGGCTTGATGAACTAAAGTAATGAGATTGATGATGCCTTGGTATAAAAGAAGGATTGATGAATTTATAGAATGAGATTAGTGGAGCGGGTGTCACGAACCGACACGTAGAATTAGGGGATCAGAGTGTCACGTTCCGACACATAGTATTAGGGGATCGGGTGTCACGAACCGATACGTAGAATTAGGGGATCAGATTGTCACGTTCCGACACATAGTATTAGGGGATCGGGTGTCACGAACTGACACGTAGAATTAGGGGATCGGAGTGTCACGTTCCGAGACATAGAATTAGGGATCGGGTGTCACGAACCGACACGTAGAATTAGGGGATCAGAGTGTCACGTTCCGACACATAGTAGTAGGGGAGCGGAGTGTCACGTACCGACACGAGAGAAATAAAGATAATGAATCTTGAAAGATGTTAATATACTCAATCTAATGAACCTAATTCCCAAATGAGTATGGTATTGAGGCTTGAGTCCTCATGGGTAAACTTGGCGGTACTTATTTATGATTATAGTACTTGTTGTTGCTGCATGTAGAGTATTGTAGTTGATTTATGATATTATCGGATATATACTGTTTTCTATTTTGAGTTGGCCGATGATACCTACTCAATACTTGTGTTTTGTACTGACCCCTACTTGTATGTTTCTTTCTTTGTTATTTGTGGAGTGCAGCAAACGTACCGTCGTCTTCAACTCAACCGCAACTCTAGCCAGTCTTCATTACACCGGATTTCAGGGTGAGCTAATGCTTCTAGCTTGGACTGGATCTTCTTCTTCAAGTCTTGATGCCTTGAAATTCCGGCATGGACTAACTTTTACTTATTTTAGCTTTCTTAGATACTCTTAGTTTTAGTAATTTGAGGATAGATGTTCTTGTGATGATGACTTCCAGATTTTGGGGGATAATAGTTGTTGAATTTCTGAAGTTATTGAATTGATTTTTATTAATGAGTTAAGTCTTCCGCATTGTATTTTGCTCGTTATGTTAAAATGTTGGGGTTTAGATTTGGTTGGTTCGCTCACATAGTAGGATAAGTGTGGGTGCCACTCGCGGCTCGTTTTTGGGTCGTGAAAAACTTGGTATCAGAGCATTAGGTTCGTTGGTCTCATCACACAAGAACGAGTCTAGTAGAGTCTTAAGGAACGGTAGGGGGACGCCTTTACTTTTCTTTGAGAGGCTATAAGACTTTAGGAAAATTCCATTCTTTCATTCTTTCTTTCGTGCTATTACTTGGATCCAATTGGTATCTAGGTGATACAAATTGGTATCTGACCATCTTCATTCTATTTCGCAGATGGTTAGAACTAGAGCAACGACAACACCAACACCAACACCGGCAAGACAAGATGCGTCTGAGTAAGCCACTGGGGTTGTAGCTCGGAGAGGAGTAGTGGCAAGAGGCCGTGGAAGAGGTCGTGGGAGGACGTCCTCTAGAGGAAAGGGACAAGCACCTAGCCTATCTGGTACTAGGGCGGTGACTCCTCCACCGACTGAGGAAGTAGTAAGAGAGGGTGAGGAAGGGGAAAATGAGCAAGTGCAGAATGAGGAATTGCCACCCCAACCTACCCCAGAGATGATCAATCAGGTTCTTGCTTATCTTAGCGGGTTATCTGATCAGGGCCATACACCTCCAGTGTTTTCTGCACCAGCACCTCAGGTTCCGGAGGTACAACATGCAGCTACTGTGGCTCCCCGCATGAATGCCTCATTGGAAATAGGCACGTTTCCTCGTCTTACTACAGGGCCTATAATGACAAATGATCAGCATGAACTTTTCAGTAAGTTCTTAAAATTGAAACCTCCAGTCTTCAAGGGTACTGAATCTGAGGATGCCTACGATTTTCTGGTTGACTGTCATGAGCTACTACACAAGATGGGTATAGTAGAACGGTTTGGTTTTGAGTTTGTGACTTATCAGTTTCGAGGGAACGCCAAAATGTGGTGGCGGTCACATGTTGAGTGTCAACCAATAGAGGCACCACCTATGACTTGGGCATCATTCTCTAGCTTGTTTATGGAGAAGTATATCCCCCGGACTTTGAGGGATAGGAAAAGAGATGAGTTCTTGAGCCTAGAGCAAGGTAGGATGTCGGTTACTGCTAAGTTTCGTGCATTATCCAGGTATGCCACCCAACTTTGTTTCAGTCCACAAGAGCGGATTCGCCGTTTTGTGAAGGGGTTGAGGTCAGAATTGCGGATTTCAGCCTTACAGGTAGCGGCTACGGCAAAATCCTTTCAAGAAGTGGTAGACTTCGTGATAGAGGTGGAAGGAGTGAAGTCAGATGACTTCACCATGGCATCGACATCAAAAAGGTTTCGAAAGGGAGGTGAGTTTAATGGTTCTTACTCTAGAGGACAGGGTTCAGGAAGTTACTCAGTCCGACCAATTCAGTCTTCCCTACAGACTGTAATTGGGGGTCCACCTCAGACCGGTCAACACTTCTCTGAGAGACCTATGCTTGACTCCAGAGAGTGTTATGGATGTGGGGAGACTGGACATATTAGGAGGAATTGTCCAAAATAGAGTTATAGACCCCCAATAGCTAGAGGTAGAGGTGTTCATGGTAGAGGCCTTTATTCTGGAGGACGTGGTGGCCGAGGTAATGGTGGTCACCAAAAAGGCCGGGGTGACGGGCAAACTGGAGCCACTACAGCACAACATGGTACGGGCAACGGGCAGGCAGGCGATAGGGCCCATAGTTACGCTTTCCCCGGACGGTCTGAAGCGGAGACATCTGATGTTGTTATCACAGGTAATCTTTTGGTTTGTGATTTCATGGCTTCTGTATTGTTTGACCTGGATCCACATTTTCTTATGTATCTTCTTCAATTGCTACTGGTCTTAATTTACCTTGTGAATTACTTGACATGCCTATTCGTGTTTCTACTCCGGTGGGTGAGTCTGTGATAGTTGAAAAGGTATATAGGTCTGGTCTGGTGACTTTTGTGGGGAGCAATACTTATGTAGACTTGGTTATCCTAGAAATGGTTGACTTCGATGTAATTCTGGGTATGACTTGGCTTTCTCCAAATTTTGCAATCTTGGATTGTAATGCTAAAACTGTGACGTTAGCCAAGCCTGGACAGATCCGTTAGTGTGGGAGGGTGACTACACTTCCACTCCGGTTCGTATCATCTCCTTTCTTCGTGCTAAGAGAATGGTTAGTAAAGGGTGTTTAGCGTTCTTGGCACACCTCAGGGATGATACTACCCAAGTACCTTCAATTGAGTCGGTTTCGATAGTCCGTGTGTTTCAGGATGTGTTTCCTACAGACCTTCCTGGTATGCCACCGGATAGAGATATTGACTTTTGCATTGATCTTGAACCGGGTACTCGCCCCATTTCCATACCCCCTTATAGAATGGCTCCCGCGGAGTTAAGAGAGTTAAAGGCACAACTTCAAGAGTTGTTAAGCAAAGGCTTTATTAGACCAAGTGCATCTCCTTTGGGGTGCTCCTGTTTTGTTTGTGAAGAAGAAAAATGGGAGTTTTAGGATGTGCATAGACTACAGACAACTGAATAAGGTAACTGTTAAGAACAAGTACCCTCTTCCTCGCATTGACGATTTGTTCGATCAGTTACAAGGTGCTTGTACCTTCTCAAAAATCGACTTGAGATCCGGTTGTCATCAATTGAAAATACGGGCAATGGATGTGCCCAAGACTGCTTTTCGTACCAGGTATGGGCATTATGAGTTCTTAGTAATGTCTTTTGGTCTTACGAATGTCCCTGCTGCTTTCATGAGCTTGATGAATGGGATTTTTAAGCCATATCTGGATTTCTTTGTCATTGTATTCATTGATGATATACTGGTATACTCAAAGAGCAAGAAGGAACATGAGGAGCACTTGAGAATTGTATTGGAAATATTGAGGGAGAAAAAGCTTTATGCCAAATTCTCCAAGTGTGAGTTTTGGATAGATTTAGTGTCCTTCTTGGGGCACGTGGTTTCTAAGGATGGAGTGATGGTGGATTCTTCTAAGATTGAGACATAGAAGAATTGGGTAAGACCTACTAATGTGTCAGAAATAAGGATCTTTGTTGGTTTAGCTAGCTACTACCATCGATTTGTCAAGGGGTTCTCTTCTTTTACTTCCCAATTGACAAGCTTGACTAAGCAGAATGTTCCATTTGTATGGTCGGATGAATGTGAGGAAAGCTTCCAGAAGCTCAAGACCTTGTTGACTACTGCACCAATTCTTACCTTGCCAGTGGAAGGTAAGAATTTCATTGTTTATTGTGATGCATCCTATTCTGGTTTGGGTGTAGTGCTAATGCAAGAGAAGAATGTAATTTTTTATGCTTCAAGGCAATTAAAGGTGCACGAACGCAATTACCCGACCCATGATTTGGAATTGGCCGCGGTAGTGTTTGCATTAAAGCAATGGATACACTATCTATATGGGGTCAAGTGTGAAGTATACACAGATCACCGTAGCCTACAGTATGTCTTTACTCAGAGGGATTTGAATTTGAGACAGAGGAGATGGATGGAACTACTAAAGGACTACGATGTTACCATCTTGTATCACCCAGGAAAGGCTAATGTTGTGGCAGACACCTTAAGTAGAAAAGCAGGAAGCATGGGAATTTTAGCCCACTTACAAGTCTCTAGACGCCCGTTGGCTAGAGAAATCCAAAACTTGGCTAATGACTTTATGAGGTTAGAAGTAAATGAGAAGGGAGGATTTTTGGCTTGTGTGGAGGCGAGATCTTCTTTTCTTGACAAGATCAAGGGAAAATAGTTTGATGATGAGAAACTAAGTCGAATTCGAGATATGGTGTTGGAGGAGAGGCTAAAGAAGCAATAATTGATGACGAAGGTGTTTTGAGGATTAAGGGAAGGGTATGTGTGCCCCGTGTGGATGATTTGATCCACACTATTCTTACAGAGGCTCATAGTTCCAGATATTCTATACATCCTGGTGCAACCAAGATGTACTGTGACCTAAAGCAGCACTTTTGGTGGAGTAGAATGAAGCGCGACATTGTTGATTTTGTTGCAAAATGTCCAAATTGTCAACAAGTAAAGTATGAACACCAGCGGCCCGGAGGAACACTTCAGAGAATGCCCATTCCTGAATGGAAGTGGGAGAGAATTGCAATGGACTTCGTGGTTGGTCTTCCAAAGACATTGGGTAAGTTTGATTGTATTTGGGTAATTGTGGACAGATTAACTAAGTCTGCTCACTTCATTCCGGTCATGGTGACTTACAATGCAGAGAAGTTAGCCAAAATCTATATCTCAGAAATTGTTCGACTGCATGGAGTTCAACTCTCCATTATATCAGATAGAGGTACGCAGTTTACTTCTAAGTTTTGGAGAACATTCCATGCGGAATTAGGTACTAGGTTTGACCTTAGTACTGCATTTCACCCTCAGACCGATGGTCAGTCTGAGCGAACGATTCAAGTATTGGAGGATATGCTTCGTGCATGTGTGATAGAATTTGGTGGTCATTGGGACAACTTCTTACCCTTAGCGGAGTTTTCATAAAATAATAGATATCACTCCAGTATTGACATGGCCCCATTTGAAGCATTGTATGGGAGGAGATGTAGATCTCCCATTGGTTGGTTTGATGCATTTGAGGTTAGACCTTGGGGTACTGATCTGTTGAGGGATTCAATAGAGAAGGTGAAAACTATTCAAGAAAAGCTTTTAGCGGCTCAAAGTAGGCAAAAGGAATATGCGGATCGAAAGGTTAGAGACTTGGAGTTCATGGAGGGTGAGAAAGTCTTGCTGAAGGTTTCGCCCATGAAATGGGTGATGCGTTTTGGTAAGCGAGGTAAGCTTAGCCCAAGGTATATTGGTCCCTTTGAAGTACTTAAGCGAGTAGGGGAGGTGGCTTATGAATTAGCCTTGCCTCCAGGGCTGTCTGGAGTGCATCCGGTATTTCATGTGTCTATGTTGAAAAGATACCATGGGGATGGAAACTACATCATTCATTGGGATTCGATTCTGCTTGATGAGAAGTTGTCTTATGAGGAGGAGCCTATTGCAATTTTAGCTAGAGAAGTCCGCAAGTTGAGGTCAAGGGAGATTGCATCTATCAAAGTTCAATGGAAGAATCGACCAGTTGAAGAGGCCACTTGGGAGAAGGAGGCTGATATGCGAGAAAGATACTCACACCTGTTTACAGATTCAGGTACTCCTTTTCGCCCTTGTTTTTCTTCTTGTGATCGTTCGAGGACGAACGATGGGTAAATTGGTATCTATTGTAACGACCTGTTTAGTCGTTTTGAGCAGCTGATTTTATTTCTGGAAAACTGGCTGAGACGACGGATCCCACGACGGACCGTCATGGGCACGACGGACCGTCGAGGGGGTCTCGTTCCAGAACACTTAGAATTCTGAAATTTGGGTACTGAAATCGACTCTCTGAACTTCGTAACGGAATGGTAGGATGGACCATCGTGGGCACGACGGACCATCACAGACTCTTCAAGGAAATTGAGTCTCTGAACTTTGTGACGAACCTGCAGGACGGACCGTCGCAGGCACGACGGGCCGTCACAGGTTGCGTAATCCCAGTCTGGGTCGGATTTCTGTTTAAGTTTTAAAGGGGCGTTTTGGACTATTCCTGCTATAATTATAAATTTAGTGGGTTAATGTTAATAATTTAAGTACTTGGGGGATAAAAGAGGTAACCTTGAATTAATTAATGGGTTAATTCATCATCTTTTATACTTAATTATATGATTATTAGGGTAAAATAAAGAGGGTTTGAATAAGAAAAATAGAAATAACAAAGAGAGAGAGAGGATCTATCGAACGAGAAAGAGGATAAACGAAGAGGAAACAAAGCTTTGGGAAATTGCTTGCTTGATCAAAATTCTTCGGTGGAGGTAGGTTATGGTTTTTATGCTATTCGTAGTAAACTCTTAATAGCGTATGATATGTATTGGTAGTATTGTAAACCCTGCTATATGCTTAATTGTATGCTTGCATAAATGTGATTATATAATTGTGATAAAATAAGCATGATGAAGCTATTGAATCCTAAATCTTGAAAAACCCTAATTTACTTTGTTAATGATGATGCCTTGGTATAAAAGAAGGCTTGATGAACTAAAGTAGTGAGATTGATGATGCCTTGGTATAAGAGAAGTCTTGATGAACTAAAGTAATGAGATTGATGATGCCTTGGTATAAAAGAAGGATTGATGAATTTATAGAATGAGATTAGTGGAGCGGGTGTCACGAACCGACACGTAGAATTAGGGGATCGGAGTGTCACGTTCCGACACATAGTATTAGCGGATCGGGTGTCACGAACCGACACGTAGAATTAGGGGATCGGAATGTCACGTTCCGACACATAGTATAAGAGGATCGGGTGTCACGAACCGACACGTAGAATTAGGGGATCGGAGTGTCACGTTCCGACACATAGAATTAGGGGATCGGGTGTCACGAACCGACACGTAGAATTAGGGGATCAGAGTGTCACGTTGCGACACATAGTAGTAAGGGAGCGGAGTGTCACGTACCGACACGAGAGAAATAAAGATAATGAATCTTGAAAGATGTTAATATACTCAATCTAATGAACCTTATTCCCAAATGAGTATGGTATTGAGGCTTGAGTCCTCATGGGTAAACTTGGCGGTACTTATTTATGATTATAGTACTTGTTGTTGCTGCATGTTGAGTATTGTAGTTGTTTTATGATAATATCGGATATATACTGTTTTCTATTTTGAGTTGGCCGATGATACCTACTCAGTACTTAAGTTTTGTACTGACCCCTACTTGTATATTTCTTTCTTTGTTATTTGTGGAGTGCAGCAAACGTACCATCGTCTTCAACTCAACCGCAACTCTAGCCAGTCTTCATTACACCGGATTTCAGAGTGAGCTAATGCTTCTAGCTTGGACTGGATCTTCTTCTTCAAGTCTTGATGCCTTGAAATTCCGGCATGGACTAGCTTTTACTTATTTTAGCTTTCTTAGATAATCTTAGTTTTAGTAATTTGAGGATAGATGTTCTTGTGATGATGACTTCCAGATTTTGGGGAATAATAGTTGTTGAATTTTTGAAGTTATTGAATTGATTTTTATTAATGAGTTAAGTCTTCCGCATTGTATTTTGTTCGTTATGTTAAAATGTTGGGGTTTAAATTTGGTTGGTTCGCTCACATAGTAGGATAAGTGTGGGCGCCACTCGCGGCTCGGTTTTGGGTCGTGACACTTGAGGTTTGAGAGTCTGAGATAGGATGGTTTATCGCTTACAGAGTATGAGGCACGTTTTTCCCATTTGTCTAGGCATGCATTGGCAGTTATTCCAAATGAGACAAAGAGGACCCGTAGATTTGTGACGGGATTCACTTTCTCTATTAGGTCAGCTGTGTTTCCCTATTAGATCCGCAGTCCATTGTGAGCGCCGCCAAAGAGGCAGAATTGATGGAGAGAGAGGATTTTGTGGACCCTAAAAGGGCCCGTATATCAAGTCAGTTTCATGGTGCCTCATCTGGAGGTAGGGGATCACAGAGAGTGAGTGGTTTTTTTCAGCAACTGGGACCTATTCATGCATTTATGCCGACATTTGAGAGTAGCCAGACATCTAGTGGTTCTTATAGTCTGGGTTAGGGCTCGTACGTTTCACATCAGCGACCTACAGGGCGAGAAAATTATAGTGTGTTTTCAGGGTCCACACAGAAGTTTCCAGGTCAAATATTTTGTTTTACTTGTGGAGATCCCGATCACCTAATGCGGAAGTGTACTTCTCAAACGAGTCGGATGGGCCTCGACCTAATTTTTCATTCCATACTAGACCACCAGCACCACAAGGTGGAGGTCTTGGCAGAGTTCAGTCGGGTAGAGGTGATAGTGTTTTTAGTAGTGGTGTTGCAGCTCAGCAAAGTGGGGGTAGAGGTATCACCCAAGGTGGAGGTGGACGAGGAGGCCACTGCTATGATTTCTCGGGGAGACCTGAGGCGGAGACCTCTAATGCTATTATTACAGGTATCATCCCAGTATGCCATCGACTTGCGTCTGTGTTGTTTGATCCAGGTTATATATTCTCTTATGTGTCTACATATTTTGCCTCTAAATTTGATATGATATGTGATAGCATGATTGTACATGTTAGTGTTTCTACACCCGTGGGTAAGCCCTTAGTGGTGGATCGAGTGTATCGATATTTTCTTGTTTCTTTGGCTGGGTATAGCATTTGGATAGACTTAATCATTCTGGGGATGGTAGACTTTGATGTTATCTTTGGTATGGATTGGATTTCTCCTTATCATGATGTCTTTGATTGTAATGCTAAGACTCTGACTTTAGCAATGCCTGGTGTTCCGAGGGTTGAATGGAAGAGTGTTAGTGGTTCTTATCCTAGCAATGTCATCTCTTTTATCTGTGCTCAGATATTGGTGGAGAGGGGGTGTTTGTCTTTCTTAGTTTTTATTCGGGATACTAGCGCTGAACCACCTCCCATGGACTCTATTCTCATGGTTCAGGAGTTTCCCGATGTATTTCCTTCTGATCTTCTAGGTGTTCCTCCCGATAGGGATATCGATTTTGCTATCATTTGGAGCAGTGCACTAAGCCTATTTCTGTCCCTCCATATACTATGGCCCCACCAGAGTTGAAAGAATTGAAGGATCAGTTGCAGGATTTATTGAGTAAGCGTTTTATTCGCCCTAGTGTATCACCTTGGGGTGCCTCTGTATTGTTTGTGAAGAAGAAGTATGGGACTATGAGGATCTATTTTGATTACAAACAGTTGAACAAGGTAACAGTGAAGAATAAATATCCTCTTCCGCGTATTGTTGACTTATTTGATTAGTTAAAGGGACCATCATTATTCTCTAAGATTGATTTGAGTCTGGGTATCATTAGTTGAAGATTAGGGCATCGAATATCCCTAAGAAAACTTTTTGGACTCGGTATAGCCATTATGAGTTCCTCGTGATGTCCTTCGAATTGACTAATGCCCCTGCAACATTCATGGAGTTGATGAATGGGGTGTTTCGACCATACCTTGATTCTTTTGTGATTGTTTTCATCGATGACATCTTTGTTTACTCTAAGACTGAGGAGGATCATGTCCGACATCTGAGGATTGTACTTCATAGGTTGAGAGAAGAGAAATTGTATGCCAAGTTCTCAAAGTGTGACTTCTGGCTTACTTCTGTGGCATTCTTGGGACACGTGGTGTCCAAGGAGAGTATTAGAGTAGATCTAGCTAAAATTGAGGTAGTTAGAGGCTGGATGCGACCTACTTCACCTACTGAGATTCGGAGTTTTGTGGGATTGGCAGGCTATTACTGACGATTTGTTCAGAGTTTCTCTAATATTGCAGATCCATCAACTAGATTGACTCGACAGAATGTGCTTTTTCAGTGGTCTGATGAGTGTGAGCAGAGCTTTCAAAAACTCAAGACTTTGTGGACTTCAGCTCCTGTGTTGACTCTGCCTGAGGAGGTTGTAGACTTTATAGTGTATTGTGATGCTTCTGGAGTTGGATTGGTTGGTGTGTTGATGCAGAAGGGGAAAGTGATTGCTTATCCTTCTAGGCAATTGAAGTCCCATGGGAAGAACTACCCTACTCATGATTTAGAGTTGACGACTGTGGTATTTGTACTTAAGTTATGACATAATTATTTGTATGGAGTGAGTTGTGAGATCTTCATTGATCATCAGAGTCTTCAGTATATCTTTAGTCAGAGGCATTTAAAGTTGAGGCAGTGGAGATTGCTTGAGTTGCTGAAGGACTATGATGTGACCATTCTGCATCAACTAGGAAAGGCCAATGTTGTGGCCGATGCTTTGAGTAGGAAGAATCATAGCGTGGGGAGTCTTGCATCTCTAAGTATTGAGGTGAGACCATTGGCTAGAGATGTTCAGATGTTAGCTAACAATCTTGTCCGATTGCAGATTTCAGAAGACAGTGATGGGATGATTGCTTTTATTGAGGCTCGATCTTCTTTAGTCGAGCAGATCCGTGCGCACTAGTTTTATGATGAGAAGTTATGTCTCATTCGATACAAAGTATTGAGAGGGGAATCCAAGGAGGTTGTCCTTGATTCTAATGGTGTCTTGAGGATCGGGGGCAGGATTTGTGTTCCTAAAACGGGCGATTTGATTAGATTAATTATTGAGGAGGCCTATTGTTCTCGATATTCCATCCATTCGGGGGCGGCGAAGATGTATCATGATTTGAGTCAGCATTACTGCTGGTGTGGTATTAAGAGAGATATTTCAAAAAAAATTTTGAGGTGTTTGACTTGCAAACAAGTCAAGTGTGAGCACCAGCGACCCGGGGGTGTATCTGAGAGGATGCCTATTCCTACTTGGATATGGGAACGGATTACTATGACTTTGTTGTGGGATTGCCTACTACAGTGGGTGGTTATGACTTTATTAAGGTTGTTGTTGATAGGTGACCAAGTCTGCCCACTTCATTCCGGTTCGGGTGAAGTATACGACAGAAAAGTTAATCGAGCTATATATCGGCCAGATTGTGCGACTACATTGAGTTCCGATTTCTATCATATCAGATCGAGGTTCACTATTTACTTATCACTTCTGGAAAGCAATATAACATGGTCTGGGTACTCAGTTAGATATGAATACGGCATTTCACCCTCAGACAGATGGTCAATCTGAGCGAACCATTCAGGTATTGGAAGAAACGCTTTGAGTGTGTGTGATTGATTTTGGTGCTAGATGGGATCAATATTTACCCTTAGCATAGTTTTCCTACAATAATAGTTATCACTCAAGTATCCAGATGGCCCCATTTGAGGCGTTGTATCGCAGATGGTGTAGATCTCCGATTGGTTGGTTCGATTCGGCGGAGATGGACTCTTTGGATAAGGATTTGCTTAGAGATGCTATGGAGCAAGTTCTTATTACTCAGTACAGACTGTTGAATGCTAAGAGTTGACAGAAGAATTATGCAGACCGGAGCATGTCATTTGCACTGTATCTAAGACATGGTTGTGGTAAAAGAATGTACCATTCGAGGGTCGTATCGCATGCCGCGATGGATATTATATTTTGAGAGACGTATCGCGCGCTGCGACGGTTACTATTATTGAGGGTCGTGTCGTGCGCCACGATAGATGCATGGACAGATATGTCCCATGGGTCCCAAACTGAGAGACAGCGGGTGTGTATCGTTTGGGAAGACATGCATCACTATCCTTGTCATGGCATCTCAGGGCATTACACATTTTTATTATTGATGAACTTGAATACGTGGTTTGCTGAGAGCCTTAGTGTTTCTCTGTCAAAATTGTGATTGTTGAATATGGAGTTGTTATTTGGAATATGTAAACTAATAGACTGTGGTAATTGAGTTGTGTTTGGTAAATTGTGAACTGTTTGTAGTGTGGAGGTTCAGATAGGATGTAAGGAGTACCCGTATTTTGTTCCCTTAACTTGTGTTTAGAGGTTTGCTTGTTGGGTACCACGTGGTTTAGTACTCATCCCTTGCTTTTACAAATTTTTGCAAGTTACGAGCCCGAATTTTTGTGATACCTTCCATTCTCTTCGTTTCCGAGGCGTCTTGTGGAGGATTATTAGGTAGTTGCTTGTCATCTCAGCGAAATTTCCTACTCCAGTTTATGACTTTGTTTTTACTTGAAAGACAACCGTTGAGACCAAATTTTTATCGACCTTTGACCCATTTCTAGGAATGTTATTCGATTAAATATGCATTTTAAAATTTATTTAAAGTTTAGAATTTTAGTTGATATTGCATGAAAATTATATTTTTTAGTATGTTTACTTTATAAAATTATTGTTAAAATATTTTAAAATCATTGATGATTTTCGAATGTTTTAAAATTTAAGTAACCTTCGATTATGTAAAAATATTTATAAAATTTGTTGTATTTTAATTGGATGGCATTTCCTCAAAATTTAAATTCTAGCCTATTTTAGTTAAATTTCTTTCAATTTCAGCATATTCAATTGCAATTTTATTTCAATCATAGCCATCTTCTTCATTTTAATTCTAACCAATATTTATTTCAATTTTGGCCATGCAATCTAATTTTAAAATATTACCTTTCAATCTCACTCATCCATTAAATTCTAATTGAATCCTAACCCTTCATCTCTATCTAATCTAACAGTTGAGATCAACTTTTCCTATCTCTCTTTAACACCAAAAGACCCAAAACCTAAAATTTTAACTCATTCTTCTTCCTCTCCCTTCCTCACCATCCGTCGATGGAGGTCAGAAATTTGGAATTGGGTCTTGGACCACGGGCCTCAACCCCAAAATATGGTCCCGCCAACGGTTCGTTGGTTTGGGTCGTGGTTCTAACTATTCAACCCACGTCTTGGGTGACCTTTCATGGACCACACCTATGGTTCGTGGTCCCATACCCGGGCAATGGGTGGCCCTCGTGGCTAGCACCTGCAATTTCTCAAAAACTGCTATTTTGATCTTTTTTGTATTTGGAGTATCACAATTAGTTATCATTCTAGCAATTGGATTGCAACGCTTGAGACTCTCTATAGTAGGAGTTGTAGGTATCCTATTGGTTGGTTTAAATGTTGTGAGGTCGCTTTGATAGGGCTCAAGTGCGTGCATGAAGTCATGGAAAACGTTCGACTTATTCACGAAAACTTGATAAGAGTTCAAAGACGACAAAAGACATATGCCGATGTTACAAGAACAGAGCTTGAGTTTCAACTTAATGATTGGATCTTACAAAAAATTTCACCCATGATGGGGGTGATGAGGTTTTAAAATAAAGGGAAACTTAGTCCCTTTTATGTGGGCTCATATCATATGTTGAGATGTGTTGGCAAAGTTGAGTATGAACTTGAGTTGCATAGTGATTTTGAATTGTTACATCTAGTATTCTACATCTCCTTCTTGAAACATTTTGTTGGAGATTCGACATCCGTAGTGCCTGTGAAAGGTTCGAGAGTTAAAGAAAATATTTCCTATGAAGAGGTTCCAGTTGAGATTCTAGACCGAAAAGTTGGGAGTTAAGAAATAAAGTAGTTGTTTCTGTGAAGATTCTTTGGAGGAATCAATTAGTTGAGGGTGATGTTTGGCAAGCTGATAACTCCCAACCACACTCCATCTGATTCTATGTGTAGGCAGTCGATAACAAGTATAAACCCAATTATGTTTTGGGATTGATCACAAAGGAAGTGATACGATAAAACATTCTATGAAGAAGTAAAATGTTATTCTTATCGTTTGTCGGGACTGGCCTTTGACCATCTAGTTTTTTAACTTCAGGCGATCGAAATGGCCTCGTTGATCTCTTCATCGCATCGTCGAACCACTCATTTTCTTACAAAGTTGGATATTCCATTAGCAGAATTCTGTAAATTTTGGCGATCTAAAGGTACACTCGGTGACTCACTGAGTGGCTTTGGCGATCAACTTTGCTTTCCTTCAACTTTTTCAGCTTTTTTGCTCCATTTCGCCTCGAAATGTCCTTGCCTTCCTCTTTTTTCTTCATTGCAGCAAATAAAAGTTTAACATTAGTCATGAGCATAAAAAGGCATTAAGGACACTAATTCCTTGACTATTGATTCCTAAATGAGTTAAAATCCCTGACTCATCAAAAGCCAAAGTCGATATGAAGTTCATATGTCCTCACACCTTTTACTCTTTTCCTACTCTAGATTGAGGTATTAGTTCCTCGTGGACCATTGTTTCAAATTCATGCATTTTAGTCATTCTCATGTTTTCATATGAATGAATGTTCATGAAAAGGTTGATTTTCTTTACTATAATTTAGCTAGGAGTGATTTTGTATTATGTGCATTTTGATGACTTTTACATTCTTTATTGGGTTGCTAGTTTCATTCCTAGTCTATTTATGCTAGCTTGAGTCCTATTCTATGATGAATGTTCCAAGGGGGAGATATTGTAACATCTCAAAATTTTAAAAGTCAGAAGAAAAGGGAAAATTTTGATTTTTTGGCTTGGAGACAATCACAATGAGTCCTTTCTACTGGTTGTAGGAAGTTCTACGGTTGTAAGAAAGGAGTCATGGAGTTGTAGACGAGTTTTTATAATTTCAAGTTTCTAAAATTTGATCAATGTATGAACAGGAAAAGTCATAAAAACTTGACGAGTCGTCGATGGGTTTCGTAGAGGTAATCCAGACATAGTGAAAATTTGATTAAAGTGGAGGTTAAGATTATGGTCTACGAACCATAGAAAGGTCAACTATCGGTATAATGATGTAATAAGAGGTTGACCAAATTTACGCCTCAGTAACTTAGCTATGGTTAACCAGTACGGTTCGTACGTCCAAAATGTAGGGATGTCAGACAATTATTTTAAAGAGTATTTAGGATTTTTCTAATGCATTAAATACTTATAATGAATCATTTTGGCGTTAATTCTAAGCCCCGTAACTAACCTTTCACTCACATTACCAAACTCCCTCATTCACTCACATTCCCATATCCCCTCTACATTCATCTTCACCAATTCTCCCTCAAGTACAAAAAGAAGACTAGGGTTTCAAAGCTTTATATATTCTATCCCTAAATTGTTTTGGGGATTTGACCCTAAAGTATGCGGGGTGATACACTCAAACTTTCTTCTCAAATAAGAAGTAAAGCGGTCGTATCAAGTAAAGAACCCAACTAATGAGGTTGGGATCGTTCCCACGAGGAAAATAGTTCAGACTAAACTCTATTCAGTGATTACAATTATTTAGTCAATTATTTTCCTAGAAAACAAAAGACAGTAAAGGGAGGTTTTATTTCTAAATCAATGAAAGTAATTAACTAGATTAAAGTAAACAACTAACAGATTCAAATCTTAGAGCTTAATCAATTAATAAAAGTAACTAGGGCTTAAGTGTTCCCCACTGTTTCCTAACTTGATAATTCTAACTATAACAATTCTGTCTTTATATCTTGCATGTAAAGTGATAAGTTATGTATCTCTAAATCCTTTTGTACGACATCTAGAAAATTTCACTCCGCACCTTAGTCCGGCTACGTGTGTTGCTGTACTAACCCTTACCTTTAGCTCATATTAAGCATTATATTCGATATTTGACTAAGTTATTACCTCGTACCAATTGACACTAGCCTATTAGAAAGTATATACTAAATCTATGTGGATAATTCTATTCCTATTATTTACCTCTTTGGTCCGGCAGGTATCATTAAGGCGAGTTCTAACGTTAGCCATCCGCTAAAACGACTTCTAAACGAAAGAATTATCAATACATGCAAAACACTATTCTAGAATTGCTATTTTGGTTAGTTCTTACCTCATTATTCACCCATGGTTCCCACAACCCTAGTTATGGAGTTTAGTTACCCATGATCATAATCACACTATTCATATATTAAATCTAAGAATTCATGCATTTACTTTGATGAGAAAAAATAAAATCCAGAAATTTACTTGATTAATCAACAAAAGCACCGACAATCAATTCTAGAAAAAGTGTAGCAATTGCTTAAATCAATCCTTCAATACATGAACAAGAGAACTACAGATTATCCAAAAGTCTAACTATCAAAAAGTCTACTATCAAAGAGTCTATTATCAAAGACTCTAACCTTAAAAACGAGTTTTTTAAAACTATTTATAATAAAAACAAAACTAAAACAAAAGAAGGATTCTAATTACTGACAATCTATCAAAACGCGGCTGGGTCGACGGACCTCATGACAGACCGTCATGGTCATGACGGGCCGTCTTGGCCTCCGTTGTCCTATTCTACACAAATTCTTTTGTTGCTCTCTTCATTACCCTCAACGACAGGTATGACAGACCGTTCCAAGAACGATGGTCCGTCGAGGGTCTTCGTTCCATAATACTTTAACTTCTTAGAATTTGGGTACTGGGACTACTCTCTGATCATTGCGACGAACCAGCAGGGCGGACCATCGTGGCTATGACGGTCCATCATGATCTTCCGTAATCCCACACTGGGTCAGACTTCCCCATCTTCTTTCAGCAGCTTCTATACGATGCCACCTACGGACCGTCACAGGGTCTCTTCTGCATTTCTCCCTCAAAATTATCCGCGTTCATCTTTGGACAGATTAATAAAGAAAAACTTACATTAAAATCAATAGAAAAAGTCTTTTGGACACACACTAAACTTAAGGAAAAAGCATTAAAAATACCGTCAAACCACTGCATATCAACACCCTCAACTTAAATTCATTGTTTGTCCTCCAGCGACGCACTATGAATCACTACAAAATATTTGTACAATAATATCCATATTTTAGCTTTCGCAATCATTTGGCTATCAATCCCGATCAGTCTGATCATGTTTATGCATGTTATCACTATTAGGCTTGAATTATGTTGAATCAGACCATGACACAGACTCACCAAGCACTGACACCAATCCTCTTCAATTCCTCACCGAGGTGCTAATATTTTTGGTATTGGAACTAGTGTCCTCACTTCAAAACAACATCCTCATTTTTCACACAATGATTTCAGTTTGAGTATAAGGGTTACTTTTCAAAACTCACTCTCAAAACAATTTCACAACTCATTCATACATATTGCCATAAGCTTGCCTTATTTTCATTACTTTAAGTTCGCCATACAACTCTTAGGATCACGATAGGACTTTCTTAGCTTGTAACATAGGCTCAGGTTTAGGTAGGGTATATTTAGGTATACTTTAGTGACTTTTTTTCCCTCCTTGACATATCGGCTAAGCATACCACTTTTTATCGTTTTGTTTTTCCCAATTTCTCATATTCTTTCACCTTGCTATTTTCCCTTCTTTCTTTATTTGTGTAAGTGACTCATTTCTTTTCTTGCTTGTATTAATTTTATATTTTTTTATTTCACTTTTTTTTCAACTGGTTCTTGAGTCACTTTACTTTTGTTCTTTCTCTCTCTCTTTGTTCTTTCAACCCTACCTTCTAGAGCATTCCTCATAATAGCCACCCTCAACTCATGGCTTTGCCATGAGTCAAAGTACACAATACCCAAAGTTGTATCAGATCCATGAAAAGGTTGTTTACTGCATTAGCCACCCTCAACTTATGCTTTTGGCATAAGCTGAGGTGCACATGTCTAAGGAGAGACCAGGGTCAACACATTATTCCCAGAAAAGATCAGCTAGGGTGAAAAAGAAAGGTCTATTTTAAGCTCAAATCATTTGGATCAAAGAGGGATTAATTTCATTCATTTTTTTAATTAGGCTAAAAACTTTCTATATTGAACAAGGGCCTATGATCCTTTCCTAATTGTCTATTACAACTTACTTTTAGGAGGACTAACCAGGCAAGTTCTAGCTCAGTACAAATAGTGGACTATTAAAATTTTCCTCACACTCACTTGACATCTCATTACTCTACCACATTATCAGACACCTATTTCGAGTCTTGGACTTAGGGTCATGCAGTGGTGTATCTCTATGTTATGCTTAGAACCACATATTTATCAAATACTGTGCCTAGCCATGCATCATTTTCATTACATCAGGATATCATTTTTGTTTTAGCCATCATGCTTCACAGTTATACTATGTACACAAGATATAGATATTTTTGTTCAATAATAAAAATAATTAGTCTCTTGGGGAAAAAGAACACATGCAAGAAAACCCCAAAAGAGGATCCTGAATTGGCCTACTCAGACTTCACCCTAGCACTCACTTTCTATTTACCCCACCCCAACAAAAAGATATGTGATTGTACCCAATGCATAAGAAACAGAAAATACGAGAGTGGTAGGTGAAGCAAACCTGGGGCGCAAAGCGCCGGCATTCAGCAAGTTGGTGGGTCCGGTTCTCCGAAACCTACTACCTATGTAGTCTGGACACCCTAAGTAGTGTCCTCATCAGTAACATCACTATCAGTAGTGCCTCCCGCTGTCTCCACATCTCTGGAGCTAGATGTCCCAGCAGATGACTCTATAGCCCTGATCTGACGCGCCTCCTCATCAGTAATCGAGGCTCTCCTTGCAGCCTTCATCTCACGGCGATTCTTCTTCTGTGATCTAGCCACATCTTCCTCTCAAACCCTACGCCTCTTGGAATGCTCTTGAGAAGGAGGTGGTGGAGACTCAGAATTGGCAAATAAAGCCGCCAACACTGTCCTCAGCAGGATTTGCAAAAGGGGCCTCAGACTCAGGCACCCTAGCCTCTAGGATCATATAAATATCTGCTCGCAGACTCTCAAGCGCAGCCTGAAGGGTTGACACGTCCACCTGAGGGGCTGTCCAGGCTAGAACCTGCAACTCAAAAGCGTCTAAGCGCTGATGAACCTCATCGATCTTCCGCTCTGTGTGCTAGGTAATCTTATGCTGCAAGCGCTCATCCGCCTCAGCAATAGACCAATGCATAAAAACCTGGATGCGATGCAGAAGTTTGGCCATGTGAGCCTCTAGTTTCTAGACCCTATCAAGCGTGACCAGAGCAGGGAAAGGGGCTGAGCGAGAGGAGCTAGGGGCAGTGCTACTACCCAGGATAGACTCGACCGGGGTAGTGTCAGTGGTTTCGGAAGAAGGCTGCATAGACGTTTCAGCATGTGCTACCGTATCAGCCAGATTTTCAGCAAGTGGAGGCAACTCTGGACAATGCCCTCTCCGTGGAGCAAACTCATTGGCCTCATCCTTGATGAGGCCGATATCAACAGTGCCTAACGGAGTCTTGAGCTGATCAATGTGCAAGATGAGCACACCTGCGGACCTGCATAAGGAAAATATCATGCATAGAAAAGGGTAAGTAGTGGTGACCTTGAAAGCCCTCTCGTGCATGACCGCCTGAAGAAGCCAAGCGATGTCCACCTCAAACCCGGCTATCATTGCCTCCATCAGAACTGCACGATCCCATGTAACTATATTATCAGAAGACGTAGGGGAAAGGCAGTGGCGGACAATAAACAATAAAAACTTAGCCGTGAAGGTCAAGTTATCCTTCTTGATGGCTCCATTACCCAGTCGGCACCCTCTCCATCAATATACAAGTGCAGGGCCATCCACCTCTTGGTGGTCTCTCTCAGCGATGGCTCACGCAAGAATTGACCATCTTTTACAATTTGCCACCGTTAGTCGAACTCGGCAGTGAGAGGGGTCCTGTTGTCATCAACATCCTCGCCGTACAGATACCGGTGGATGGTTGGCAGAGAGATGTCAACCTATACGCCGTGTACTCTTATGTGCTCGAGTGGTGCATGTTTAGCGAGGGCATCCCGCCTATCTATCTGTCATCGGAGAGTAGCCACATAAGAGGCATAAAACTCTTGGGCCAACTCCTCACTGTAGCGGCCTAAAGAACGATCTATCCACTTAGGTCGTTGTCTAGTGAAGAGATTGTGGATATCTTGCATGGTGGGGAGACTTCCCATATGGACACCCCTCTCTAGTGTAAGGGTGTGTGTCATGACGCCTTTATTATTAAGAAACTTGGAATCTGAATACACTTGGTATTGCCTGTCGACACACCACCGGTTGGGCTGGTCGACAACCGGGGTGAGAGCACCAATTGGTGGGCCTAGAGTGGAATCAATACTGTCAGCCTCATCAAACGAGGTAGACTGTGCAGCTGTGGCGGGTCCAGGGACTTCTGCGGACCCGGAGGCTTCCTTCGACCATGAAACTCCTAAGGACCAGACGTTTCTTATTCAGTGTTGCTAGGAAGAGTGCCCGGTAGTCGTGTGTTCAAAGTCGCAGATAATTGGGCCATTTGCAATTCAAGATGCTTAATCGATATTGCAAGTGTATCAACTTTATGCCCAATACCCGCTAAATCACTCCTTAACTCTTTATTGATCATCACTAGCATCGAACCTCCTCATCATTTTGTGCAACATATCCTCAACTCGCGCCATACTATCTCCACCATCCCTAGGAGTTACTTCACGATTTTGAGGAGGGACATAGGGCCCATTCCTATCATTATGTTACCATAGTTATCCCTGTTGAAGTTGTTGTCACGGTTGTAGTTTCCATCTCAGACATAATAACCCTCACGGTTATAGTTACCATAGATCCGACCTTGGTTTCCTTGACCTTGGCGCCAATTCTCCTGATTTGAGCCTTGGGAACTCGGTCGGGAACCCCCGTCTGCTCATTTACCGCATAGAAATTCTCCTCATAATAGCATTCATCATTTGGTGGTGGTGGTTTAGACAAGTAGTTAATTGCAATTATCTTTTCTATACCCCTAGTGACATGTTTTAATACCAACCCAAGCTCAGTTCTCATCTGAGCCATCTCTTCACGAATCTTATCTGTGGCTGGGTTGTGTGTGGATTGCACTGTGAAGGTATTCTTCCAATATCTGACTTCATAATACTCCAAGATTTATTATTCCGGGATATTTTCTCTAACTTTTCAGCAATCTCGGCATAAGGACACTCCCCATAAGAACCACCCGCTATAGTATCCAATATCGCTTTTATTATTATCATCCTCTCCCCGATAGAAGTACTCCTTAAGTGACTAATCGTCTATGCGGTGATTGGGGACACTTCTAAAAAATGAAGTGAATCTATCCCAAACTTCTGACTAACTCTCCTGGTAGTGCCACAATGTTTTTCACTCTGTCTTTGTGATTTAGTCTCAGTGAACCAAATAGCAGCCTCTCCCATCAGTGAGAGAGGAAATACTCTTATTCCTATTACATCTGAATCCAAATCAAGCCTCCCTACAAAACTTTTACACACTGCCCTTACCTTAGCTATATGGTCATGTGGGTCCTCAGAAGGTAGCCCTGAAAACAAATGTCTAGCAGTGACCATTTGCATCAGACTACTAGTTACCACAAAGGTGAGAGGGGGCAAGACAAGTGGCCAACCAGAGTCTGTAATATTATCATAGCCTCTGTAGTATTCTTGAGGACGTAGAGCGGGATTGTGTCCCCTTTGTTGATTTTTCACTAGGATCATCGGGTAATAACTGACCATGAACATCAACTGGAGCTGGGATGTTCTGGTTTGGATCATCATCGTTAATACCCAAGTTTTGATTCATGTTGCGTAGTGTACACTCTAATTCGTGATCGTAGGGAAATAAGGGTTCTCTTCCTCTCCGTGTGTTTTGCATACAAGGAAGATAGTTCTATAAGAATAAAAAACAATAGAAAAGTAAAATTAAGAAAATATTGACTTAACTTTAGTAATAATTTTAAGTTAATCTAAAAGCTACTTTCCCCGGCAGCGGCGCCAAAATTTGATACGCTCAAACTTACTTCTAAAATAAGAAGTAAAGCAGTCGTATCAAGTAAAGAACCCAATTAATGAGGGTTCCCACGAGGAAAATAGTTCAGACTTAACTCTATTCTATTATTACTATTATTTAGTCAATTATTTTCCTATAAAACAAAAGACAGTAAAGGGAGGTTTTATTTATAAATTAATGAATGTAATTAACTAGATCAAAGTAAACAACTAACAAATTCAAATCTTAGAGCTTAATCAATTAATAAAAGTAACTACGGCTTAAGTGTTCCCCACTGGTTCCTAACTTGATAATTCTAACTATAACAATTCTTTCCTAGTATCTTGCATGTAAAGTGAAAAGTTATGCATCTCTAAATCCTTGGTCCGGCATCTAGAAAATTTCACTCCGCACCTTGGTCCGGCTACGTGTGTTGCTATACTGACCCTTAACTTTACCTCATATTAAACTTTGTATTCGATATTTGACTAAGTTATTACCTCGTATCAATCGACACTAGCATATAGATAGTATACACTAAATATATGTTGATAATTCTTTTCCTATTATCTACCTCTTTGGTACGACAAGTAGCATTAAGGCGAGTTCTAACGTTGGTCATCCGTTTAATAGACTTATAAATGAAAGAATTATCAATACACACAAGACACTATTCTAGAATTGCTATTTTGGTTAGTTTTTACTTCATTATTAGCCCATGGTTCCCACAATCCTAGTTATGGAATTTAGTTACCCATGGTCATAATCACACTATTCGCATATTTAATATTAGAATTCATGTACTTACTTTGATGAAAAAGAATAAAATCCAGAAATTTACTTGATTAATCAACAAAACAACCAATAATCAATTCTAGAAAAAGTGTAACACTTGCTGAAATTAATCCTTTAATACTTGAATAAGAGAACTAAAGATTATCCAAAAGTCTAACTATCAAAAAGTCTACTATCAAAGAGTCTATTATCAAAGAGTCTAACCTTAAAAACGTGTTTTTTCAAATTATTTATAATAAAAACAAAACCAAAATAAAAGAAGGATTCTAATTACTGAAAATCTATCAAAACGCGGCTGGGTCGACGGACCTCGTGACGGACCGTCGTGGTCACGACGGGCCGTCATGGCCTCCGTCGTCCCATACTACATAAATTTTTCTACTGCTCTCTTCATTACCCTCAACGACAGGTATGACAGACCGTTCCAAGCACGACGGTCTGCTGAGGGTCTCCGTTCCTTAATACTTAAACTTCTTGGAATTTGGGTACTGAGACTACTCTCTGATCATTGCGACGAACCAGAAAGACGGACCGTCGTCGCTATGACGGTCCATCATTAACTTCCATAATCCCACACTGGGTCAGACTTCCCAATATTCCTTCAGCATCTTCTCTACGATGCCACCTACGGACCGTTACAAGCTCGACGGACTGTATTTCTCGCTCAAAAACTTTCGCGTTAATCTTTGGACATATTTCCTGCAAATAAAGAAAAACTTACATAAAAATAAATACAAAAAGGCTTTTGGACACACACTAAACTTAAGGAAAAAACATTAAAAATACCGTTAAACCACGGTATATCACGGGGTTTCATTATTGGGTTCCATTCACCTCTTGAGCCCCAAGGATTTGTCAATTTCCCAAGTTCAATTTCATCAATTTAATTAGGTTTTGATTCAATTAATCATGAGTTCTATTGTGTTTATTCAAATGTTTTATTTTGTTCTTGTCATGATTGTTTTTGACTCAATTATTTTTCCCATTAATTCACATTAACCCATGTCATTTCCATGATTTTGACTATCAACTCTTAAAAACATGAATTTATAAAGAATCTATGAATATATGAGTGATTTTCTATGAAAGTTATACACGATTTATAAAAAGGAATGTTTTATGATCTAGGTTTATTTAGGATGAGAATCAACGAAAATTTGAAAGGTTTAGTGAAAGGCTTTCTCACATATGCACGAATCATGAATTGAGGATCTCTTTATGATGTTTAAAGATTAGAACAATGAAATAATTGTGTTTTTCCATCTATTATTATATGATTTATTTTATGACTAATTCCATTTTGACTTTACTTAGCACAAAGAGGATAATGAGATGGAGGCTCTTCCATTAGTAAATGAAGGGTCTCTAGAAGAAATCTCTCTGTCCCTAACTAATTAACCCCTCTAAAATAATCTTAATGATATACCTAGTCGATCGACTAAGCTAGAAGTTTAACGTCTTTGCCTTGGGAAGCAGGGACATCTCTTTTCAGTGTAGGAAAAGACACTAGATTCCATATTATAATTCATGTGATCTATGTCGATTTATAGTAAATATCTCACAGAAAAACTGAAGTGAATTTAAAGGATCATGATTTTAACATGCATTTACCATATCGATGATTTATGATTACTATGTTTTAGTTTGTCCATGTGTATCATGATTTTACCTCTTATGATAATAGTTTTGTGTGTATGCATATCCCTCATACTTATTACATTTCATGTACTAAGGCATACGTGTGGCTACATTGTTTAATAAAGTAGGATGTGTCGCTTCCTCTCCTCCCACTCATGGCAATATTGATCGAGGTTGAAGACGTGGTGAGTCTTCTTGTTTCATGGACTATGTCATCATTAATTTTCTTTTCATATGTCTTTATTTTTTTATGTTGTACGTGGTGTACATGTTATGTCCCCACCACTTGTTTGATGTATTAGATTGACTTGTAAATACTATGAGCAGACTTCTGTGTATCTGTCAAACTCCTTATAATATGAGAGTTTCGATCTTAAATTTTCATGTAATGTTGTATGTATGTCAAGTTGCTTTTGTAGGGTCTCTCGAAGGTTTATACACCACTTCTAGTCTAGGGTATACATTAGGTCGTGATAAACTTTGTATTCATATAATAACGTTCTGGAAAAGGTCCTAGGATGTTTGACAAGCTGCATTGTGTAGAGTCTTGTTGATGAGTGAGAAGCTACAAAGAGGCTACAAAGAGTTTAGCAAAATTCACTTGTTTAATTACTCTACAGTCGTGCTACAGAGTCTATCTCTATAAAGATTCTTCTCGTAAATCTTGTCCGGTGCTTTTCAGGATATGTCCCCTCGAAGAGTTTATGTGAAAACGAATACAAGTGAGAATGTGGAGCTCGAGGTTCCTTAAGTTTCAATTGATCCTTTTGACAAGTATGTCACTCATGCTAAATTCTGAGCCGCTTTTCAAGTGTTGACTCAACTATGACTGCCGAAGAAATTGGAGAGGTTGTTGCTCCCATGAATCCAAAAGCGGGTACGGTAATAACAAGGATAAGGGGCTTCACTAGGTTAAATCCTTCGAAGTTCCATGTTTCCAAGTTTGATGAGGATCCTCAAGAGATCATTGATAAGGTGTATAAAATAGTTGGAATTATAGATTTTTTCTACGGTGAATAAGGAAGAGGTTACCTCTTATCAACCAAAGCGTGTTACTCAATATTGGTTTGAATAATGGAAAAGTGACAGGGCGGAGTTGGAAAACCAAGAAAGTTTGTTTCTCATTCCTTTCTTTCTGCCTATTTGTTCATATTAGTATTGCATAGTGGTCATGAATATATCCAGAATGGATGTGGTTTTGCTTGGCTTACTGTTATTACTTTTATATGATGTCAAAAGAAGGAAGATACACTGATAACATGTAAGCCAGTTCAGATCAAGGGATCATGTCTTTCCGACAAGGGAAGCATGTTGATAGGGGGAATGTGCAAACAAAAGATATGTAGACATCGGCAATAGTTTATCATCATAAAAAAGGAGGGAAATTTTGTATTTTGGGATTTTGATGATTTAACAAGCTATAAAGAAATAGGATGTAGTAAAGGGACCTGGTCCTCTGTGTTTTTGTCGTAATGGACAAGTCAATGAAGTGCAGTTGTAAAGCTGTAGAAACTGCAGTGGTTGGTGGGAACTCCAGTAGAGGCGTAGAAAGGACAACAGTCCTCGACCAATGACATGCTTCTAAGTCATTTTGTGTTTCTTATATATTGAAAAATGTTGACAAGAAACAACCTAGTTTTTGCAATTAGAATTATTCGAAAGCAAAACTCGTTTTAAAGAAAGAAATACTCTGACACGCGATGAGGGAACCGGTTTAGTCTCTAAAGTTGTTATTTGAGTCTAGTGTCTTATGGTCTTATATTAAGAAATTATTACAATGTTATGGTGGAAGATATCTCATGCCATCCCATATTAGTGTTAGTTAAGTTTGTAGCTTGAGTTAGCTGAGTGGTGTTTGTTGAAGTCTATACTACTTAGAGGTAGTTGATAAAGTGGACAATAGGGTTATTGCTTTGTGTTTTGTAATAGAGGTGTTTAATGGTTTGTAGGATTAAGATCTTAATCCTTGTGATTACTACAGTCAGTACTCACAAGTTACTTGAGTAATTAAAGTTTTGAGAAATCTTGTGTGATAGGTCATAGTTTTCCTCTCTTGAACAAGCAAGTTTCGAGGTAAACATCTATGTTCTTTACTTTGAGCATTTACACTACTTCCTGCTATTTCTACAGTCAAGGGTCCTGGTCTCCTGACTGGTGGTGGACTCATACAAGAGAACAAAGGAAAAATTGTTCTTACTTCCCCAAGGGAGGCTGAAAGTCTTTTACAGAATAAGTTGTTCTTCTTTCATAGCAAATGTACCTAGTGTTTCTGTATGTAGAGAATGCTTTTAGCTCTTTTTACAACTCCGCTCCTATATTTATATACATAAAACTGACTTTCAAGTTGTCATGTTTAATACCATGCCAAAAATTCTTGATTAAAACTATTTAGTTGAACAACCAGTAATTATTGTTCTATAGGAGTGGAACAATTAAGTTAATATAGCGTACCATGACCTAAAAATTTATCTCCTATCTGGCATCCAACTGGGTGATGCTTAATTCATTCACTGAAGTTTTGCCATGCTTACTAGATGAACTGTCAGCTTCACTGAATGGGTTCCTGCCATTGAAGAAGCCTGGCTCTTTTGGCGAGGGTAGTGCGACATCACTTCCCAACATGAGTGCAACTGATGCCATATTTGGCCTATCTTCTGGACACTGCTGCATACATAATAGACCTACATGAAGTGATCTTTGAACTTCAGACTGATTGCATGACTGCCTTAGTTGTGTATCAATTATTTCCATAACCCTGCCTTCTTTGAAAAGGATCCACGACTGAATATTTACTATCATGCAGTTAGATGCTATAATATTTTACTTAACATATAAGATAGACAAGAAGATCACCTACATGTCCTAGAAGATTATGGTTATGTTCTGGATGCGAGAACCCTCTATTTCTCTTCCTGCTTAAAATCTCCAGTACTAGAACTCCTAAGCTAAATACATCTGATTTCACTAAAAATTCTCCTTTTTCTGCATACTCCGCGGACATGTACATACTGTAGGATAATGTCAAAAAAACAAAGTAACTAGCTTTTTAGTAGAAAGCAAATGCTTCATCGGTTTAAAGATTCTTACTATGTCCCAACCACTGTTTTTGTCATGGATGTTGTCTCATTTCCTCCAAAACTTCTTGCCATGCCAAAGTCGGATATCTCGGGGTTCATATCAATGTCTAGCAAAACATTGCTAGGTTTAAGATATCTGTAGACTATCCGCAATCTTGAGTCTTGATTAAGATAGAGAACTCCACGAGCTATTCAATTAAAAATATGGAAGATTTTAGGCCAATCAAGCTGTGACCTCCTATCTGTATCTGAAAAAATCAAGAGTTCAGAGAATTGATATAAACAAATTCATCTGATGATAGCCAAAAAAATCATCTGTAGCTGAATGAACTATTCCTACACACAATCAAATGTATTAAGAGTTGAGAGAAGTGAGAACCAATAAAAAAGGAACCAATCCAAGCTATTATTTGGCATGTACTCATAAACCAACATCTTTTCTTCTGCTTGGATATGGCAACCAAGAAGCTTCAAAAGATTCCGATGTTGGAGTGTAGCAATGAAGATAACCTCATTCTTGAACTTATCAGTTCCCTGTGCTGAATATCTTGAA
Source organism: Solanum peruvianum (assembly GCA_027705065.1). Lineage (NCBI taxonomy): Eukaryota > Viridiplantae > Streptophyta > Magnoliopsida > Solanales > Solanaceae > Solanum > Solanum peruvianum. The sequence goes on from JAKWJD010001756.1 coordinate 15,730,171, forward strand.
AGTCTCTTTACTGTTATTTCTTGTCCATCTTTCAGCATACCCTAGACATCCAGTTAACTAGTTGAATGAACTTCTCCAGATTATTTTACTGACAAAAAATAAACTAGATTTTGACATTGTTGTTTAGATGAAATAGGAGAATGACATATAAATTTTCTTACCGAAACATATGTTTTCGTTTGTAAGATTAGAAAATTCCATTAAAGGCACTTATTTTGGATGAAACAAAAAGAGCTGAAGTTAAAATTGTTATCTTGTAAACAGGTTCAAAACAACCCTCTTCAAGCTTGTTGTTCAATGAAAAGTTATTGGTACCATGAGATATAGTTTCAAAATCAAACAAAGTTAAATCTAGCTCTTTATGTTTCCTTTTTATTAGTGAACAACATTTCAAAGATTCTTGTTCTTCTTCTTGTTAAAATAAAGACTTAATTGGAGGTAAAGAGAAATTCTGATATTTACCAAATGCAACTCCAGAAAAAACCTCTGAAGTTTACCTTCTCTAAAATATTTATGATTCTTCTTCTTTTGCCTTATCTACATGATTAAGCATAGTACTAGGAGCAGACCTAATGCAGCCAGTGGCAAGCTGATTCTCATTTTCTTTACCTTCCCTGTACTGGATTTAACTGATGACAAAAATAAATATTATTAGGAAAATATTTTTTGTTTTGTTTTTCAAATAATGCATAGAAACCTCAACTTGCTCACAAAATCTATTGTAGCATACTTAACAACCTTACATGAAAAAGTAAAGAAATAGATTTATACCTAACTCAGAAGACTCCAACTTTATATAGATATCTTGCCCAGTAGCACCAAAATCTCTGATGTCCATAAGCTCATTAAACCAAAGCAAGCATTATTCATTTGTACCTGTTATATCTGGATTAGCATAAGCCATACACGAGTAGTTTCTCAAGCACAATTCCTCGCATGCATAAGAGTCACTCCTCCACTGTACCACGAAAAACGAGTGTCTGGCAACTTGATGCCTTGATTCTTGAAGAATCTTTTGGAAATTCAATATTGCTGTCTTTCTATCACAGCCACCTGAACAATTACCCCTTGCCCATTCCATTGGATCTTTGGGTTCAAATTTATCCAAACATCTGCAAATTGGGAAATTTCCGCTATTGCACAAACCATATGAATGACATTGGCCATAAATGTCACAGTTATTAGCTGGTGCACTGACAATATCGTCCCAATTTTGGGTTTGATTATTCCATTATGAAAGCTGTAGAAATCCATTTAGTTGCATCACTACCCTTGCAATGATAGAGTTGTCTGTAAGTTTATACATGAATGATATTTCATTAGGATCAGATATGTATGTATAGTTATAACCATTCCACGATGTATCACGAGATGATGAAGTAGGAAAGACTCGACTGTTCCATGGTACAACTCTGTAGAGTTCAACGGAACCATTCATAACAAATATTTGTAACAATCCAGCAGTATTGAATGTCCAAGTAAACTGACCCCTGGAAGGATCATTTGTGCTCTTCCATGACGAAATGGAACGATGAAGAACAGTTTTAAAATTAATCCCAACCTTCATTTTAGGTAAAATTGTGTCACCAGGATTGTCAAAACTTTGCTAGAGGTAGTTCTGAGGCTTATCTTGGGCTGCATCTCGAACAACAAGATTGCCTGAATCAAGGAGTTGTGCTACTAGATTTTGCCCATGTCTAGTGAAATTGGAGGACCAAATGACTCTTCCAGAACCATCTAGAAGAGTAAGAATTCCTTGTCTGGTAAAATTTAGCACACTGGACTTGTCATTGAGTGGATTACTTCTATTAGCCACCCATACCACTGTATGTATAGTGACTTTATTAAACAATATTCCTCAGTAGCGTTTCCGGGATGTCCCTGGGAAAAAAATTCCAACTTAAACTTTCCATTTGATGAAATAATGGTGACTCCATCTATTAGAGTTTGATTTGCAGGTATGGTATGTTGAGCACTCACAGTCGACATAATCCATATGGATGACAAGAAGTAAAGTATGTTTATGGGTTCCATTAAAATGAGATAGCAGATGGAATTTCATTTCACTTGCAGATAGACGTCATGGAGATGTTCAGAATACGAAGCTTGATAATCTACTTTGCTATATGTTAATAGGTTGAAAAAAACATAGCCGCGGATTAGCTCGAAAGCCTTGGAATCCACATGAAGGGTTGATCTAGACCAAGCTCAGCGTGGAAATTTTGCATAGCTTGACCAAAATAGATAGGTTGAACATTCTTATTACCATAGTCGTATGGAAATTGGCTATGTTCACATCTGTTTGTCTTATAACTTATAACTGAAAAATAAATCACACGTTTTGTTATAATATTTTTTACATATAAGTATTGAAAATGCTCTAAATTTTATGTGAATTATTATTTTTAGTCAATCAACTATTGACAATCTTTAAAATATTTATCTAGTTGATTAAATAATTTTAAAACATAAATTTGTTTGATTAAGTAATTTAAAAACATACCGCTTATGTCACATATCATCCACCTAAGCATATTTGAGGAATTTTCTGTTGATATAGCTAAATATAGATCTATATCATATCATAACATATCATATTACACTATATGTGATAAGAAATTTAGTTAAAAGTTATATTACTATTTTTCTCCAACAATAAATTATAATCTAATAAAATAAATTAGTAAATAAATTTCTAATATATTATATAGTCTTTATTACTCTTAATTTAAAAGTTGAAATCATATCATATCATATTTCATAAATCATCATATCATATCATATATTATTAAAAGTGAGAAGCACTTAACCTCAAAATTAGATTATCATTTTCCTTTTAAATAAAATACTATTACTTTAAATATCTAATTTATCAAATACTAAATAGTAATCATTATTTCATAAACTTTTTCCATTAAATAGACGGAAAATGCACAATTACTCCCTTAACCTATGTCCGAAATTCCATAAACACACTTGTACTATACTAAGGTACTATTACCCCCTTGAACTAATTTTATATGTAATTGTCTACCATTTTTGGCCTTCGTGGCACTAGCTTTAAAGAAAAAGTCAACCAGCATTGGGCCCACAAGATAGTGACACATAGGTCGAAAAGGGATCGAAAATTATTAATAAAATTATTTCAGGGAGGTAACATTACCTTAGTATATTATAAGTGTTTCTCTGAAATTTCGGGTATAGATTGAGAGGTACTTGTGCATTATTCCTTAAATATATAATTAATTCGCTACATCATTCAATTAATCAATAAGTATGTCATGAATGTGGAAAAGATAAAATTTGAAAAAAATTAATGTAGACCAAATTCATTGGATAACATAAATTAAATAATCATAATTCTACCAAGAATTACTAAATAAATGTATGTATTTCGAATAGGCACTACTTTACGAAATCAAAAATTCAATAGGAAGGGTCAGTTCCCACTATTACATAGGAACAAACTTTGAAAGTAAAGTTGAATTTAAAAAGTATTTATCTAATACTATTAAAGAACCAACTTATTAAGATGGATGCTAATCACATGAGATTGGATGAAGGAAATCGCACAATTTAACATGACAAGAAAAAAAAGTTGAAAGTTGCAAATAACAGATAAAAAATATTTATTAAAAGTTGTTAATCAAGAGAAAAAAAAGTAGCGGAAAAGATAGTTAGCATAAAGGATACTATAAGTTATTTATTCATCAGAATGTGGGAACTTACTTTGCAATTTATATCCTCAACTCCTTAAACTTGCTTTTTTTTTTCCATTACAAGATTTTGTCCTTTATAATTCATTTGTTTCTGATTTTCATCAACTCGATATAATTGCATATTTTAAATTTTGTTATCATCGTGAGCCTTTGGATAGTAAATATGAAATCAAACTAAGTGATATTTTAAAATTCTTTTAGGGTATTATTTGTTCTTAAAATGCAAAAGAATTGTTTAAAAGATACAAATGTGACCGGGCATTTTTATCAACACAATACTTTGATGAATTGGGCAATAATGTTCTTTTATCTTTTTTTATTTGAGTAAAGAATCATAATATTCATATATAAAAAAGTTCTACAATATTGTTGAAAACTTGCAAAGCATAAATGTACAAAATAGAAGTTTATATCATACATGACTTGCTTTATGGGTTACAAAAAGCTTTGTATTGGTCAATAATGAGTTTAATATCAAGACTTTTAATTTTATTATGTGAAAAAGTTTTAATTATAGATCAACTTATGTTATTATTAAATCTTTTGTTTAGTAATTAAAATATATTGCTTCCTCACAAATAATAGAAGGTTTATTTTTCATGAAACATTAAGAATATCAAATCTGACATAGATTTTTCATTTTATATTTTGTGTAGAAATATATTTTTATGTCAAACATACATACAAAAGGACTTAACTTTGAACTTAGCGACTGATTTATGTACTCTCCACTATATTAATGGAGAAAATACATCAAATTCCATCTAAACTTAGCAGCACAACTTACTTTAGCACTTAAACTATACTGACGATTAAATACTCTCCTTAACATCTTTGAAATGAATTTAATACAATCCTGAGAGCAGAATATCACTCTCGCCTGCCACATCATACCATGTAAGTGTTACGTCACTGTCATATAAGCACCACATCATTAATTTTAAGTTCTTTTTTTTTTGCTTATTCACCCTTTTTCTTATGCATTTTTAAAATACATTATACTAATCAATTAATCAATTAATTGAAAATGCATTAATAAACTAAAATTATCTCACCTTTTCCTACCCAATCTCCTCTACTCTCGCTCCCCCCACCCCCACTCCCACCCCACCAATCTTTTTTTTTGGTTTCACCATCTTCAGTCATGGGAAAATTATATTTTTAAAGTATTTTTTTCTTAAACAATTCAAATTAAAAATTAAGTTTGTATAAGAAAGTTTAAAAACATATTTTTTTTTTGCAAATAGAATTCAAAATGGGTCACTTAAAATTCATGAAATTACATTCAATGAGGTGTTGGATTTTGTGGATTGATGAATGATAGTGAGATGAGAGATAAAATAGAAAGGAAAGTGACTTATATAGAAAGAAAGATGTAAGAAGTGCTTAAATGAGAAACAAAATATTTGGGGAAGACAACAAAATAAAGAGAAAACAAAAAGATTATTTATTTTCTTAAAAGAAATCGAGCCCACAAATTTCATTTACTTTTAAACAAGAAATTTCACTCCTTTTTTTTTATATAAATTTAACTTATAAAAAAATTAAAATTTTTATTTATATATTGACCAATAAAAAAATGTCATGTGTATGATATAACCATTCAATTTTTGTTTTTTTATTTACTATTTCACGCGTGTTTAGGAGAGTGAGTACATTAACTTTACCACAGGGTGACGTTTAATCACTTCAAAATTGTTAAGCGGGGTATTTAAACACCCGTATAATTAAAATACTAAAGTAAGTTTTGACGCCAAGTTCATGAGGAATTTGATGTATTTTGTCTCTTTACTTATATAAATTAATTTTTTAATGTCAGGGGATAAACGTGCAACACACGTTTCCAGGACTAGTTATACTATAAGTGGAAACAAATTGAGACAAAAGTTAAATTACTATTTTGCCCCTACAATAAATCATAATCTAATAAACTATATATTAGTAAATAAATTTCTAATTTATTATAAAGTCTTAATTACTCTTTATTAAAAAATTAAAAACATCATTATACCATCATATTATACTATAAGTAGGAAGAAATTTAGGCAAAAGTTAAATTACTATTTTACTCCTACACTAAATCATACTCTAATAAATTAAATATTAGTAAATAAAATTTTAATTTATTACATAGTCTTAATTACTCATAATTTAATAATTGAAAACATCATCATATCATCATATTTTATACTATAAGTGGAAAGAAATTTAAGCACTTAAATTACTATTTTGCCCCTCACTGAATCATACTGAATCATCATTTAATAAATTGTATATTAGTAAATAAATTTCTAATATTATATATATATATATATATATATATATATATATATATATATATTGAATGTAATTATGTTTTTAAACTTTTCTAACTTTTAAATTATATAGATGTCACGACCCAAAACAGAGCCGCGACTGGCACCCACATTTACCCTCCTATGTGAGCGAACCAACCAATCTAACCCTTAACATTTTAATACAATATCAACAAAAAGAAATGCGGAAGACTTAAACTCATTAATAAAACAATTCAAAACTATTATTATTATCCCCAAAATCTGGAAGTCACCATCACAAGAACATATATCTCAAATTGCTAAACTAAAACTGTCTAAGAAGCTAAAACAACTACTAGTTAGTCCATGCCGGAAGTTCAAGGCATCAAGACTTGAAGAAGAAGACCCAGTCCAAGCTAGACGCATTAGCTCACCCTGAATTTCCGAAGGTAGTGAAGACTGGCTAGATCTACTGTTGAGTTGAAGTTGACGGAACGTTTGCTGCATTACACAAATAACAAAGAAGAAAACGTAAAAGTAGGGGGTCAGTACAACCACAAGTACTGAGTAGATATCATCGGCCAACTCAAAATAGGGAACAATATATATCAATAATAATGTAAATCAACTACAATACTCAACATGTAGCAATAACAATATTAATTCATCAATGAATACAACCGAGTTCACACATGAGGACTCAAGCCTCAATACCATACTCATTTGGGAATTAAGTTCATTAGATTGAGTATATTCATTATCTTTCAAGATTCATTATCTTTCTTCCTCTTGTGTCGGTACGTGAAACTCCGCTCCTCTAATTCTATCCTGGTGCCGGAACGTGGCACTCCGATCCTCATATACTATCCTGGTACCGGAACGTGGCACCCGATCCATATTCTATCCTGGTGTCGGAACGTGACACTCCGATCCTCATTCTATCCTGGTACCGGAACGTGGCACCCGATCCTCATATTCTATCCTGGTGTCGGAACGTGACACTCCGATCCTCATATTCTATCCTGGTACCGGAACGTGGCACCCGATCCCCTAATTCATCAAGCCTTCTTTTACACTAAGGCATCATCATTCTCATTATATAATTTATCAAGCCTTCTTTCATACTAAGGCATCATCATTAACAAGTGAATTAGGGTTCTTTCAAGATTTGGGATTCAATAGCTTCATCATGCTTTGTTAATTCATCACAATTTCATAATCATAATCATGCAAGCATATAATTTAAGCACATAGTAGGGTTTACAATACTATCAACACATATCATTCACTATTCAGAATTTACTACGAGTAGCATGAAAATAACCATAACCTACCTCCACCGAAGAATTGGAATCAACAAGCAATTTTCCACGCTTTCTTCTTCTCGTTCAATCTCCCTCAATTCGATCAATCTATCCCTCTTTCTCTTTGTTCTTTCTGTTTGTTTTATTCAGACCCTCTTTCCTTTACCCTAATTTTCATATAATTAAGACTAAAAGAGGACAATAGAATCCACTAATTAACTTAAGGTTACCTCTTTTAACCCCCAAGTAATTAGACTTATTAATATTAACCCTCAATCTTTATAATTAAGGAAAGAATAGTCCAAAATGACACTTAAAACGTGTAGAGGAATCCTATTCTGCCTGGGATTTGCGCAACCTGTGACGGCCCGTCATGCCTGCGACGGTCCGTCACACAGGTCGTCGCAGCCCCCTCGAACTCAAGTGGCCTGTGATGGTCCGTCCTGTACCTCCGTCATGACGGTCAGAAACTTGTTTCTTGTACCAAATTCTCAAAAGTTGAAGTGTTTTGCAATGGGAACTCACGATGGTTCGTCGTGGATGTGACGGCACGTCCTGCAGGTCCGTCACAATTTACAGAGAGTCGATTTTCAGTATCCAATTTCAGAATTCTAAGTATGCTGAAATGAGGCACCCTCGACGGGCCCTCGTGCCTGTGACGGTCCGTCGCAGTGCCCGTGGTCCTTGCCAGTTTTTCCCAGAATTAAAATCTGCTGCTCAAAACGACTAAACAGGTCGTTACAATAGATACCAATTTACCCATCGTTCGTCCCCAAACGATCAAAAGAAGAAAAACAATGGCGAAAAAGAGTACCTGAATCTGTAAACAGATGTGGGTATTTTTCTTGCATATCTGCCTCCTTCTCCCAAGTAGCTTCTTCAACCGGTCGATTCTTCCATTGAACTTTGATGGATGCAATCTCTCTCGACCTCAACTTGCGAACCTCTCTATCTAAAATAGCAACTGGTTCCTCCTCATAAGTCAAATTCTCATCAAGCAAAACTGAATCCCAACGGATGATGTAGTTTCCATCTCCGTGGTATCTTTTCAACATGGATACGTGAAATACCGGATGCACTCCGGACAGCCCTGGGGGCAAGGCTAATTCATAAGCCACCTCCCCTATTCGCTTAAGCACTTCAAATGGTCCAATATACCTTGGACTTAACTTACCTCTTTTACCAAACCCCATCACCCCTTTCATGGGTGAAACCTTCAACAAGACTTGTTCACCTTCCATGAACTCCAAGTCTCTAACCTTCCGGTCTGCATACTCCTTTTGTCTACTTTGCGCCGCTAGAAGCTTTTCTTGAATGCGATTCACCTTATCTAACGAATCCCTCAAGAGGTCAGTACCCCAAGGTCTAACCTCAAATGCATCAAACCACCCAATGGGAGATCTACACCTCCTCCCATACAATGCTTCAAATGGAGCCATATCAATACTGGAGTGATAGCTATTATTGTATGAAAACTCTGCCAAAGGTAAGAAGCTATCCCAATGGCCACCAAACTCTATCACGCATGCACGAAGCATATCCTCCAACACTTGAATCGTTCGCTCCGACTGACCATCGGTCTGAGGGTGAAATGCAGTGCTAAGGTCCAACCTAGTACCCAATTCGGCATGCAATGTTTTCCAAAACTTAGAAGTATACTGCGTACCTCTATCTGATATGATGGATAGTGGAACCCCATGCAATCGAACGATTTCTGAGATGTAGATTTTTGCTAACTTCTCTGCATTGTAAGTCACCTTGACCGGAATGAAATGAGCAGACTTAGTTAACCTATCAACAATCACCCAAATGGAGTCATACTTACCCATTGTCTTCGGAAGACCAACCACAAAGTCCATTGCGATTCTCTCCCACTTCCATTCAAGAATGGGCATTCGCTGAAGCGTTCCTCTGAGCCTCTGGTGTTCATACTTTACTTGTTGACAGTTTGGACATTTGGCAACAAACTCAACAATATCTCGCTTCATTCTACTCCACCAGAAGTGTTGCTTTAGGTCGCGATACATCTTGGTTGCACCAGGATGTATAGAATATCCGGAACTATGAGCCTCTGTCAGAATAGTGGTGATCAAATCACCGATGCGGGGTACACATACCCTTCTCTTTATCCTCAAAACACCTTCCTCATCAATTGTTGCTTCTTTAGCCTCTCCTTGCAACACCTTATCTCGGATCCGGATTAATTTCTCATCATCAAACTGCTTCCCCTTAATCTTGTCAAGGAAGGAGGATTCTGCCTCCACACAAGCTAACAATCCTCCCTTCTCATTTATTTCTAACCTCATAAGGTCATTAGCCAAAATCTGCACTTCTCTAGCCAATGGGCGTCTAGAAGCTTGCAAATGAGCTAGACTTCCCATGCTTCCCGCCTTTCTACTCAAAGCATCTGCCACAACGTTCGCCTTCCCCGGATGATACAAGATCGTGATATCGTAGTCCTTCAGTAGTTCCATCCATCTCCTTTGTCTTAAGTTCAAACCTTTCTGAGTAAAGACATACTGTAAACTACGATGATCCGTATAGATTTCACACTTAACCCCATATAAATAATGCCTCCATTGCTTTAGTGCAAACACTACCGCGGCCAATTCCAAGTCATGAGTTGGGTAGTTACGTTCATGCACTTTTAATTGTCTTGAAGCATAAGCAATCACGTTCTTCTCTTGCATTAGCACTGCACCCAAACCCGAATAGGATACATCACAATAAACAATGAAGTTCTTACCCTCTACCGGCAAGGTAAGGATAGGCGCGGTAGTCAACAAAGTCTTGAGTTTCTGAAAGCTTTCCTCACACTCATCCGACCATACAAATGGAACATTCTGCTTAGTCAAGTTCGTCAATTGGGAAGCGATGGAAGAGAACCCCTTGACAAATCGACGGTAGTAGCTAGCTAACCCCACGAAACTCCTTATTTCTGACACATTAGTAGGCCTTACCCAGTTTTTCACCGTCTCAATCTTAGATGGATCCACCATCACTCCATCCTTAGAAACCACGTGTCCCAAGAAGGACACTCAATCTAGCCAAAACTCACACTTAGAGAACTTGGCATAAAGCTTTTTCTCCCTCAACATTTCCAATACCATTCTCAAATGCTCCTCATGTTCCTTCTTGCTTTTAGAGTAAATCAGTATATCATCAATAAACACGATCACAAAGAGATCCAGATATGGCTTAAAAATCCCATTCAACAAGCTTATGAAAGCAGCGGGGGCATTTGTAAGGCCAAAGGACATCACTACAAATTCATAATGCCCATACCTAGTCCGAAAAGCGGTCTTTGGCACATCCGTTGCCCGTATTTTCAATTGATGATAACCGGATCTCAAGTCGATCTTCGAGAAGACACAAGCACCTTGTAGTTGATTGAATAAGTCATCAATGCGAGGAAGAGGATATTTGTTCTTAATAGTTACCTTGTTCAACTGCCGGTAATCTATGCACATTCGAAAACTCCCATCCTTCTTCTTTACAAACAAAACTGGAGCACCCCAAGGAGATGCACTTGGTCTAATGAAGCCTTTGTTCAACAACTCTTGAAGTTGTGCCTTTAACTCTCTTAACTCCACGGGAGCCATTCTATAAGGGGGTATAGAAATGGGGCGAGTACCCGGTTCAAGATCGATACAGAAGTCAATATCCCTATCTGGGGGCATACCAGGGAGATCTGCAGGGAACACATCCAAAAACTCGCGGACTACCAAAACCGACTCAATCGAGGGTACTTGAGTAGTGTCGTCCTTGAGATGTGCCAAGAAATCTAAACACCCTTTACTAACCATTTTCTTAGCACGAAGAAAGGAGATAATACGCACCGGATTGGAAGTGTAGTCACCCTCCCACACTAACGGATCTGTCCCAGGCTTGGCCAACGTTACTGTTTTAGCATTACAATCCAAGATCGCAAAATTCGGAGAAAGCCAAGTCATACCCAGAATTACATCAAAGTCAACCATTTCTAAGATAACCAGATCTACATAAGTGTTGCTCCCCACAAAGTTCACCAAACAAGACCTATATACCCTTTCAACTACTACAGACTCACCCACCGGAGTAGAAACACGAATAGGCATATCAAGTAGTTCACAACATAGATTTAGACCATTAGCAAATGATGAAGATACATATGAAAATGTAGATCCAGGATCAAAAAATACGGAAGCCATGCAATCACAAACCAGAAGATTACCTGTGATAACAGCATCAGATGTCTCCGCCTCCGATCTCCCAGGGAAAGCGTAACAATGGGCCCTTTCGTTGGTTTGCCCGTTGCCCCTACCATGTTGTGATGTAGGGGCTCCAGTTTGCCCATACCTCTGCCGTTGTGGTGACCACCATTACCTCGACCACCACGTCCCCCAGAAAAATGGCCTCTACCATGACCACCTCTACCTCTAGCTAGTGGGGTTCTGTGACTCTGGTTTGGACAATACCTCTTAATGTGTCCAATCTCCCCACATCCATAACATTCTCTGGATTCACGCATCGGCCTCTCAAAGAAGTGTTGACCGGTCTGAGGTGGACCCCCAACTACAGTCTGTAGTGAAGACTGAATTGGTCGAACTGAGTAGCCTCCAGAACTCTGTCCTCTAGAGTAGGAACCACTAAAATCACCTCCCTTTTGAAACCTCTTTGATGTCGATGTCGTGGTGAAGTCATCTGGTTTCACCCCTTCCACCTCTATCACAAAATCTACCACCTCTTGGAAGGATGTTGCCGTTGCCGCTATCTGTAAGGCTGAAATCCGCAATTCTGACCTCAACCCCTTCACAAAACGGCGGATCCGTTCTTGTGGACTGAAACAAAGTTGGGTGGCATACCTTGATAAAGAACGAAACTTAGCCTCGTATGCGTTAACCGTCATCCTTCCTTGCTCGAGACTCAAGAACTCATCCCTTTTTCTATCTCTCAAAGTCCTTGGGATATACTTCTCCATAAACAGGGTAGAGAATGATTCCCAAGTCATAGTGGTGCCTCTGTTGGTTGACACTCAACATGTGACCGCCACCACATTTTGGCGTTCCCTTGAAACTGATAGCTTACGAACTCAATGCCAAACCGTTCTACTATACCCATCTTGTGTAGTAGCTCATGACAATCAACCAGAAAATCGTAGGCATCCTCTGATTCTGCGCCCTTAAAGACTGGAGGTTTCAATTTCAAGAACTTACTGAAAAGTTCATGCTGTTCATTTGTCATAATAGGCCCAGTAGTCAGACGTGGAAATGTGCCTATTCCCAATGATGCATCCATGCGGGGAGCCATAGTAGCCGCATGTCGTATCTCTGAAACCGGAGGTGTTGGTGCAGAAACCACTGGAGGTGCCTGACCCTGATCGGATAACCCGCTAAGATAAGCAAGTACCTGGTTGATCATCTCTGGGGTAGGTTGGGGTGGGATTTCCTCATTTTGCACTTGTTCATTCTCCCCTTCCTCACCCTCTCTTATCACCTCCTCGGTCGGTGGAGGAGTCACCGCCCTAGTATCAGATGGGCTAGGGGCTCGTCCTCTTCCTCTAGAGGACGTCCTCCCACGACCTCTTCCACCACGCCTCTTGCCGTTGTTCTTCCTCGAGCCACAGCCCCAGTGGCTGGCTCAGTCGTTTCTTGTCTTTCCGTTGTCGCTGCTGGTGCGGTCGTTGCTCTAGTTCTAACCATCTGCGAAATAGAATGAAGATGGTCAGATACCAATTTGTATCACCTAGATACCAATTGGACTCAAGTATTAGCACGAAAGAAGAATGAAAGAATGGAATTTTCCTAAAGTCTCATAGTCTCTCAAAGAAAAGTAAAGGCGTCCCCCCACCGTTCCTTAAGACTCTACTAGACTCGTTCTTGTGTGATGAGACCAACGAACCTAATGCTCTGATACCAAGTTTGTCACGACCCAAAACCGAGCCGGGACTGGCACCCACATTTACCCTCCTATGTGAGCGAACCAACCAATCTAACCCTTAACATTTTAATACAATATCAACAAAAAGAAATGCGGAAGACTTAAACTCATTAATAAAACAATTCAAAACTATTATTATTATCCCCAAAATCTGGAAGTCACCATCACAAGAACATCTATCTCAAATTGCTAAACTAAAACTGTCTAAGAAGCTAAAACAACTACTAGTTAGTCCATGCCGGAAGTTCAAGGCATCAAGACTTGAAGAAGAAGACCCAGTCCAAGCTAGACGCATTAGCTCACCCTGAATTTCCGAAGGTAGTGAAGACTGGCTAGATCTACTGTTGAGTTGAAGTTGACGGAACGTTTGCTGCATTACACAAATAACAAAGAAGAAAACGTAAAAGTAGGGGGTCAGTACAACCACAAGTACTGAGTAGATATCATCGGCCAACTCAAAATAGGGAACAATATATATCAATAATAATGTAAATCAACTACAATACTCAACATGTAGCAATAACAATATTAATTCATCAATGAATACAACCGAGTTCACACATGAGGACTCAAGCCTCAATACCATACTCATTTGGGAATTAAGTTCATTAGATTGAGTATATTCATTATCTTTCAAGATTCATTATCTTTCTTCCTCTTGTGTCGGTACGTGACACTCCGCTCCTCTAATTCTATCCTGGTGCCGGAACGTGGCACTCCGATCCTCATATACTATCCTGGTACCGGAACATGGCACCCGATCCATATTCTATCCTGGTGTCGGAACGTGACACTCCGATCCTCATTCTATCCTGGTACCGGAACGTGGCACCCGATCCATATTCTATCCTGGTGTCGGAACGTGACACTCCGATCCTCATTCTATCCTGGTACCGGAACGTGGCACCCGATCCTCATATTCTATCCTGGTGTCGGAACGTGACACTCCGATCCTCATATTCTATCCTGGTACCGGAACGTGGCACCCGATCCCCTAATTCATCAAGCCTTCTTTTACACTAAGGCATCATCATTCTCATTATATAATTTATCAAGCCTTCTTTCATACTAAGGCATCATCATTAACAAGTGAATTAGGGTTCTTTCAAGATTTGGGATTCAATAGCTTCATCATGCTTTGTTAATTCATCACAATTTCATAATCATAATCATGCAAGCATACAATTTAAGCACATAGTAGGGTTTACAATACTATCAACACATATCATTCACTATTGAGAGTTTACTACGAGTAGCATGAAAATAACCATAACCTACCTCCACCGAAGAATTGGAATCAACAAGCAATTTCCCACGCTTTCTTCTTCTCGTTCAATCTCCCTCAATTCGATCAATCTATCCCTCTTTCTCTTTGTTCTTTCTGTTTGTTTTATTCAGACCCTCTTTCCTTTACCTTAATTTTCATATAATTAAGACTAAAAGAGGACAATAGAATCCACTAATTAACTTAAGGTTACCTCTTTTAACCCCCAAGTAATTAGACTTATTAATATTAACCCTCAATCTTTATAATTAAGGAAAGAATAGTCCAAAACGACCCTTAAAACGTGTAGAGGAATCCTATTCTGCCTGGGATTTGCGCAACCTGTGACGGCCCGTCGTGCCTGCGACGGTCCGTCACACAGGTCGTCGCAGCCCCCTCGAACTCAAGTGGCCTGTGACGGCCCGTCACACCTGTGACGGTCCGTCCTGTACCTCCGTCATGACGGTCAGAAACTCGTTTCTTGTACCAATTCTCAAAAGTTGAAGTGTTTTGCAACGGGAACTCACGACGGTTCGTCGTGGATGTGACGGCACGTCCTGCAGGTCCATCACAATTTACAGAGAGTCGATTTTCAGTATCCAATTTCAGAATTCTAAGTATGCTGAAACGATGCACCCTCGACGGGCCGTCGTGCCTGTGACGGCCCGTCGCAGTGCCCGTGGTCCTGGCCAGTTTTTCCCAGAATTAAAATCTGCTGCTCAAAACGACTAAACAGGTCGTTACAATAGATGATAGGAAGTCACATTAAAATTTGAAATTTCAATTATTATTAAAATAAATATTAAAAAAGTAGTGCATAAAATTTAATTCGTTAACTTCTAAAATTAAATTAATAGACTTCTAAAAAATATGCACTAATATATATTGTAGAAAATTGTTCCATATTCCCACATTTATTGGAAATTTCAATTTCTTAATTATTACCCTTAATTAGTTCAATTAAAATGTTTAATTCCTCTTATCTTCAATGAAATTAACAACATGCCTTTTCATATACTTGATAGGATTCTATAAATTTGGACACAAAAATTTTGAGAAAAGACGTAAAGTCACTATTGAAGTTGTCTCAGATTTTCATAAAGACATCTTAATTTTGTGACTGTCCTATGACCCCACTAAACAATTTTGAACATATATTATTATACCAATTTCGATCTCCTTAAATTTTATGAAACAAGTGAGTTCACACCTCAATCATTATATTACACATGTTAATTTAATTAAAATATATATAAAAAATCATTTAAAATTTTTCCTTTTATCTTTCTCTCTCTCTCTCTCTCTCTCTCTCTCTCTCTCTCTCTCTCTCTCTCTCTCTCTCTCTCTCTCTCTCTCTCTCTCTTAATTTTTGAATTTTAATTTTGATATATCTTAAATTATCATTTCATCTTCCATCTCCCACTTTCAAGTGATTCATCCCTTCATTTTTTTTTTTCCCTTCACCTCCAAACCCCATGTCAAATTGAAACTCACTTTCATTTATATTTTTCTTCTCTTGTCAAATTGTTTATAAATTCATATTATTATTTAGACTTAATTGAATTATTGATAACAAAATTAATTATTCTTTTAATAAAATTTAAAATTTTGAAGGTATCATCAATTACTTATTTTCGTGTAAATTCAAAATTTAGAAATGATAATTTGAAAAAAAAATCAATCAATTTTTCAAAAATTAAAAAACTTAATTGAAATCGAATAAAAAAAATATATGATACTTCCTAATTATCCTTAAATCTAATGAATTTATCGAATTGTTTGAAATGTTGTTGACATCCTTTGAATGGGAGCAACGTCTCGGCGACTCAATTATAAAAGAATTTAAGTTAAAACAATTTTTATAACGGGTAAAAGGAGGTTAAAGGGAAAAGGAGAGGCCACCTAATTTTTAGGAAAACTAGGAAACCAATTAATAAATTAGTTTAAAAGATAGTCTACGAAACAAACTGATCTAGGTAAGGGGTTCACATTATTTTGAAGGGAAGGGGTTAGGCGCCCTTCGAAATCCCCAAATGTGTGTCCCGATTGAGTTCAGTTTTTTTTTCAAATCGAAGAAGAGACTAAAATGATATACAAATATAATATTCATGCAACATACACAATAAAATAAAATAATAATATCGGCCTAAGATTTGCCTAAACAATAAAACAATATGATTAGATACTTCATTCGAATAACTTTAAGGAAGGAAGTCTTGGGTACTTGTAAACACACTTAGTAAAAGTTTAAGTAAAAAATAAATAAGAATGAAATTGAATATAAGAAATAATAATTTAAAAAATAAAATCCGTTTAATTAACATGGGAGGCTTTGGAAATCGACAATAATTTCTTCATCGATCAAATTTAACAAATATATTATATAAATTTAATTAAATTTTCCGTCTTTTAAAATAGGGAGGCCTCAAAAACCGACGGGAAGGTTTTCTCATTGGCCAATTTTAACATATAAGGTAAAATAATGAAAATATTTAAACAATCCAAGACATTTTTAGAGCAAATCTCTAAAAGGAAAGGAACTTAAATATGTACCCATTCACAAATAATAAATAATTAAGTAAATGACGTCAATAAAGCAAATATATAATAATAATATAATATTACTAATGATAATTATAATAATAATAAGAATAATAATAATAACGATAATAATAATAATAATAACAATAATAATAATAATAATAATAATAATAATAATCAACAACAAAAGCAGAGAGAAGAATGCATAATCCAATTTCCATAGTTAACAAAATAAATCAGATAGTGGCAATGGTCTGAAAACTAAACAAATAAATAACCCTTTTATGAAATTAAATAAGTGTAAATAGCAAAAATAGAGATGAAATATTGTGCCCTTCAACACTTATTAGTTTTAAGTCACATTCATTAATAGTTATTATACTAGTACTGCATTTATATCTCTTCCTAGAAAATGAAAGAAAATAAATTAACTAAACAACAAAAGGTTTATGTTATAAAATCAAGCTTATGGCAATATAAATATAAAGAGATATTGAGAGTTGTGGGACCAAGGGCTTTCCAGTCCTTAAACCTCGCCCAGTTATCGAGAAGATAGAGGAGAAATTAGGAGAAGACAAGAAAAGTAAGATGGAAGATAAGACTTTCTTCTTATTCAAGTCTATGTAAGTCTCATTTTTATATATTACAATAGTGAATGAACAACCCTATTTATAGAGTGAGAAATCACTCCAAAGGTCACCATATTAAGTATCATAATAAATAGATACATTCTTATCCAAAAAGGTTCATGTAACGTAGTGAATATGAATGGTTGTTCATGTACCAACCTGTAACGACCTGTTTAGTCGTTTTGAGCAACAGAGTCCATTTCTGGAAAAACTGGCTGGGACGACGAGGGTCACGACGGACCGTCGTGGTCACGACGGCCCGTCGAGGGAGTGTCGTCCCATGGCACTTAGAATTTTGAAATTGGGTACTGAAAATCGACTCTCTGTAAATTGTGACGGACCTGCAGGACGTGCCGTCACATCCACGACGAACCGTCGTGAGTCCCGTTGCAAAACACTTCAACTTTTGAGAATTTGGTGCAAGAAAACGAGTTTCTGACCGTCAGGACGGAGGTGCAGGACGGACCGTCACAGGTGTGACGGGCCGTCGCAGACCACCTGAAATCGGGAGGAGGCGACGGCCACCGTGACGGACCGTCGCAGGCACGACGGCCCGTCACAGGTCACGCAGTCCCAGACAGTTTAGGATTTCTCCACACGTTTTAAGGGTCGTTTTTGACTATTCTTTCCTTAATTATAAAGATTGAGGGTTAACATTTATAAGTCTAATTACTTAGGGGTTAAAAAAAGTAACTTTAAGTTAATTAGGGGGTTTTTATTGTCCTCTTTTACACTTAATTATATTGTAATTAGGGTAAAGGAAAGAGGGTTTGAATAAACAAAAGTTGTAACGGACTGTTTAGTCGTTTGAGCAGCAGATTTTTAATTCTGGAAAAAACTGGCTGGACGACGAGTGTCACGACGGACCGTCAGGGGTCACGACGGCCCGTCGAGGGAGGGAGTGTCGTTCCAGGACACTTAGGATTCTTCAATTTGGATATTAAAATCGACTCTCTGTAATATTGTGACGGACCTGCAGGACGTGCCGTCACATCCACAACGAAACCGTCGTGAGTTTCTGTTTGCAAAAAACACTTCAACGTTGAGAATTTGGTTCGAGAAACGAAACAGAGTTTCTGACCGCCATGATGGACGTGCAGGACGGACCGTCAAGGCGTGACGGACCGTCACAGTGTCCGTGGTGACGATGGGATTTGTGGCAGTTGCGACGGACCTGCGTGAAGGACCGTCGCCGGTATGACGGCCCGTCCAAGGTACGCAATCCCAGGCAGTTTGGATTTCTCCACACGTTTTAAGGGTGTTTTTGACTATTCTGTCCTTATTATAAAGATTGAGGGGTAACATTAATAAGTTCTTA
Source organism: Solanum peruvianum (assembly GCA_027705065.1). NCBI lineage: Eukaryota > Viridiplantae > Streptophyta > Magnoliopsida > Solanales > Solanaceae > Solanum > Solanum peruvianum. Next base: position 15,749,141 of record JAKWJD010001756.1, read on the forward strand.
ATACTTAGGGGTTAAAATAAAAGGGGTAACCTTAAGTTAATTAGAGGGGTTAGTGTGCCTTTTCCACACCTAATTATGATGATTAATTAGGGTAAAGAAAGAGGGTTTGAACATAAGGAAACAAAACAGAAAGAACAAGAGAGAAAGAAAGGGAAATCAAACGAGAGAGGAGAAGCAAAGAGGAATAACAAGCTGGGAATTTCTTGTGATTTCAATTCTTCGGTGGAGGTAGGTTATGGTTATATTACGATATTAGTAGTGAACTCTGATAGTGAAAATATGTGTGATGATATTGTAAATGTCTATATGCTTATTGTATGCTTGGTATGAATATGATTATGTGATGTTGAAAACAAGCAGATGAAAACCATTGAATCCCAAATTGAAAGAAACTTTAATATATGATATGAATGATAATGCTGTAATTAAAAGAAGGCTTGATGAATTAAAGTGCTTGGGATTGATGATGCCTTGGTTTAGAGAAGGCTTGATGACCGGATATAATGAGATTAGTTGATCGGGTGTCACGTTCCGACACATAGAATTAGTGGATCGGAGTGTCACGTTCCGACACATAGAATTAGTGGATCGGAGTGTCACGTTCCGACACATAGTATTAGTGGGACGGGTGTCACGAACCGACACGTAGATGGAGGGGATCGGGGTGTCACGTACCGACACATATAGGGGATCGGAGTGTCACGTTCCGACATATATAGGGGATCGGAGTGTCACGTACCGACACATAGTAGTAGGGGATCGGAGTGTCACGTACCGACACCAAGAGGAAGAAAGATATGAATCTCGAAAGATGTTAATATATCAACATAATGAACTTAATCCCCAAATGAGTATGGTATTGAGGCTTGAGTCCTCATGGATGAACTTGATGGTATTTATTGACGATTAATACTTGTTGCTACATGTTGAGTTTATAGTTGTTTTAAATATTACTTGATATGTATTATCGCCTATTTTGAGTTAGCCGATGATATCTATCAGTACGTGTGGTTGTACTGACCCCTACTTTTTGTTTCCTTTTTGTGATTTGTGTAATGCAGCAAACGTTCCGTCAACTTCGACTCAGCAGTAGATCAAGCCAGTCTTCACTCCCATCGGAAATTCAGGGTGAGCTAATGCGTCTAGCTTGGGACTGGGTCTTTCTTCTTCAAGTCTTGATGCCTGAACTTCTGGCATGGACTAGCTTTTTAGTTATATTTTGTTCTTAGACATTCCTAGTTAGTTAATTGAGATAGTGTTCTTGTGATGATGACTCCAGATTTTGGGGATATTAATAATAGTTTTTGAGTTGTTTGTTAATGAATTAAGTCTTCCGCATTTCTTTTGTTGATATTGTATTAAAATGTTAAGGGTAAATTGGTTGGTTCGCTCACATAGGAGGGTAAATGTGGGTGCCAGTCGCGTCCCCGATTTGGGTCGTGACAGACTTGGTATCAGAGCATGAGGTTCGTTGGTCTCATCACCAAGAACAGGTCTAGTAGAGTCTTAAAGAACGGTAGGGGGACGCCTTTACTTTTCTTTGAGAGGCTATAAGACTTTAGGAAAATTCCATTCTTTCATTCTTTCTTTCGTGCTACTACTTGAGTCCAATTGGTATCTAGGTGATACAAAGTGGTATCTGACCATCTTCATTCTATTTCGCAGATGGTTAGAAAGAGCAACGCCGACCAGCAGCGACAACGGAAAGACAGGAAACTACTGAGCCAACCACTGGGGTGTGGCCGAGGAAGAAGAACAACGGCAAGAGGCCGTGGGAGAGGGCGTGGGAGGACGTCTCTTCTAGAGGGGGAGGACGAGCAACTAGCCCATCTGATGCTAGGCGGTGACTCCTCCACCGACTGAGGAAGGAGTTAGAGAGGGTGAGGAAGGGGGAAACTGAACAAGGCCAGAATGAATGCGGAAACTGCCACCCCACCTACCCCAGAGATGATCAACCAAGTACTTGCTATCTTAGCGGGTTGTCGATCAGGTCAAGCACCTCCAATGGTTTTCGCACCAACACCTCGGTTTCAGAGATACGACATGCGGCTACTATGGCTCCCCGCATGGATGCACCATGGGAAATAGACATTTCCACGTCTGACTACTGGGCCTATTATGACAAACGATCAACATGAACTTTTTTAGTAAGTTCTTGAAACTGAAACCTCAGTCTTCAAGGGTGCAGAATCTGAAGATGCTTTATGATTTTCTGGTTGATTTCATGAGCTACTACACAAGATGGGGATAGTAGGAGGTTTGGTGTGAGTTCGTGAGTTATCAGTTCCAAGGTAACGCCAAAATGTGGTGGCGTTCACATGTTGAGTGTCAACCAACAGAGGCACCACCTAGGACTTGGGAATCATTCTTAGTTTGTTCATGGAGAAGTATATCCCAAGGACTTTGAGAGATAGGAAGAGGGATGAGTTCTTGAGTCTTGAACAGGGAAGGATGACAGTAGACGCGTATGAGGGCTAATTTCGCGCACTATCCAGATATGCCACCCAACTTTGTTTCAGTCCACAAGAACGGATCCGCGTTTCGTTGAAGGGGTTGAGGTCAGAATTGCGGATTTCAGCCTTACAGATAGCGGGCACAGCAACATCCTTCCAAGAGGTGGTAGACTTTGTGATTGAGGTGGAAGAGTGAAACCAGATGACTTCACCACGACATCGACATCAAAGAGGTTCCGAGGGGAGGTGAGTATATGGTTCTTATCTAGAGGACAGAACCGGAGGTCACTAAAATCGACCAATACAGTCTTCACTACAGACTGTAGTTGGGGGTCCACCTCAGAAACGGTCAACACTTCTCTGAGAGGCCGACGCGTGAACCCAGAGAATGTTATGGGTGTGGAGAGATTGGACACATTAAGAGGTACTGTCCAAACCAGAGTTACAGACCCCAATGGCTAGAGGAAGAGCGGTGGTGGTGGAATGGTAGAGGTCGTTATCTGGAGGGCGTGGTGGACGAGGTATGGTGGTCACCAAAACGGCAGAGGTGGAAGGGCAAACGGAGCCTACTACACAACATGGTAGGGGCAACGGACAGACGATAATGGGGCCATTGTTATGCTTTCCCGGAGATCTGAAGCGGAGGCGTCTGATGCTGTTATCACAGGTAATCTTTTGGTTGTGATGCATGGCATCTGTTTATTTGACCTGGCTCCACGTTTTCTCTATGTATCTTATCATTTGCTAACGGTCTAAATTTACATTGTGAATTACTTGAATGCTATTCGTGTTCTACTCCGGTGGGTTGAGTCTGTGATAGTCGAAAAAGGGTATAGGTCTTGTTTGGTGAATTTTGTGGGGAGCAACACTTATGTGGATTGGTTATTTTAGAAATGGGTGACTGATGGATGTAATTCTGGGTATGACTTGGCTTTCTCCAAACTTTGCGATTTTGGATTGTAATGCTTTAAAACAGTGACGTTAGCCAAGCCTGGGGCAGATCAGTTAGTATGGGAGGGTGCTACACTCCCAATCCGGTGCGTATCATCTCCTTATTCGTGCTCAGAAGATGGTAGTAAGGGTTGTCTAGCTTCTTGGCACATCTTAAGGATGACACTACTCAAGTACCATCGATTGAGTCAGTTTCGGTAGTCTGTGAGTTTTGGATGTTTCCCTGCAGATCTTCCCGGTATGCCACCAGATAGGGATATAGACTTCTGCATTGATTTGGAACCCGGTACTCGCCCCATTTCTATACCCCCGTATAGAATGGCTCCCGCGGAGTTAAGAGAATTAAAGGCTCAACTTCAGAGTTGTTGAGCAAAGGCTTCATTAGACCAAGTGCATCTCTTGGGGTGCTCCGGTTTTGTTTGTGAAGAAGAAAGATGGAGGTTTCCGAATGTGCATAGATTACCGACAGTTGAACAAGGTAACTATTAAGAACAAGTACCCCATTCCTCGCATTGATGACTTGTTCGATCAGTTACAAGGTGCTTGTCTCTTCTCTAAATTGACTTGAGGTCCGTTATCACCCACTGAAAATACGAGCAACGGATGTGCCAAAGACTGCTTTTCGAACTAGTATGGGCACTATGAGTTGTGGTAATGTCGGTTTGGTCTTACTAATGCCCCTGCTGCCTTCATGAGCTGATGAATGGATTTTCAAGCCATATTGGATCTCTTTGTGATTGTGTTTATTGATGATATTATGATATACTCCAAAAGTAAGAAAGAACATGAGGAGCATTTGAAAATTGGTGTTAGAGTTGTTGAGAAAGAAAAAGCTTTATGCGAAATTCTCCAAGTGTGAGTTTTGGCTAGATTCAGTGTCCTTCTTGGGGCACGTGGTTTCTAAGGATGGAGTGATGGGTAGATCCATCTAAGATTGAGACGGTAAAGAATAGGGGTAACACTACAAACCGTGTCAGAAATAAGGAGTTTTGTGGGGGTTAGCTAGCTACTACCGCCGATTCGTCAAGGGATTCTATTCCATTGCTTCCCAATTGACGAACTTGACTAAGCAGAATGTTCCATTTGTATGGTCAGATGAATGTGAGGAAAGCTTTCAGAAGCTAAGAACTGTTGACTACCGCGCCTTCCTCACTTGCCGGTAGGTAGAGGGCAAAAAACTTCATTGTCTAGTGTGCATCCTACTGGGTTGGGTGCAGTGCTCATGCAAGAGAAGAAGAATGTGATTGCTGTGCTTCGAGGCAATTAAAAATGCATGAACGTAACTATCCGACCATGATTGGAGTTGGCCGCGGTAGTAGTGGTAGTATTTGCATAAAGCAATGAGACACTATGTGTGGGGTTAAGTGTGAAGTCTATACGGACCATCGTAGCCTACAGTATGTCTTCACTCAGAAGGACTGAACTTGAGACAGAGGAGATGGAGGAACTACTAAAGGACTACGACATCACTATTTGTATCATCCGGGGAAGGCGAATGTTGTGGCAGATGCCTTGAGTAGAAAGGCCGGAGAGCATGGGAAGTCTAGCTCATTTGCAAGCTCTAGACGCCCATTGGTAGAGAAGTGCAGATTTTGGCTAATGACCTTATGAGGTTAGAAAAACGAGAAGGGAGGATTGTTAGCTTGTGTAGAGGCAAAATCCTCTTTTCTTGATCAGATTAGGGAAACAGTTGATGATGAGAAACTAAGGCGAAAGCGAGACATTGTTGAGTTGTGCCAAATGTCCAAATTGTCAACAAGTAAAGTATGAACACCAGAGACCTGGAGGACACTTCAGAGAATGCCCATTCCTGAATGGAAGTGGGAGAGATCGCGATGGACTTCGTGGTTGGTCTTCCCAAGACATTGAGTAAGTATGACTCTATTTGGGTGGTAGTTGATAGGCTAACTAAGTCCGCTCATTTCATTCCGGTCAAGGTGACCTACAATGCAGAGAAGTTAGCAAGATCTACATCTCAGAAATCGTTCGGTGCATGGAGTTCCACTCTCAATCATATCAGATAGAGGTACGCAGTTTACTTCTAAGTTTGGGAGAACATTGCATGCTGAATTAGGTACTAGATGGACCTTAGTACTGCTTTCATCCTCAGACCGATGGTCAGTCTGAGCGAACGATTCAAGTTTTAGAGGATATGCTTCGCGCATGTGTGATAGAGTTTGGTGGCCATTGGGATAGTTTCTTACCTTTGGCAGAGTTTTTCATACAATAATAGTTATCACTCTAGTATCGACATGGCTCCATTGAAGCATTGTATGGGAGGAGGTGTAGATCTCCCTTGGTTGGTTTGATGCCTTCGAGGTAGACTTGGGGGACTGATCTGTTGAGAGATTCTATGGAGAAGGTGAAAACTATTCAAGAAAAGCTTTTAGCGGCTCAAGTAGACAAAAGGAGTATGCAGACCGAAAGGTTAGAGACTTGGAGTTCATTGGAAGGTGAACAAGTCTTGTTGAAGGTCTCGCCCATGAAAGGGGTGATGCGTTTGGTAAAAGAGGTAAGTTAAGTCCAAGGTATATTGGACCATTTGAAGTGCTTAAGAGAATAGGGGAGGTGGCTTATGAATTAGCCTTGCCCCCAGGGTGTCCGGAGTGCATCCGGTGTTTCATGTATCCATGTT